>JAQISU010001242.1:7065545-7618374 GCA_029339505.1 Unio delphinus | reverse complement strand
ATGGATTTTTTAATATCTGGGAGTTTTATTTCAATTTTATCCAACGTGGTTCCAATAAATTTATCCACGATGTTTTACGAAAATTTGAAAACTGTTTTCCGTTATCTTTAATTCTAGATTGAAGTGTTGCTAGTTTCAACACAGAATTTTTTAACTCATCGTTGAGAGTTTTAAATCGATCTGTAATCGTCGAAAAAGTACACATAAAACAGTTTTCAATTTTTCGTAGAAATATAGTGGATAAATTTATTGGAACCCCGTTGGATAAAATTGAACTAAAACTTCCGGATATTAAAAATCCATCGATGAGCGTAGCGGATTTAAGTTGAAAATTGCAAAGTAATTTCACTAACGGTTTCAATTGAAATCGTAATTGAAAACGCTAGCGTTTTTAAAATAAAAATGATTTCATCATCGCAATATCGTTATGATCAAGTCAGAGAATATCAAACTAGACTCAAAACCCTGTCTGAGGAGTATGCAATGAAAATTAAAAAATATCGCAGGAGAATTACCGCAAATGATGTTACGGTGTATTCAGTGAGTGGTGTAATCACCGGAGCTGGTTTTATACTGTCTTCAGTAACAATGATTGCCCCGATAGCTGTTCCAATTTGCATTTCTGCGGCAACAACAATCGCTGGAATTATTTCAATAATAACAAAAAAAATATCATCATGCAGCCAACGAAAACTACAAGACTACATAATTCAATTTCATGTTGTATCCACTGCATACTCGCAATTATCCTCATTGATATCGTCATCTCTCGATGATACAATTATATCAGATAGTGAGTTTTCAGCGATGGTAGGTATTTACAATTCTGCGATGTCAAAATTAGAGCGACAACAACAGTATAATAACAATGACAACACAGATGGAATTAGAAAACACGAACCCGAAAACCAGAATGATCTCAATAACTTCAACGATATCAGATAGTGAGTTCTCAGTGACGGTCAGTATTTACGATTCCACGATATCAAAATTAGAAATACATCATGAGTATAATAACAATGACAACACAGATGGAATTACTTCAACAAATAGTGGAGAACACAAACCCAGTACAAACCAGCATGATATCAATAACCTCAACGAATCCAGAATTCAGTGTGAATTTCCCCTCTCCGGTCCCAGTGAAGGAGATAGCGCTAGCAAAATTACGAATGTATCACAGTTGGCCTAATATCAGATCAAAATCATTTGGTGGTCAACAACCGAATAATTCACTGGTATTTGCAAATAAGAATAAAGACGACGGTACCCCAGACTGGAACGTTGTTTCCATACCAACCGGATCATACCAAATTGAACAAATCAATAATGAATTCGCGCGTAGAATAAAATCCATTACTGGAAAAGAATCAAAAATAGCTATAACGGTTCATGAGCCAACACTATCATCTGCCATTGAAATAAACTCAGAAGAATACGTCGTAGATATCTTTCAAAGCTCAATAAGGACCGTACTAGGATGGCCTGAATTACCACCAGGGGGAAAACCCGTTGATTTACCAGAACCACAAAAAACCGATTATATCACAGACAGGATACAATCTGATAATCCAGTAAAAAGCTATAAAAGATACAACGAATTGATAGTTTTCACTGCAGTGAAAAAATTCAACAACCCAATACATCACACAACTCAAGAAGAGAAAATCACTGAAAACTTCACAGCGATGAATAATGATTTTTCATTGTTGTTAATATCTCTTAAATCCGGTTCTCTCACCCGAGATGAATTTATCAGCGTCGTTGAAGCATGTAACAAAATCATCAATAACATGGAAACATTTCATTTGCAAATCATTCAAGTGGTATTAGGTGACAGTAATCCTATAATGAGAACAGAATTTGCAACGAAGTATAATATACGCGTAGAAGATATTCATGCGTTCAAACTACCAGGGTATAATATCTTAGAACTACAAAAATCTCTCAGTGATGCCATCGATATTGGTTTTAAAATAATTCATGATACGTGGAAAAAAACAACATCACAGGAAATAAAAATCCTCAAACATAATAATGACCCAGATGGTGGTGGCAGGCATATTGCTCCGTTCAATGTGAATATTTCATCGGTGATAGCAATCAATTTAGTATGTGATGTTATCGAAGGAAGTTATCAAATAAATCTAGAACGATCAAATCAAGCTCAGCAGGGATATATTTTGTATTCATTTGCACCAACAGCTCCTCCAGGATTTCTAATTATTGAAGCCCCGGTGAATCCAGTCTATATGCGATGTCATAATAATTCATTAACCAGAATTAATTTCAAACTCACTGACCAGTCCAATAATCTGATTGATTTACAAGATGAAGTTTTACAAATTAGTCTGTTTGTAAAGTCCTAAAAGGATTTTCGTCCTGAAAGGATTTTCGTCCATCGGACTTGATAAAATATTTTTTACTCATTTTGAAAACCCTTCAGGATCATATTTTTGATTTCATTGATTTTTTCATTATTTTTTTGCCTGATTTCATTGATTTTTTTTGTGCCTGAATTCATTGATTTTTTGCCCGATTTCATGGGTTTTAAGCCCTAATCCATTGAAAACTTGTTTAAAAATGTTGTCCGGCTCGCCTCCTCTGCTGCTGTCCGACATTTTTTTACTTGTTTTGTTGCCACAACAGGCTTGCGTTTTGCCACTTTCTGAACTCTAGTCACAACAGACTTTAATTTTTTGTCTCTAGTTTTCTTTTTTTGTGGCTTCACAATTCCTTTCCCTCGTGAGGAACTTGCCTCAGCTTCACAAAAGGTTGCAATATCCTCAGGCCCAAAACCCGAAAATTCCGAGTTGGCTTTGAGGTCAGTAATTGAGAGGACTTCGACCTCGTCAGTAGCCATTACGACTAAATAAAAATAAACTAAAACAGTGAGCACGTATAGCTTGGACCATGTCCTAAGCTGGCTACAACAAACCTAGGCACGCGACTATTACTTACTATTTTGTACTTACCGCTCCGCTACAACGCCAGAATAAAATTGAATATCTCATGTGGGTGGCATGTTTATATAGGCTACCTCGGGTGAAAGCACGTGTCAGATAAAAAAAAAGTGGTTTTTTTCTTTGAAGAGCGCCATTTCCGCCAATGACAGAGTAATATTCTATGTATACATGTGATGCTGAAGGCTTTATGAAAAATAATGTGACTATTTACCCATTTGTAAAAAAAAAAAGAACCAATTAATTTTGTTGACCTTTCATCATCATCATCAGTCTCTTGACCTAGTGTGGTTGTTGAGGCACTGTGCTGCAGAACATCTGACCAGTTTCCTCAACTTGTCTCAATCAAGTGCCAATGCCAGTGTCTCCGAAAACTTTTTCTGGTCCATTCTGTGATGTGGTCACTCCACTTTTTTTTTGTCTACCTCACCTTTTACCACCCTGGACGCTGCCCTGTAATACTGTTGAGGATAGACTGTTGGCTCTACTGATATGGCCATGCCATTTCAGCTGTCTCTTTTTGACAGTGGTGAGGAGGTCTTCATAATTGCCTACTTTGTACCTGATGGTGTTATACACTTCTTCATTTGTGATGTGGTCCATGTAAGAGATGCCAAGGATGGTTTAATAGAAACTTTATTTACATGATTCCTCAATAATATTTACATGTTTCAATCATTATACTGTCAAACTGTATTAATAAGTGATCACCTCATTGTGTGCATGAGGTTCATGATATAAAATAAAATAAATACATGATTACACTTGTGATTAATTTAATTTCTACTGCAAGGCTGGTTAACATTACAATTCCGCCAATCACTCACAGAAAGCTTACATGTTTGGGGGGGGGGGCATACAGTCCATCCTTTTACAAATGTTATTGGCATTAGCCCTGCTACAATCTTAAAATTTTCCTGATAGTTTGTTCAACGTGAATACATGCTTTAGACATTTGTTTTTGATTCTTCAACTCATGAGATTTGTTCATTTTCTGTTACCAGAGAATTGATTGTAATGTTTAGAAAACTTTTTACAAAATAATAAATATTCATGACAAGTTGTAGCAAGTCCTAAACAGTCCTAATAAGTTTGTGACCTTTTTGCATATCATAGTTCTCTGAAGGAGCTTGAACATGGAAGTCTAGGACTAGTATTTATTTAAAACTGAGGATCAAATATATATATAAAAAACTATGACCAAATTTCTCATATTGAGACTCCATGACCTGGAATTGGAGGTCTTGGAAGCAAATGTGCCATTGCAGAGTACTCTGCCTGTTTTATGCTAAACCATATATAAAAATGTTTTAAAAAACTGAAGGATGGATCTGTTGCATGTACTTTGTTTTGCAAATATTTTGGTGAAAACAACTTACAAATTCTAAAGGTGTGAATTTTAAAAAAATTAGATTTCTTTGTACATGTAACACATATCAGAAAGGTTTACCAAGATTTTAAGTTTGGAATTATATACCGGTACTGATTTAAAAGTGTGCAAGTCAAAATCCTTTATCTGTTGCTGGTAATTGTAAATTTTACATTTTAATTTGTTTCAAAATACTTTTTCATAACAATTTGATTAGTTTAATTTGTACACTGGTCAAAGTATTTGAGAAAAAGATGAGCTCTTCTTGAAAACTTTATACAACAGGAGAAAAGGTATCTGTCTTGTGCTGCTGTTAATAATAATAATAATAATAATAATAATAATAATAATAATAATAATAATAATAATAATACATGTAATAATAAAAATAAAGTCTTTATTATATGATATATTATATGAGGGTTACACAATTAATACAAAAACTAATTTTCCTTTTGACCCTCAATCATCTACATATGGACTGGCAGAATAATAAAATACAGCTGTGATTAAAGAGTACCGTAGAAAGATTGGTGTACACAAGAGCAACATAGTGGATTCAAGACACAGCATTGTGTACACCAACATGCATGATTGAAAACCTTTGCACACATATACACAATTTTTATAATTTATACTTATACAAATATACCACAATGTTGGCCATAACCAGTTATTGATATAATTAATAATAATAATAATAATGCTTTATTTATATAGCCTGTGACTCATTAAACAAGGATTATTCTCCCTTGAGCCCATTGTATGGAGAATATAACAATGCACATTATATGAAGATATCAATAATTACTGTAGGGTCATTCTCTGTACATTTGTGGTCAGAGTAAATCTGTTTTTATTCATGCTAGCTTGTCCAAAACATTCCTGACCAAATTAACATCCTTAAAAGGTAGTCAAAGATGGCATATTTATGAATGATGAACTTCAATCTTAAAAGTTGCCATTATTCAAAATGTAAAACCTTTAAAAGTCTTCTATACCAATATTGCGGAATAGAATTCCATGAAACTTGACGAAAAGCACCATGGCATAAAGACCTTTCAGATTTTTACAAAGGATGGTGACATCAGATACAGTTCCTGGCACAAAAAATTAAAAATATTTTCAACAACTTTATTTAAAAACTACTCAACAGATATAGACCATTTGACTGAAAATATCCTGGCATAGAAGATTTTCTCATTTATGTAACCAATAATGATCTGCTGCTAAATATAGCAACCAATACTTAATATAGAAAAACATTAAAAACTTTATTCTCCAGAACAGTTATTTTCAGTCTAATCAATCTTAACAGGATGCATCTAGACTTGAAGGCATTTCAGATGTATACAAAAGATGCTAATCCACCATCAAATTACAATGTAGCAGAAGAACCTTCATTGGATTCTCCTGTAATTTGATTATACTTAACCAATGGCTTACAAACCATAACCTTAAACTTGGACTTTTGCTTTACCTATTAAGTCTAAAAAAAAAACTTTTTTTCCTATGTCTTATATTGCAATAGTCTTGATAGGGCAAGACATAGAAATTGTTTTTCATTGGGGGAGGAGCAGTATTTTTTTTTTCTGAGTTTATATTTCACATCTCTCTTGTTACAGTTAGTCATAAAATAGCATTTGTCATGGAATTGTATAAACCCTTTTTATTTATTTATTAAATTCATGTACTCTAGATTCATTCTTGCTGAACAACATTACCTGAGGGTGATTAATCTATATTGTGTCATATATCAAAATATTCTGTACATCCTGTGCTGCACGTGTTAAGTGCTTTTGATGGGATGAACTGAATGCCTTCAATGCACAGACAATATCTGTGTATAAATACCTCACTACATGTAAAGCTCTTCACATTACGGATTGTCTTGTCAGTCAGCAGTCTACTATAAGGATTGCACTTCTCCAGCTGTAGAATGTAAGTTTATTCATTTTTTGTATATACGATATCACTATTGTAGTATTGTACTACCACATAATTTTTTTGTATGTTTTGTAGTTTTGGTTTATGCAGAATTATGCACACATTTATATTCTTATTTTCGACTTAGCAAAGGATTTATATTAGTAATATAAGGCTACATTTTTAAGAAATGTTTATTTAGTACAGTAGGATTCATTATGTTTATTTCTGAACTTGTTGTTTTGTAATTATTGTGCCACTAATATAATTTGTAGTGTATAACGTTTTTAAATTATTTTGGCCATGCCATATCTATAGTACACAGAATTGGATATGTTTTCTGCTGTTCAGTGTCTGGAATGTCCAGAGTCTGGAGTGTCCCAGCTGTACAGTTGTCCAGTGTCTGGTATGTCCAGAATATAGAGTGTCTGGTGTTGTCCAGTGCTGTCCAGTATATGGAGTGTCCAGTGTTTGGAATATCCAGTCTAGAGTGTCCAATGTTGTCCAGTGCTGTCCTGTATCTAGTGTCTGGAGTGTCCAGTGTTGTCCAGATTCTAGTGTACAGAGCATCCAGAATGTGTAGAGCTGTCTGGAATGTCCAGTGTGGCTAGAGTGACCCAAGCATTTCAAGTTGTCAGAGTGATCAAGGTCTACATGGTGCAAGCTGTAAAGCCAACCACAGGAATTATTCATAGGAGCTGTGAAGCTGAACTGATGCAGCCTTGGAGCTGAAATAAAGTGTTTTGACAATGAAGTGTATCTCCTTGCATATAATCTTGTGGCCGTGGGCTACTTTTGGGGTTCGTAAAACCCATTGTATCTTTCGAGACTGTAAAGATAAGTTATTAATCTGTCCTTTTTTGTTTGCATAATTTCGCTCTGAGTAAATTCATTTTACTACATGAGTAAAATTCTACATTTGTTTGCTAGCTGAGTAAACTTTTCATCTTTCCATTGTTTAGTCACTGTGAATCCTTCACCCTTTCTGTTTGTATTTTGTAAAGTAGTTTGTTTGTATTTTTCTTTATTTACATTTGTACATTCTTATGTTAATTAATCCAATAGTTGGATTAAATATACACACACATATTCATAATTTAATTGTTCATTCAAGACATTCAACATTGTATTTATATCATTGTCAAAAGTGTTCTGTTGTGAATCAGAAAATCCCACCTGCTCCGGTGGCCTAGTCGTTAGAGCATTCGATGCGGAAGCAAGAGGTCGTGAGTTCGATCCCCAGCCGAGTCATGCCAAAGACTTACAAAAATGGTACTAACAGCTGCCTTGCTTGGCGCTCAGCACTAAGAAGTTAGTGTTAAGACTGGTCAGCCTGGTGTCAGGATAATGTGACTGGGTGGGACATAATTCTACATGTCTGCGGCATGTTGCCCCAGTGCTAGACATCACTATATATAAACTGTTATATATAAACTGTCTCACTACAGATATCATAGCAATATGACTGAAAAATTGTTAAAGCTATGTTTTAAAAAAATCCTAATCAAGAAAACCACTCGATTATTTTGTTACATCATTCATATGTTTTGATTCTGTTTGAAGTCTTTACAAATAAACATTCACTGTTATTACTGTCTTCATTAGTGGTTGCACCATGTATATACTGAACATCATATTTGTGCCTTAATATAAGCTGATGAAATTCAGCCTGTTTGAACTAAAACTAGAAGAACATTTAAATGACTAAGTTCATAAAAACTACTGAGTTGAATTTGGACAGTCTTGCATAAAGCATCCTGCAGTGAAGACCTTGCAGGTTTATATAAATGATGCCCATCAAATATTGCCACAATTACAGACTTTGCAAAACTTGTGATTTTGTCCCAAAATAGAGCAACATAATCTGATTGAAATGATCCTGGTGCAGAGACTTCAGCCTTATTTTACACTTTGGATTAATCCTAGTGCATTTTCCAAGAAGATTCATCTGCTTCAGTGAATGTAATACAGTCCTACCCATTTATATTGACATCGCTTATATCGACAAGCTGCCTATGTCGACAAAAAAAGCAAAGTCCCAGTCCCTTGGTCTACTATTACTATTAAATTGTCATGCTTATTTCGACATTAAGATAAAAAATCAACGTACATGTCGACAGAAGCCCTTGGTCCCAGCGTTAACAAATCCTTTGTTTTATAATCATTTATGTTCGACAAGCTGCCTGTTCAGACCCATACTTTGTTCAACAATTAGTTGATCTTGCAGCCAGGCTTTAATGTCGCGGTCGGATAAAAAAAACAAAACAACATAGCACATTTTCTCACCACTCTGCAGCTACTGTAGTTAAGTCTCTGATCTTGCCGTCTAGCTTGTGGGTCATGTTCTTCAGATGTACTCTTACAGTGACAACATGTACATCTGTGGGTCTTTCAGCCACTGAATTTTCTGATTGTTAATATCAGCACAGCTAATTGATCAACACAATTTCCCAATCAACAGGTGGTCGAAGCAGGACTAGCAAGCCCTTAAAGTTGCCGTCCAGGAAATGTATGCATACAGAGGACTCCTGTATACATGATTTTTTTAAATCCCAGATATAAAAATTGCGTGAAAATATGGATTACGCGTTTCTGAGACCTTTGAAAGTGATCGGTGATTAAAACAAGTCTTTGTTTGCTGTGAAAGCTTTGCTTTTAACTTTATTTACATTTACGATGGGTACCAACAGCAGTGTAAAACGCAAATTACATATACAGTCTCTGGAAACTAAATATTTGGCTGTTAAGGAAGTTGAGGGATGAACATCTCGCAAAGAGGTCTGTGAAATTTTTCACTTAAAAATAACACCTGTTCAGGAAGGGTGAAAGCTGCTGAGTTTTTAAAGAAAGACTACGTTGAAGGTAAATGCGCGCTCCAAAGGAAGAAGCGAAAGACTGCTACATTTGAAGACGTGGAGAAAGCATCAAAATGGTTCAATGAAGCATTTGCAAAACAACTGAGTGTGGAGAACTTCGCTGCAACAAGTGGTTGGTATAGTTGCTTTAATGTTCGTCATAACATCGGATACAAAAGTATTTGTGGAGAATGCAGTGCATGTACTGTTGACAGTTTTTATTTCCCTGTGAATAGCCCCATCCCCTTGGTAGCCTCAATACGATGGGAACAGACTGACCAAAATCTAGGCCAATTTAAGTACATGTACATGAAGCACGTAAATAACAACTATCCAACCATGTGTTGATGCCGACCCTGAATATCGTCATTTTTTCGTATCAGGATGTGATCGATGCAATATTTTAATTTGGATTTTACTACACAAAGGTAACCAAAATGTAATTTGTCAATATGCAAATGTATTTTACACTGATTCTGTCTTCATGTACTCAAAATTTCCATTGTTTTCTCAGAGTGTAAATGCTATTCATTGACGACGGGTCACCCTTTGCTGACAAATTTTAACTTTTATCTTATTTCAGCAGCACCACCCCCCCCACACACACACTTATCTCGACATCCGCCTATGTCAATAATATTTCCTCGGGACTGAGGATGTCAACATAAATGGGTAGGAATGTACTCTGTATTTTTTTCTAATTGTAAATGTTTATTTTTATTTTTGTGGATCACTTTTTTGTCAGCATAATTCATTAGATTGAACAGTTCTCATGCCCAGATGCACATTGCCATAACCTACAATCATGAACTTTTCTTTCACCTTCTGTTCATAGTGAGTTACACTGCTTCCATTGTCTGTACTCTTTGAAAACCTGGAAATCAGCACAAAATGAGATGAGTGATTATTATGAAAGATGTGGTGGAAGGTCATATGATATTTCATAACTGGATATGGAATCACATTGGATCTTCATCATTGCAGACACTGTTAATGCAGAGTACAATCACAAACATTTGACTTTTTGGATGAATGGCAACAACAGATGTTCAAACAACCATCATGGCTATAAAAAAGTAGCCAACATTAAGCAAAGAGTAGACTTGCAACATGAGGTCAAATATACAAGCTGTAGCAAGCAGCCAGATGGATATGATACCAAACTATTGGCGGTAGCTGTATGACCTGTCAGACACTTCATCCAAAGAGAACATGCAAAGCTGCTGCAATGTCTAATAAGGCAGATAGTGATGAGAGATGTTCTGGAGAATCTTTCCAGGATGAGTTAGCTGCCCTTCAAAGCAGATGAATGTTTGGAAGTGTTGAACAACATCATGATGATAGTAAGATAACAGTGCAGTCTGATGACAGACATAGTTTTGACCAAATGAGGAAAAAGTGGATGGAAATTAGTTTTGACCAAATGAGGAAAACGTGGATTAAAATTTATCTCCAGTGGTTGAAAATTAATAAATTCATTGTTATGGCACAGTTACATTTAATAAGAAGAAAGAACTGTCTGAAATTTCTTGTGATCTGCAAAATGTGAAAACTTTGAAAGAGCCCTAGGTGATTCAGTTAAATATTAACATAAACCAGTTAATGTAGGAAACTTCATACATTTGGCAATATTAGATTCAAAGTTTTTAAGTCAAATGCTTCATCCCTCTAGTGTATATATTTAATCCTAATTGGTTACGCTAAATAAAGGGCATATTTCCCATATGAAATTTTGTGGTTTTTAATATTGCCCCATCAAAAGATTGTCAGTCTACATATTTCCTGCATGAGTGAAAATATAGGAGACTCCTAGGTTGAATTTAGAAGAAATTCTCTCGTAAAACATTTGTCAAAGGGACCGGATGACTTTACATGATTGAAGAGCAATGCTTGAAAGCGCAGGGTATCTGCATCCATCTCATGTAATTAGTTGATATATTTTACCAATATAATGAATTGCTTGAATTTAGTTGCTTATATTTGCATCAATTTATTTGCATAATTTCGTAGATCAATTTACTTCTTAGGAGTATAACTGCGTTGAGTTCAACTATCTGAATTTTTATAATGATCTTCTTTATATAAGTTGGTTGAGTTGTTTGAATTTGCCGATTTTAGATGAGTTCATGTATGATTAAGACTTGAGTGTGTATTGACTGAAATTAACATTGTTAAGCCATGACGTAAGATTTTATGTATGATAAAGACTTGAATGTGTGTATTTGCTGAAAATAATGTAGTTAAGCAATGTAATGAATGTCATTCATTCGTGTAATTGAGACAAGAACGGAACTGTTATGTCTCTTGTGGTGTTAATGTGAGTCAGTGATGAAAAACACAAATAGGAAGTACATTAATCTTATGATAATTAAACTAAGTTTGTTTATGGTCTGCCTTGTTTGGCTTGACAAGACAGCTTTTGGTATCTGTTTGAATTCTGATAGGATGATAATTGACATAACGAGGGGGGTAATGATCTATTCCCAGTAGGATATCTAACAGAAAATTTAGATTGCTTCTCTGATTATTTTAAAAGGGGAAATAACTCCACTGATATATGCACATACCTACTTATCCAAGTATCTACGTATCCTCCTACCCATACAAAGTTGAAAGGCCAAAAAGAATTGAGACAGTAGAGAGTTTGGAGAAGAAAAAAGTGAAAAAACAGAAAAGAACAGTCACAGTGGAAGTTGGAGTGAACCGGAAATAAGCAGGTTATGAAGTTGTGCAAGACAATGACTTTGATTGTTCACTCAGTTCTATGATGAACGAATTCTATCATTTAAAACAGATTGGCTATTTAAATAAGTATATTTGTATTTGAAATTCGGTGAATTATTTACTTAAAAAAGAAGTGTATCTTTCTAATGTAATATATTATCACATTTGTTAATGCAGTTGATTAAATTGTTGTATTTCATTTATAGGGCTTGTGTCATTCTTTTCATATATCTGCTCAGATATCTATTTATTCCACCTATTAGTGTCACATTTTATGTTAATATTTACTTGATCTGGGCAACGACACTGAGGGTGATTATCCTGTAACTAATGAGAACAAAATAAAACGGACACCTTGTAAGAAGGTACAATCTGCCAACCAACTCCACCAGCAACACCTGTAACTACAAAGTGGGCCACAACTGAGTTACTCCAAAAGGATCTCTCATCCAACTGATAGCAATCATGCATTAATCGTCATTCTTTTCTGTGAGCCACATCATTTCAGATGGAATTGATTTATGCTGTATAACAGTTGCCTTTGCTTAAAGTATACATTGTGAATTATGCATTTTTCATTGTGAGCATCACATATTATCCTCAGCTCAGATATTTTTCTCCATCTAAATTAAGCTTTCTTGAGAGTTTTTTGGCATGAGACTCTTATTTACTTGTGTCATAGCCTCATCTTTAGGTTACCCACTCACCCCATAGAGGTATTTTCTTTCTTCTTGCTAGGGTAGATACTTAGATTTCCCTGTCCTTGTCCACTTGATCTGCAGCAGCAAATTCTTGTGCTTGTTTTACAACAGTACAGATCATCAAATTTATATTTCATTAATCTTACTATTTGCTTTGTTTATTCTCATTAGATCACATAGTAGTGTAATATTCACATGACCAATAAACCATTCTCATCTTTGATGAATTGTTATAAGTTGGAGTCACAACAATGTGTAAGTTATGGTCTTGGGGCTCATTCCCATAGGATTATGGTGGCACATGGATTCACTTGTTGGGGTTAAGGTCCTGGGGCTAGGGAAAGACCATGTTGCATGACTTGGTTGTCCTTATCTGGTGTTCATTAGCATGGATCCTTGATCATACATGCCATTTTTATAAAACACTAGCAAGTACCCGGCATGCGTTGCAATGCCACTCAAAGAAAGAAAGTGTTTGTGTTTTAATCCTGGCATGCGTTGCAATGCCACTCAAAGAAAGAAAGTGTTTGTGAAAGTGATCGGGCTTGAGCAGTGCGAACTCAAACGGTTTCCAATCTTGCTTCCCGTTGCTCGTCTGTTTCAACTATTACAAATTCACACCGCGATTGCTTGACCTAACCAAGGCGCAAACCAAACATAACTAAGTAAACATGACGCATCTAAGGTGCCTACAGTTCACACCGAAGACGCGCAAAATTAGGTATCGCTACAGACCGTGTTCGATCACGTGACGTATTTAAGGCACCTACTGTTCGATCACGTGACGTATCTAAGGCGCCTACAGTTCACAGCGAACACACGGTAAATGTCGCAAAACTATATGAAAGACACACATTTGCTAATTGTACAATTTAAATGGTTGTACTAATTCAGAAACCTTCACAGGCGTGCGCAGAACAACTCACCAAAGTTTTATCGCAATCGGATGAACGGTATAGGAACGCATACGACACAAACATTCATTTATATATATATATATATATATATATATATAGATGAGGCAAAATACATATATATATATATATATATATATATATATATATATATATATATATATAGATGAGGCAAAAATCAAGAAAAATCATTCCTGCATGTATCTTCTAAAACTCCACTATCAGGGACATGACCTAATTTTTCTATAATCTACAGCCGTTAGACCATGATTGATCCAAGTATCAGATGTCTGATTTAAATGGTGTAGTAGGAGCGCAGAAACATTACATACATTTGTATGATCATTCATATGGATGGGTATTTTCTATCAATATTCCAGGCAACTTTGGAAGTGCTGGGGTAAAAAGGTGGAATGAGAACCACACTTATTTAATAGGTCTGTCATAGGGCACATATTTTTATGTTACTATGTTGTTTATCTATTTGTCTGTCAGTCTGCCCATCTGTTTGCTATTTTGTTTCCATCCAGTAACTTTTTTACGAAACTTTGTGCATGACATGCACTTGGTGCAAGAATAATAAAAATAATAATGAGGACTTTGTAAAGCGCCTAATCTTTAAAAGCTTTAAGTGCTTTACAACATCTTTAATAATATGACTGCAAAAGAGAAAACACCATGAAATTACAAAACATAAAAAAATGCTGACAATATTTAAGGTAAAAAACATTTCTAGGTCTTTAAGTTTGTCTTGAAAGGGATCACTGTGTGTAATTTCAGTGGGCAATTTGTTCCACATTGCCAGGCCCTGGTATGCAAAACAATGTTGTCATACTTTGTTTTCATAGTGGGAATAATGAGTATACGATTGTCAGAAGAGGAACATAAATATCTTGCTAGTGTGTACACACGGGTGAGGCCAGATAGGTATTTTGGACTGGAGTCTGTCAGTGAAACATAGCACAGAGAACAAATTTTGTGTTAGATTCTGGATTGAATGGATAGCCAGTGTAGGGTACATAGCAGCAGGGAGTGTAAATGAAACCTGTTGAGTTTTGTCATAAAAGGACAAAGGTCAAGATCATTGACCGCAAGAAGAATTTTTGTGTGCTGATAAATCAGATTGATTCTGCATCCGAGATCTTGACCAGCTTTGCATTTGACTTGCACTTGATGTAAGGAAGAAACTTAATAAATTTGGAGTCAAAGAATTTGGAGGTCAGGATCATTATGACTTAGAGAAATCTGGGTTTGATGGTGAACATGTTTTGTTGTCAAGTAAGTTTCTTATTCAATGGTCAAAGGTTATGATCATGGTGAGTCTAATAAAAAAATAAAGAGTTTGTCCACAGTAAAATTAATTCAAGTGACATACCTTGATCAAAGTCCAGCTAATTGTTGGTTAATAGTCTCCAGAATTAGCTGTTCCCAACTAGTGATTACACAGATGATTGATATGGGGCAGATATAATATGCTGTTCATAGTACACATGTTTGCTATAGCTATTGATAATTGAGGGCATTAGTACCTTATTACAGCACTTGCATACAGATAGTATTTCTAATATAATACAGTAGCAGTAGACAAGTTTCCATGTACCATAGTAAATTGCAATTTAGACTGACATTTCACAAATGCATAAACAGTTTATAGAGTGAAAACACTGGTACCCATCCATCATCAACTGTTTTGCAACAGTCGTTTTCTTCAATTTGCAGTAAGCCATGATAATCTCTCTCTCTCTCTCTCTCTCTCTCTCTCTCTCTCTCTCTCTCTCTCTCTCTCTTGATCTGAATCTAGAATTATTTCTTCCACTTTTTAATATATTGATATTTTGATGTACTAAATGTTTCAGGATCACTTCCCAACTTGTACAGAAGATGATGGAGCTGTATTGCAGACCATTTGAAAGTGATCAGTATGAAAACTTTATCAGTATGACAAAGATTAGCAAGTTTTGGATTCTGCTTGTTAACATGGAAGGACCTCTGTCAGTCAACACAAAGAAGCATGATGTGTTTAGTAAAGGCATGATATGCTTAGAGTTCATTCTTGAGTCTTTAGCATCATGCAGTATTACTTGTAATTATGTAGAGAAAATTGCAAAAGTTCATGATGCAAAGGAATTGTTGACTGCCATCGGAAAAAAGTCCAGATTTGATATTGACAAGCTTTGGAAACATGCCGTGTCAGCTGTCCAGAAAGAGAAAGAAAGAATGACTCATGTTATGAAAGTTTTAAAAGAAGTCAGGACAGCCATTCCAGGGAATAGATTGCCAGCAGGATGGGAGAACTTTGAAGAACATATCAAAGACATTGATAAAAGACTTAAAGGTGGCAAACTTAGCACTGGGTATGTCATGGATGGTAATCAAATTTGGTCTCATTGCTTGAAGTTGCCAGAAGTAAGTGAGAAACTGATTAGCTACATTGACTCCCAAGTCTTTTGGAATGCATGTCTGGACATACTTTCTGACAAACCTTACCTTGCAGAGCAGAATGAACCTATTGCAGAAGAAGAAGACATTCCAGAGAATGAAGTTTTTGAATGGGAGAAAGGATTCAGGATACTAGATTCCTTGAAATATCTATTCTGTCAGAGTGATCAGGAATCAGATAGCTTTACCAATTGTGTCCATTTCCTTGAAGTCTTGGTACAATATGGAGTTCTAAAGTACAGAGAGGACTGGACAATATTGTATAAGAATGAAGAGATTCCAATGACATATGTCATAAAAATGTTTGAAAATGCAGATATTCTAGCAGAAATAAAGCTTCAGGAGAAAAACATCCAAATTCCCATTGCAAGTCACAGAATAAAAGCACTTGAACTATATCATGACTTTGATAAATTCCAGGAGCAAGTTAAAGCCATAAAGATGGCATTAGAGGCACTAGAAATTGCACCAAGCTCAGACCAAACCTTTTATGATGCCATGAATGCTTTTGACAAGTTGACTTGCTCTGATATTGGAAAGATAACCTTGGAACAAGTGTATAAAGCATTAAATACTATTGCTAGAATTGCATCAGACTTGAATGCAGAAAGATTGCAAGTGTTGTGGGCACTTTCAAAAGCAAGACCTTTAATTAATTTTGTAAAAGAAGTAGCTGACGTAGATTTTAGAAATCTAATAGATGCTGTGGAAGAGGTTTCAGAGCAATCAGTAAATGAAGCCACAGTATCAGGACTTATTGATGTAAAGAGGTTTCTCCAACCTGTTCTGAAGAAGGACATGGCAACTGGCATTGTACAACTGTTCCAAATTATTTCTGATCAAATGAAAGATATCAAGCCAAATGAACTTGTGGGGAAGATTTTGGATTGTAGAGATAATGTACACAATCTGAGGTCATTGTATAATAATGTTGCCAATAGAGGTATGAGGACCAGGGAAATCATTAATAATGTGATCAAGAATGGAATCTTCAGCTTTCAGGTGGACTCCAGTGATGACTGTGTTTTTAGTGTTAAATATCAGCATGGTAAAAAACAAGGACATCACGAGAAAGACAATTTGACTGACATGCGAAGCAGAGCTTTGCTCCTAATGAACACAGATAGCAAAGCTGAGACATATGAAACAACTAAAAAGAAAGAGAATCTTCAAACCTTTGTACTTTATGTTGATATTGCCTTAGAAATAAGCCAGTTATTGACAAATCTACATATATCAGGTCATTTTAAGTACAGATTATATAAAAAAAAGATGAAGGTAAGTGGCCTGAAAAGTTTGAAGGAAAATCTTGATATGGAATATGGCAGTTGGTGTGCAAGACTTGAGGAATGCAGAGAAAAGCACTATTGGATGAATTTCATTTTTGGTCAGCAGTTGCATGTTATTTATTACTTTCTTGAAACAGGAAAAGAAAAAGACCAAGTTCTTAGTATGTTAAAATTTATTCATCCAGCTGTACAAGTAGAAGGAATGAAGGAGTACTATGTGGAACTGAGCTTTGAGATGTCAGAATCCTCCATACTTGATAAAATTGCCCTGACACTTAATCATGTCTTGAATGATTTACAGCCAGTTTGTAGGACAGTAGATGCAAGCTTTACGGTTTCTACAAAGATAACCGACTTCATCAGGCCAGGTAAATTGTCAATTATTGCTTTAGAGGAAAACAGTAATAAGGTGATGAAGACTATGCTAGCCCTCTACAATAACACAGTACAGAAGTTACCAGAACCCCACCAGGTACTTTTTTGCAGTCAGGATACAACATGGGTAGAAATTCAGCTTCTGTTACATCGCTGTGTTAGATCAGATGAGGAAAACCTTTTTTGCATTGCAAATGTGGAAATGCTTGCCAATAAAATACAGTTCCAGCTTGTTGAGGCATTGCACAAGTTACCCAAGAGTCAAACATTCCTTCTTGCTATTATTTGCTGTGGAACTGATAATCATCCCTTTGTGAATGAGTTCTGTGGATTCCTTTTGCCAGTACATCCTTTGTCAGGCACAGCATTCAGAAATATTTTGCAAAATACCTGGCCAGATGTTTGCACAATTACTTCAGATGTTCCTGGCTTAGGAAAGACAGAAACTATTAGGCAAAGATCCCATTGGCAGGGAAATGGAGTAATGACATTTCACATCAGTGGACCTCTCAACAAAGTCAAACTTGTTGAGCACATGGCCAAACTTAGAGTCAGATCACACCATATTCTCCATATTGACATTGGAAACATTGACAATCCATTGGAACTAGATGCTTTTTTGTTTGAAATAATTATCCTTGGCTTTGCATCAGCAGGCAGATCATATGTTCATTTGCCCACAAAGGACATTTTCATAGAGATTGCCAATACAATAAATCATCAGTTAAAGGATGCACTTCAAACTGCCATGTCTTTTAAGAAGGAAAATTTATCCTGGCAAAACTATACAGATTTCATTGTAAGCAGTGATATCAATAGTCCAGTTCAAGTTGTTTGTCACTATCTAAATGTACTTGATGAGGGGACAATTGACAGCAAAGACATTTACTTTACAGGCAAGAAAGCTTCATGTCCATTGCTAGCACAGAAGTGTCAGCAACTGCTTAGAAAGTACTTTCCTGGAACTGGTGATATGTCTTTCAACATGGCAAGGATCTTTATCAATGTTTTAGCAGACCAGCTGAAGAAGATGAGTTGTAGTACTTTCTTCCGGTCACACAATTTGCTAGCTGCTTTAGGAGAAAAAGAAGTGATTACCATAAAAAGTAACCTTCTGCATGCTTTTCTGAACACATCTAGTGAATTTGCTTCAAGGTCTGTGAACAACTGCAGGAAGGTACAGGCCTCAGCTATAAAATCAGACAGTGAGTCAAAATCTAAAACTGTTGAACCATCTAAAGATGGTAATGATAATTCACTGCTTAAAAGGGTCGAAGGCATGATTAGATGGGAAGATAGCAATCATTTAATATTTGTATTTCACAATCAAGATATTCAGACATTATCAGCCATGTATAGAGACAAATCCATTGTACCCAGTCATGTCAAGAATTTGTTTGAGAGTCAAGTCAAAAAAGTCCTTCCAGACTTCAAGTCCATGTCTGCCTCTGAACTGCAAGATATACTTCAGCGAGTAGCAAGAACTAATCCGTCACCCCTAGCCAAGAAAAAACTGGAAGATATGGCAAAGGATTATGCTCTAACACCAGATAACTTGTTGAAGATGGTTCTCATAATGTTAAGAATAAAGGCACATATTCCTGTCCTTATAATGGGTGAAACTGGTTGTGGAAAAACTTCACTAATTCGCTATTTATCTCAGATTTGTGAAGTTTCTTTTCATGTTGTTCAGATTCATGCAGGTGTAGAAGAGGAGCATATCTTGGACAAAATTCATCAGATAAGCAAAAAAGCAGAAGAAAACTTAGCAGACCCAGTATGGCTTTTCCTTGATGAAATCAACACCTGTAACCACCTTGGACTTATCAGTGATATACTTTGTCGTCACAGGTGCTTTGGTAAAACCTTGGCCCCAAATCTTGTTGTAATGGCTGCATGCAATCCCTATAAACTGAGACCAGAAAAGAAAGTGCTGACAGCAGGTCTCCAAGGAAAAATAAAAACTGATGAAATGTCTCGTTTGGTTTACAGAGTTTTCCCATTACCAGAGACCATGGTTGATTATGTGTGGGATTTTGGAAGTATCAGTGAGAAAGATGAAGAAGCCTATGTACATCGCATGATTCAGAATGTCTTTGTACATAGTCCAAAAATGGATGATTTGCTGGCAGATCTTTTAATCATGTCACAGAAGACTGTTCGTGAGATTGAAGAATCAGATTCCTGTGTGAGTTTAAGAGATGTAAACCGGTGTAAATTGTTGGCAAAATGGTTCCAAGATTTCTTGAAGAAGAAAAGAGGACATAGTCATTATTCAAGTAAAGATTTTGAAATTCGGTGTATGATCTTGTCTCTGGCTCATTGTTACCACAGTCGTTTGGCAAATGCACAGGACAGGAAGGATTACAGAAAAAGAATATTAGATGTCATTTGCTGCCATCAAATTAAAGATTATAATGAGGATAAAATACTAGACATTATCATGGAAGAGCAGAGAGATATTCTGAACAAAATGGAACTTCCTGCTGGCACTGCACAAAACACTGCTTTGCAGGAAAATGTGTTTATTATACTGGTGTGCATTTTGAATAGAATGCCAATATTTGTTGTGGGCAAACCAGGGTGCAGTAAATCTCTCTCTATGCAAATCATCCGAAGCAATCTCAGGGGTAAAGATTCTAAAGATCCCCTATTCAGGTTACTCCCTCAGCTGAATTGCGTGTCCTTTCAGGGTTCAGAATCTTCCACTTCAGATGGTATCAGCAAAGTGTTTGAAAAAGCACAGAGATACCAAGAAAATAATGACCCAGAAGAGGTTTTGTCAGTTGTTATTTTGGATGAAATTGGATTGGCAGAAATATCAAGGTTCAATCCACTAAAGGTGCTTCATAGTTTATTAGAGCCAGATGGAAAGCAGTTTCCAGATGTGGCTGTAGTTGGAATATCAAATTGGTCACTGGATGCAGCCAAAATGAATCGTGCAATACATCTTTCCAGACCAGAGATGGATGAAGAAGAACTGTACATGACGGGGAAGTCAATTGGCAAATCGATGGAAAGGAAGATGACAGACAGTGAACATGAACTTACAAGGCGTACAAGATCAAAAACTTTAAAGGCAGTAGAAATGGATAAGGAGCTCAGATTCTTAGCAAATTCATACATGAAATATGTTGAAAAGCAGACATTTGCAAATTTTCATGGCTTGCGGGACTATTATTCACTTGTCAAATTCATAGCGAGAATTCTGTCACAAATGCCAGATCAGGAGATAACAGATGCAGTGAAAATGGATGTAATCACCAGAGGACTTCTGAGAAATTTTGGTGGACAGCATTCAGAACTATCAACTCTGCTTGAATTGTTCAAAGCTAACCTTGAGTCCTTGGAAGATCACAGAGTACCTGTCATTGACTTGATTACTGAAAATATACAAGATAAGATGGCACGACATCTGATGTTGATTACCTCTGGTGATTCTGCAGTGGATATTTTAGAACAGCAGCTGGACAAACTTGGAAGAGACAAAATTACAATATATGGAAGCCAGTTTGAAGAGGATCTAACTGATGACTACAATTATAGAATCCTGAACAAAATAATCATTTGTATGGAACAGGGTCTTGTCCTTGTCCTTAAAGATTTGGATAGCATTTATGGAAGTCTGTATGATATGCTAAATCAGAACTACACAGTGGTTGGAGAAAAAAAGAACTGTAGAGTGGCTTTAGGCCCATACAGTAATCCCATGTGCCAGGTTCATGATGATTTCAGATGCATAGTTTTAGTGGATGAGAGCAAGATTGATCATGCAGACCCACCATTCCTTAATCGTTTTGAAAAGCAGAATTTGAAACTTTCAGATATCTTGTCAGAGATAGAACATGTTATTATATGTGAACTGGACAATTGGGTGAAACATTTGACAAATGTACCAACCTATAATTTTGAGCCAGTTGATATCTTTCCAATTTATGGTGCTGATATGATTTCATCATTGGTGCATAAATGTCTCATTGAAATGAAAACGGATGGAATTCATGATGTATCTAATGATGAATTTCCTGATAACCTGACGTATCTCTGCAAGCAGAGATTATTGTGGATCATGAAACCGGATTCTGTACTTAGATGTGCATTATCTGTGTTTGGAACAAATCCAAAGCATGCAAAGGAACTAAAAAGCATTACTGAGGATTATTTTAATCTCCCAATTCATGAGGGACTTGAAATGTACATTCACTCTGAAATTATGAATGCATCTGAAGGAAGTGAAAGCAGCAGAATGTTTATGATATTTACTAATAGCAATGTACATACAAATGTACAAGCAATTATGTCAGGTATTAGATGCCAGGTTGACAAACTTGGAGCTTTCAAATCAGAGAAACAGTTAACAAACAGGATGCAGCTATTCTGGTCAGAGCTAGACTCAAAACTCCTAGTACTACAGTGCAAACCTTCAGATGATGAACCACACATTTTGTTAGCAAGGAATGTAATTGAAAGAACAAGGAAGGAATATCTGGATGAACCATGTGCATCAGTAAAACATGTATGCATGATCATGCACCTTGACAGAATGAAAAGTGGATCAAGAGCTGTACCACAAATAAACTTTCTAACAGATTGGAAACTTGTAATGCTTGATAGTCTGGAACAACCGAGAATGCCACTTGCAAAAGCAGTAGGCAGGAGCTTAGTGGAAACAATTAAGCAAAGAAGACCACTGTATACATACATTCAGGAACAACTATTTTGGGCTTTCACCAGAATACAATATGCACCAGGGGGTAGAGATGTCCACAGTATAGACTCAGTTATTAAACAAATTCAGTCATCAGGGCACTTCTTAAAAGTTTTGGATGATGCTATATTCAGATGGATTGAAGAACAGGAAGAACATATAGATGTGAAGAACTGGCAAGTTGAAGTGGCCTGTAATACGCATGCACTTTATTCCGCATCAACATTCAATCTTGCTCTTGAAAACTACATTGCACAGGTTATCAATGACCCTCTAGCAAGGATATTGTTTGAGCTTGAGAAATTGGATGCTTTGTCTGCTTTCTTGCATGAAGATGCATCAAATGAAGTACAGTCAATGTGGAAGGAGTTGTTCAATGATCCAAAACTATTTTCCATTCAAAATACACCAAAGCCAACTGAGGCAGAATGTTTTTCATGCTCAAACCCAATACTGCAGTTCAAGATGCCTTTCTTCAGAGTTGTATATGAAAAAATTGAGACCACCAAGTCTTTTTTTCTGGAGGCAGTGCAGACAGTAAAATCAGCTGCAGGAATTGAGGATGTCCATGAAATACCAGATATTATTTGGAAGGAGCTGCTGTTGAATCAAGAGAACATGATCACCCAAGAAGTTCAAGAACTGGAGAAATTTACTTACAGCACGTGGCTTGAAGACTACCAAAATGACTTCTTTCATGTAACATCATATCAACTTGCCAAAGGACTTTCCAGCCAGCAGAGAACTCAGACAATGAGATGGTGTTTATTGGGAGAGGTAGAAGTGCAAGATATTCAAGCTACAGCTGTTATTACAAATCTGCATGCAGCATACTGGATTCACTTTGGTTTATTCCAGTCTGAACTTCAACTTCTTGACATGTGCAAAGAAGTTTTAGAAGAAAAGGGTGGAATTAATAGCTTGTTGCTAAGTATTTCAAATGACAGTATCACTGAAGGATCACTGGATTCTGATATCAGTAACCAAGAATGCCAAAATGTGATAGAAGATGATGAAGTATCAGCAAGTAAAGAAATAATAACCAATGATGTTGTGCAAGAAAAAGATTGCATTTTGGACAATACATCAACCATTGAAATTGGGATTGGCTCCAGTATGCCTGATACAACTGTGGAGAAATCAGATGATAAAATTCCACTTCTTAAAGCAGATTTGTCTGAAAATACTAATCAAGAAAAAAAGAAAAGATGTGAACAGTTGGTTGAACAGCTTTGCAAAATGCTTCTCCCAACTGATATGACCTTAGGTAGATATTCTGATGTAAGTGTTTGGCACCAAAAAGTCACCAGTGTATTGGCCATTGCCAAACAGGTCTCCATGGATCCAAGTGTTCTTCATGCCCTGAGGCTTTGTTGTGATGTCATTCAGATTGTGCTACAACAACCAAGTGAGATAGATAAACTGAAACAATTGGGATCACTTTTGCAGAATGATTTACTTCTGGACTCCAAAGAAATAAGAGAACTAATGAGAGATATGATAGAAACTAATAAAAACTTACACAAAGATAATTCCCAGCGGCTTATTGCTGCATATTGCAGTCGATGCATAGCGGCAAATCCAGACACTGAAATAATTAGTTGGTTGATGGACTTGATATCAGATCAGTCTTTACCAGATAACATGTTGACAAATTTGAAACCTCCAATTCATCATGCTCTGCATACAGAACTTGGCTTGGATCATGATATATTTTTCAAACTTTTGGAAAATGATGACAGCTCACTTGAAATAATGGAAGAGTCACCCTTTCTATCAGCTATGGATGTCTGTCTTCAGAAACTATATGATATTGGGCTTGTGGATTCTCCTTTTCCAGCCTTGGTTATTGATATCATAGACCAAGATATCATGAGAGAATGGATCACAATTCATATTGCAGAAGCCAGTGCTACAACAGATCCACAAGTTCAATATTTTTTGAAGGCGGACAAAATATTACAGACTGATTCATTTTCCCTTAGACATGTTACAGCAATTGCTTACATCAGAAGCTTTATGACAGTACTTTCCTTGGATTTGGAAGAAAGGAATTATGACATCTCGGGGTGCCAAGTTGTAATGCAGACAGTAAATGCTTTATTATCTCGGAATGGTAAAAGGATCAGATCATTGCAAGTATTTCTCCTGAAATGTCTTGGAAAGGAAAAATGGATCTTCCAGCTGCAAAGAATATGTAAGAAACTTTCTGATCATCTCAAGTGTTATGCAGAGGACAAATGGCAAAAAGATTTTGATTTGAAATCTGTAGAAATGAGCCCAGTCTCATCTCATATTGCCCAGACCATTTCATCAGCTGCATATGATGCATATGATGCAGCTAAGGATAAGGAATCCATAAAAACTTTGGTCCAGAGAGCAACCTCTTCAACAGATGATATGCTATACTTAAATAATGAAGTAATGAGACATTTCTACATGAAAAAACTGATTTCTGACATAATTGACATAACACGATGTGAGATGATAGTGAACTGTGCAAAAGAAATGAACATGGAATGGAGGGCACTAAGTGTTCTTGAATGTTTCTGTGGAACTAGTGATTTCAAAGTCAAAGAATTGCAGTTACATGAAGAATCTCCTTCCCAACACAAAGACATTGCCTCCATTGTTGGCCATCTAATTGTGATCTTGACAGGATATGGGTGTGATGCTGGAAAGCCTGTTTCTATTTTTGCAAAAGGTTTACTGGATCCTGTATGTTTGTCAGAACTATTTCTTCCAGGCATGCCTGAAACAATAGAAACGAAATATTCACAGATCCCATCAGCATGCTTTACTAGTGAGGATGAAAACTTCCGAATTCTGACAGAAGGTACAATTGTGGATCTTCAAATCTTAACTCTTTGTAAGTTAGACCTGGAAGTAAACTACATACCTTGCAAAGGATACTGCCTACAGCACACATCTAAATTTGAAGAGATTGCCTTTGGATCAAGAAAGATCTCAAATCTGTCAGGGACAATTCTCAATGTTATCCTTCATGGATGTCTTTTGGGATCAATCGCAGTTGACTTTGCATCTGTAGATGACATTCATACCCTACTTAATAAAAAAATTGAAAGAGAAGAAACTATTTCCTTTATTGTTGAAGCAATGGAGATGGAACTGAGGTTTCTTAGTTTATACCTAGGCCTTCCGCAGCAAGATACAATTGTATTTCTTCACCATGTGTTGTATCAAACCAAAGCAATGCTTTGTGAAGACAAGAGATGTATGGTTTCAGAGGCAGAAAGAGCTGAATGGGAAAAGGAATTTTCGGAACAAGTTGACATTGTATTTGTAGATAGATATGCAAAAGTTATCAGTTTTAGGAGAGAGCAATACTCTGTTTATGGTCTCCCACTAGATGCTTTGGAAAACTTTGTTCAGGAAGCTGATGAAATTGAATTTGAAGACAGAACACAAACCCTGCCGTCATTATGGAGATCAACAGTAGCACCTTCATTTGAGAGTCTGTTTGCAGAGCTTCAGCATAAAAAGGAGGATTTCTTATTTCTCCATCTTGTTTTGAACAATTTAGGAGGGATAAAACTTCTGAAACACATTAGTGCAATTCTGCATTGGCATTTAACATGTTTTGCAAATGTGAGTTTTACAATAAAGAAAAGAGAGAGTGAAGAAATGACAATATCTGAGTTCCTACACAAAGAATCTGATGAAATACGAAGACAGTTGATAAAAGACAAGTTCGACCAATTTAGGAAAGCATGGGATAATATTATGGAAAACCAAGAAGCCTTGCTAGAGTTTGATCCAGAGTTTCCCTCTTTGGATCATGTCCATGGTCAACTACAGCTAAAACACTGCCTGTATGATGGACCTCATTCAACAATATCCAAAGTATTGTCCACACTGGTTTGCATGCAGAATAGGTTGATTGATGAGACTCTGAAAATAGCTGTCAAATTGAAACCCCTGTCACTAAGCTTTTTGAGAAGAGGTGAAAAAGCTATGATCCCATGCACTTCATTGGCAGATTTGATCAGTAGAGATATTGTAAATTTTGAATGGGATGATGGTTTCCTCAAATATTCACAAAATAATGTGCAGTATGGA
The DNA here is from genome assembly GCA_029339505.1 of Unio delphinus. Taxonomy (NCBI): domain Eukaryota; kingdom Metazoa; phylum Mollusca; class Bivalvia; order Unionida; family Unionidae; genus Unio; species Unio delphinus. The sequence goes on along the minus strand of JAQISU010001242.1, from coordinate 7,592,031 downwards.
TATGGAAGGCAAGTTATATATGATTTTGAAAAGATTGAGGCAGAAGTAGCAAGTGAAATCTTGACTAATGTTAAGTACTTGCTAATGGAGGATTCCTTGCCAAAAATAATCTATGCAGATGAACTTTTCCAAAACTATGTTGCAATGATTAAGCAGATTCAGAAAAACATAGAACAGGAACCTTTACCTTCAGATCTAGTTCTGGCAATTAGTAAAAAGAAGGAGAGAGACCCAAGGCAAATTTTGGACTTCCTAACACACCTTGGAATGATCCTGTCTCTTCTAAAGAAAACTTCTGGAAAGCCAGACACTTCCCTTGTGGACTATGTGGATGAATGGAAGAACATACTGACCCGTCCCTTTCCCAAAAGCCTATTGCCAAGTCCCGAGAACAGCATTAGACTGTGTCATCTTGTGTCTCTGCATGAACTGCTTGAAGAACTAAATGCAGGCAGCATAATCGATTCTTTGGATGATACATTCCGTATAAAGTTGTCATCACACACCCAGAGAAAAGTGTCAGATCTTCTGTCAAAGAATTCACAATTAGCAGAGTTGGCTCTAAAGGCAGTAAAGCGATTTGTTCACAGATGCTTGTCATCTGTAAACATAGACATTTCACAAAAGATTATCAATTATCTGTGTGAAGATTCCTTCTGGCCACTTGGGATGGTGACTGATGGTATTTTGAAGCATGGAGAACTGGTGCAGGATCTACAAACACTATTTCCAGAAGATGTTACAGTTCAAAATGTGCACACATTTTTTCAGCTGCTTGGCTCAAAAGTTGAGGTAAGTTAATATGTTCCATATTAATATGCCACTTGAGCCTTTTCCATAAAAACAAATTATTATTTGTCATTACTCATATGTGTCCTATGGTGTTGTTCAAACTGAGAATGTCTTGTAACTTTTAACTTGGTTTTTGTTAAGGAATATTACCCTATTTTTAGCTCAACTGGTCATCAACCAGAAGAGGTTATGGTATATCATGTTATATATCATCCATCCATTAAAACAAGTGTTTTATTGCAGCTCATACAAAACTACATTGCCATAAAACTTTGCACACATGAACATATATATCTGAGGTCTAGTTTATTGTCCAAAAATAAAGACAATAACAATCAAACATCCAAAATGACCATCATTCACCAGAAAACTTCCTATAGTGTATTGTTGGTCCAATTGAAATTTTGCCAATCGAACTAGAAATATGGACACCATAGTGGTCATCCTTAAAATCTTGTTACTGCTACTTCTGAATGGATGGTAAATACTCACCAAAATTCTTATGATAACAAGATGGCCTTAATGAAAATGGTGCCAGTCATGCATCCAATATGTTTGCCATTGTGATTGTCTTGAAAATCTTAATGGTACAAAGATAACTAACTTCTTCAAAATAAAAAGGAAATATATACCATGACACAAAGTATAAAAGGTAGTGACTTATTTAAAATTTTAAAAATACTTCATTAAAATTTTAAAAATACTTCCCTGGAAAGGCAACTGAGGCTAAAACAAGAATCCATTGATGGGAATGATGCTCTCCAGACCAAAATAAATTTCCAGGAAGTTCAGGCAAGACTACAGTTATTCAAGATGGCTGCTATGCTGGTCATACTTGGTGCTAGATCAGTACCGTTTTCACGTAGTACCGAGTGGACATCATAAGAAGTCTTTTTCTGAAAAACTCCATTCAGGAGTACATTTTGGAATGTTATTGCCTTTACTATTTTGTATGAATGCTTTTTGGTCCAGCTGTGCTGTGAAAATGCAAGTACAAAACCTTTTCTTTGTAATATAACTTCAGTTTTACTGTATATAACTTGCACTTGAGTTATGGAAGAGGCCTATTAGTTTTTATTTAATTAGTCAAAGACGAAAGTCACTGTGACTGGAAAAAGAAAAATAGTTCCTGCAGATTTATACTAGTTCTGCATCTTATACCAATGATTGTGGATATCTTGTGCTTTGGGCAATGAGGAGCTCATGGATTTGGGGATTAAAAGGTCAGAGGCCAACATTATTATGGCTGCAAGAAGATTTTTACACAGTGGTTTTCATTCAACTATAACCTTAGTTCTATACCCATGCCTGAACCAGAATATTTGAATAGCTTGCACTCGTGACAAGGAAAAAGCTCATAGATTTAAAGGTAAATATGTCAAAGGTGATAGTCACTGACAAAAATAAGAAACATATTTAATTTCCCAGCAATGAACTTTTACTAACATTTATGGCAGCTTGCATGTTGGGTTAGAAAAATGTTCATTCACTTTGGAGTCATAAGATTAGAGATCACGATTACATTTAGGTAATAAGAAACTAATAGTTTCTGTACAGTAACTTTATATCAAGACTAAGCACCTTGACCAAAGGTTGTGATCATTTAGACCCATTGGTCAGCAACTTCCTTCGGGATGTAGAATTGGCCTGAGTCTTCCTGCATATTGTTTGATAGAACTAATGTAGGTAAACTTTTGACCTGACTTGTGTCCCATGAAGATGTTCTAGAAGGACAGTTGAAGTTGGCCATGTTAACACATGAACCCCTGGAGGTTTTTGCTGTTTTTGCATGCAGTGCGAGTAGGAAACACATTTTGAGGACTATTTCTGAATACATTCTAATACATCAACTTCCAAGCAATATTCCATTAGACAAATGGCTAGTTTTGCTGACAAAAATGTTTTTCATTGGTTAGTTTGCTGGTGCATGAGTAGAAGGTGACAATTTGCCCTTTTTTTTCTTCTTTTTTTTGTTTTTCTTAACAGACCCATACTATTTTTGTATGGAGAAGAATCTTTATTCAAAATATCCACCTTATCCTACTTTTTGCACAGGTTCACCTATCTGTGTGCGCTTCAGACCAGTCTGCTGTAGAACTGAGGCCATAAAGTCTAAAATCTGGACAAATTAGGATTATGACCATGGGCGAATTTTAGGTGGAGAAAAAAAAAATGGGTCCAAAAACTTAGGTTTTTCCCTCTGTATTTTATAGTACAACTAAAATGTCGAGATTATTTGGTATCATTGTAGAGCTAAATCTGCTTTCCATTTCTATAATACCACCCACTTTAGCGTATATGACATGACATGGACGCTACAGACCTTGGATATAGGCTACTACCTCATGCCCCATAAACTCGTCGCTCGGTCTTAATGTGTTTAGAGAGTGCATTTCATATAAAATGTCATACTTACAATTATAAAGATTTTACAGTTTTTTTCTTTATCTTTGTTTTGTGTTTTTTTTGGTGATACCTGAACTTACTTGGCTGAATATAGTCAGAATTCTGCTGTTACGCAATTGAATCCAATAAATACATACCTACCTACTTGACATTGTTTGGGTGGGTGAGGTAGAGTAGAGTCATACTAGAGGCACAAGTCTTGAGTTCTTGAGAATCCTTTTTTCTACACTGTCTTCTCCATTCAATGGACAAACCGCTCCGGTGGCCTAGTGGTTAGATCGTCTGCCATGGAAGTGTGAGGTCGTGGGTTAGATCCCTGGCCAAGTCATACCAAAGACTTACAAAAATGGTACTAACAGCTGCCTTGCTTGATGCTCAGCATTAAGAGGTTAGTGTTAGGACTGGTTGGCCTGGTGTCAGGATAATGTGACTGGGTGGGACATCATGCTACATGCTAGACATCACTATAAACTGCCTCACTGCAGACATCGTAGCGATATGACTGAAAAATTGTTAAAGCTATGTTAAAAATCCTAATCAAACAAACAAACAAACTCAATAGACAAGAATGTATTTCTTAACTCTACTGGTCAATAACATGAGAGCTTTTGGGCTGGCTTGTTGTCTATTGCCTGCAGTCTGTCCCTCAATTGGCTATTGTTTATTATTGCTCCTGTTCATAAACTGCTTGGATTGACAAGAAATTCTACACACACATTTATCCCAAAGCGAAGATGGTTTTCAATGAAAATTGTTTTGCTTAAATATCCAATATGGTCAGTCACTTTGAACACTTTCATATGGTGATTCCTGAATCATGTCAGTATGGGGTTTTCACTAAAAGACTTGTTCTTATTTCAAGTGGTCCCAAATGAAATGGTAGCAATCTTGAAAATGTTATTTGAATGAAAGGTCATATCAGCATGAGGTTTTCACCAGGAGACCTATAGGGTCTGGTAAGTGTTAAATAAAAGTTATCTTGGAAATGCTATCACTATTTTGTCTAGATGGAAGTATTATTGACATCAGGTTTTCACCAGAAGATTTCTTATTTTGTATTTTTGGTAGTAATTGAAAAGACCGCTCTGCTGGCCTTGTGGTTAGAACATCCACCTCAGATGCAGTAGTTTGTGAGTTTGATCCCCAGCGAGTCATACAAAAAACTTATAAAAATGCTACTAACAGCTGCCTTACTAGGCACTCAGTATTTAGAGGTTAGTGTTAATATTGGTCAGTCTGGTATCAGGATAATGTGACTTAGTGGGACATCATGCTGCAAGTTTGTCTGCAGCATGATGCCCCAGTGCTAGACATCACTATAAACTGTCACACTGCATACATCATAGCAGTATGACTGAGAATTTGTTAAAGCTACATTAAAAATCCAAATCACACACACAAAATGAAAATGGTACCTTTTTGAAATTCATTATGGCCCCTAAGTGGAAAAGTCATTTACCAACTTGTAGTCTTTATAAGAAAACTCGTTAATCTAGCTGGTCTTGAATAAAAAATGGTACCAACAATATGATCTCAAACATGACTACCTATGGTAGCCATCTTGAAATTCTTGTCAATTAATTCTGCTCCTAAATGGATTGTTATATTGACGTTGTTTTCACCAAGATTCTTTTGGTATCTAATTACAGGTAACATTTATTATAATGTGATTCTGCTTATAACATGATGGCAGCTTGGCACACAAGTTCTTTAATTTAAGATGACCTCTCTTTTTAACATCCAAAAAACATGCTCTTTGAAAAGCCATTTATTCATATTGGTTGCAGATTTTTAATCCCAGCATTGTGTAAATGTTGCCTTAACATCACTGTGCACTGTTTCCACCAAATTGGCATGATTAGAATTCAAAACTGAAATATATTTGATGTCTGGTATGAAACCTGATAAACAAAAAAAATGATATATGATCAAGAGGTTAGTTAAAACTAATGACATTGAAATTTCAGTATACCAATGGGGACATTTTGTGAGAAAGAAAATTAATGTGATCCCACTGAAATCAAAATGTTATTCTTTGGACCCCAAGTATTGCATTATACAGGGTTTTAGATGTGAAAATGATGCATATCTTAAATTCTACTCTAGAATTCATGCTCATATGAACATCGGATTTTCACCACAAGACTTGTGATATCAAATTTGTTCAAACTGAAAGGGTGTCCTAGATACATCCACTGAAGTTGCCACAATGAACATAAAGTGTTGTAAGTAATTCTCCTGTTGGAATGGTTATATTGGCAAAGTATTTTCACCAAAACTCTGCTAAATAAATGATATCTAGTTTGTCCTAAATGTAAATGGTGCTGGTCTTGTATCCAATATGGATGTCACAGTGGCCAATTTGAAAATCGAGTCACTCAAGAATATTAGATGGTTTCAATGCTTGGCAAGTAAGAAGAAACAAAATTTAATATTCCTGAGATTTGCTTTTGATAGACTCTTATTTTTGTAAAGCTATACCATAAATATAAATGAAAAACAGCTATATAAATATTATAAAACATTCCCAAACTGCTGAAATCAGTTATCTTTATAAACTTGCCACCAATATGGTCCTAATTGGGCCATTCAGATATTATCATATTGATTAATCTTCTGCGTACCGTCTACATCCAAGAGCATGTTTTGTGTGAATTGCCATATATCTTGTTAGATACTGTGAATGTGAGCCATACATGTACATACCAGACTCATTCACTTTATCTTCTTTATAATGTGGTTCTTGTTATAAGGAATGGTCAAAAATCACATTGTATTAAGTATTTTTACAGTATTTCATTATAAAACTTTCTCAATATAAGCTGATAAATGAATGAAGTATGTACAGTGTTAGATTGAAAGAGTACTGTCTTTGAGATTGTGATCTGATAACTAATCCTGAATAATCTCTTGTTTTGTGAAGCGTAAATTTAAGCAGTATTCATGCCCATTTAATGCATTCATAGCTTCATTTAAATAGTTTGGTAGTTTATGCATGAGGAAAGCCAAGTGCATTTAAGAATAAACTAGTCTTTTTTTCAAGTATGGTAGAATTATGTGGCCGATGTTCAGTGGTGGAGTTTTTAATAGTCTGCCTTTCACCCTTAGGAAAGCAAGAAAAAGGACCAGCGTATGACCATGATGCTTCAGTCTCTTCCCAGTCAGACCAAGGCTCAAGGAACCAATCGAAGGCGAGCAGTAGCAAAAGGGTACAGCAAGACATAATTACACAACCATGACAGTGTGTAAGGAGTAATTTCCTTGGTCCATCCAGAATAAGGCATCTTTATGTTTGACTTGTAATAAGATTTAACCTTGGCCCATGGAAAAATCTCATAAAGGATCCAAGGATTTTTATAGGATTTTTAATTTTAGTGTATAGTTTCAAAAACATTCATGTGTATCATATTGTTTTGTTTTGCATCATGTAGCATATCACTTCCTGCAGTATAGGAGTTGATGATGATATTTGTTTACAGAACATGTACATAAATATTTTTTTTAAAAATCACATACCTGGTAATTACAGTCAATGCCTTTTTTCTGCAATAAGTTCAGATTTTAAAAGAAATGACAATGCAGATGCATAGATGTTCCATTAATAAATGTGCAAACTCTGGGTTTTGTCATAGACAATACCAGTAGTGTGGATACCAATTTTTTCTTGATATGCCTATTTACACTGAATTACATTCATAAATACCTTCATGTCAGAGTTAAATTATCTTATGGGATTCACAGATAGTTAAAATGTCATCATAGAACAGTTTGTCACTAATGTTATATTCAAAACTTATTGAGATATATATTGTGTCAGATTACATGATTTTTTTAAATAATATATTATGCCTTTACAATCTGAATATTGTATTTTATGAAAAATATAACAGGCATATTTTGTATAGATGATTCAGCTGTTTAAATATATCATCATCTTTTTTTCAACTGTATATAAAATCTATTACATTTACTTTTAATTTCATTGTTGAATCACATTTGAACTTTGGCCTAAATTAATCCTATAAAAAGTATCACTAATGACTTGTATTTTTTCCCACTGGTTTCACTTGGAAAATCATTGTTAGGAGGCCAACAAGACAGTAGTCTTATTCATGAGAAATGACTACTATTATAGTGTTTAAAGTTCTTTTTTTTTTCTCACCAATGCTTTCATTCTAGATTAATCTGATTAAGACACAAATATATTAAATAAAGTAACTTTTCAAAATGTTTTCAAATTTTTTTACCAGCACACCAGATTGTGCTTTTTCATTCATTGATATTAGTTGTTTTACAAAAAAACTGGATTGAGTGTATTGTATGTGCCTAATTACATGTATTTGGGAATATAATTTGTAAATTTAAAATCTGGTCATAATAAGACTGTAGTAACAATATAAAAGTTATTATATATATATATATATATATATATATATATATATATATATATATATATATATATATATATATATACTTTGTATTCGTTGCTGTCCACTTTGGCAGTGCATGGTATGAATAAAAGACACTTAAGATCAATTTTGACATTGATACAATCCATAATGTAAAGTGGTATTGATACACCAGACCTGTATGATAGTAAATTCCCAAAAAATCATAATGTTTTAGCTTTGGCTTCCCTTTGCATGAGCCATACTAGGATCAGTACACGTGCGCTTGACAATGGACATTTTGTATGTGATCTTCAAGCAAAATAAGGGATGTGCTCATACTAAGGCTTGTACAAGGATTATGTTTAAATGGTAATAATGTTCATAATGGATAGATTTCAAACAGATTATACTTATGTATTTTCCATGTGAAGTGGGGCTTTTGATGTTGTGTCATTGTACAACTTTCATCTTTTAAGTTACAAAATCCTAGTTACATGCCCTGATTTTGAGGTTTACTGCCTGCAAGAAATTTAGCTATTCATTGCACTCATTATATTCCATTCCTCTGTATTTTCCATCAGTAATTATATGTACACATAGTGTATATATTATAATTTTCTAAAGATGCTTTGTTAAATCAGATATAAAATTTGCAATTGTTACATTCTTGATTCTAGTATTGACTTAAGTGATTTTCTAGCTCATTAATTTCTCTCAGTTTGTGTATCATATATATTACCTCTTTTTAAAATTAAAAAAAAAAAATAATGTCAATAATATTGCTGTGTTGTATTCTTTAAATGATTTTTTTAAATTCAGATTTTTATATAGCATCTCAGCAGTTTGAATTTTTTTTAATTAAACTGTACAGACATACTTTATATAAACTTTACTTCATGAAGACTTGCTTGTGTTGCCCTTTCTCTGAGTTGTTTATGATAAATAGTTCCCTTGCTGATATGATGTTGCTGGCTTAAATGGAGAAAATGTATCATGCTAATTGACCTTCTGGATGAAATATAATGGCAATAAAAAAGGTGTTTACCATTTGGATGATGCTCATTTTGAAATGGTGCAGATGTGCTCATGGATTTTGTATAATGTTACTTAATAGTCCAGAGATATGTATTGCTGATCCTGGACATGCAATCTTTTTGAGAACAGGCTTAAGAGGTTAAGGCATGGATAGTAGTATGATTTTCCTCACTATCAGTCTTAGTAAATTTGGATTCCCACATTATAAAAAATTGAAATTCATTCTTATTTCCATTTATAATTTTATTTTATTTCATTAATGATATTTTCAGCTGAGGTTTTGTTGTTTACAGAAACAGTCATGCATGTCTGTGCTAGGAGATAATGTACTCTTGTTTTCCAACATCTGAACAAACTGTATTTCCAATGGTAAAATAAAATCAGATTGATGGATGATCAAGATATTTCCATGCTGCACATCCTTATTTTACTTCAGCAGTTAGTTGGACTCTTTCATACAGAATTTTGTGCAAATAAGGCTTATTGAATATCTCACATTTTTCATTCTTTCAGTTTTGCTGAAATTATATTTTTCCAGATTGACTCCAAATAATCACATAGCATATGTCTAAAGTTGTAAAGTTGTTGATTGCATTAATGTTCTTGGATTTTTAACATATTTGTGACAAAAGTAATGTATTATGATGTGAGATTAGAAAAGAAAATATCTTTGCACAAAATTAGAAAGAGTTGCTTTTATTTATTAATTCAATATTTTTTACATTTCTGAATAGTATGTTAAAATGTAACAAAAGACATGTTTACTTTGAAAGAGTAAGAATTTTATGAGGTGGGATTTTAGTTTGCACTGTTTACATCTAAATAAATATATGTTCATTGTTGGTATAAAGTTATAAAATTTGTCTTTGTTGCTTCTAAGAGTTTTTTCTTTATAATAATTTGATTTTATGATGAATTGGCATGCTTAAAAGATGAAGCAATTGTTGAATTTTTAAATATTCATTATTATGTTATTGTGCTACAGTTTTTGTGTTGTGTTTGATATGTTGATATATATGTACACTTGTTGATTCTAGATTTTCAGAGTGGTCTGAGTGAAAGACAGGTTTTAACTTCTGTGAAATCTGTTCATGCATATGAGTGTACATAAAATATTTTTGATTAGTTTGGTGTTTATATGGTGTACAGAATAGAACAGCTGTATTTAATATTGCTTTAATAATGGTTGATAGTAATTATCTCTGTACCCTTTGATTTGGAAAGGAATTTCAGCAGAGAGGATATCATGTAAATAGAAGACATTTTTAAATAAGTTTCATATTTTTTGTGGTTTTCATGTTTTACTCTTGATAATTATAGTACAGAGATTAGTTGATATCATTTGTATTCTTCCTGCATCTTCTAAAATGGTTGTAATTATCAAGAAAAAATTCAAAGTGTTATGTTTGCCATGAATTCATACAATTTTAGAACTGTCAGAGTTTGATTCATGTTGAAGACAAATTAGACAAGAGATTTTGGTAGGACATGGCAACAACAAAATTCAGGTGACCCAAAGCTCAATAATATTTTGGCTATCAGTTCTTGTAAGTTTTAAAAATTTAATTTACATGCATATTTAAGACAATATTTCATATGATATAATTGAAACTTATTGTGTTGCTTGGTGTAGTTCTTGTAAATGTGATTTATTGATATTTGTTTATTTAATACATGGATGTCAGATATAAGATGATTTGAGAAATTGCTGTTTTATCTACTTTGTTGCGGCATTAACCCAGAACAATTTTCGTTTTGGAGGTGTAATGTGACAAAAGCTATAGAAATAGTTCTCAAGTGAATGCATATTTGTATATTGCTTCAAGAATATGTTATTCTGGTTGTAAATAGACAGTATCATAGAAATATATCATGTGTTTTTTACATGAACCTGAGATAACTTTGTAAAATTGTACAAATAGCTATAAATTGTTTCTTATAGTTAGAACATAAGTATGTTTCTATAGATTAAATGTTTTGCAATTATCCTAAAGATAGAATCTGAGCAGCAGAAGATTGCTAAGCAAACTTGAATTACTTATATATATTGTGGATCACTTCAAATAATATAAAAAACTTTATATGTAATTTTTTGTTTATTTTTTCTTTCATATAAAATTCATGTATGGCAATTTCAGGTTATTTCATAAAGTCTTGTTTGCAAAGTTCTTTGTGAGAAGATTTACCTATTGTGAACCTGACAGTCATTTTACAAAATTTAGTACATTCATTTGTTGGCAATTAGTTGTACGTATGTATTGTAAAATACATTTTTGGACCTATGACAATATTTTGTAATCTTCCTACAGGTTTCTATTTTCATTATTCATTTAGATTTTGGATTTCTTATAGTGCTAACTTTATTTTTTGTTTGCTTTTTGTTTTACAAAGAATGTATGCAAATGGTTTGTTTTATGGGGAACTACATCTGCTGCTTTATAAATAATCTGTGTATATTGTAATTTAATATCAAAACAATAATTGATGATCAATTATCAGGTTTATTTTTTTGTTAGCTCTTTATGATACTCATTTAAAAAATGCAGACATTCATGTTTCAGCCAAAAGAATGTCAGTTCAAGTCATATAGAAGAGTCGAGTCTATACAAATTGTACATACTAATCTAGTACTGATGTACACAGCATCATTACTGTAGGTAACTTACAGAACTCTCAAGTTGATGCATTATTTGTATAAAAATATGTAAATATCTTCATGTTTTGGTGATTCAAATGAATTTTTTTCTTTGCATATTCTGCACAATTTCTTTGTATGTCAAATGCTGCTCTATCATTTAAAAAATAATTATTACATCTACATTCATAACAATTCAAGATAGCCCAAGATCTCTTTGAAATATTCTGTTCTGCACATTTAAAAAAAATAACCAGATAGTTATTTTATGTGTTTTATATGTACAAACTGAGGAGGCTAAGGATTGGTAGATTGGTGTTCTACTCAAAGACATAATGGGTTTAGATAGCACCATGTAGGCTTCATAACTAGTTTTGCAATGACTCTTTATTTAAATTTTTTGATGTGGTTTTCTTCTTGGCATAATAATGACTTTAGATAATTAGTATACAGGCGTCTTACAGTGTATCCCCGACAGGTGAATGATTAATAGTCTATAATCCCCTTGGTGTAAGAATTGGTGGTCAGACTGAGTAGAAACAAATTTTGGCATCGAAACTGGGGATCAGATTTTAAACATTTGGGTCCCTGAAGCACAAATGAGGGTAAAAGAAAACACTGTTCATAGCTTGTGGTTTTAATCATTGACCTTTCAGTTGTTCTGTATTGATTCATATAGTCAGAATTGTGAGTAAAATGTTTCATTGTAGTCATCTATTTAGGTACTGCTTAGAAACTTTCAGAATGTTTCTTAGCATGTACACATTTCAGTTATCTTTTCACTCTAAGAATTTCTTCCATGGCAATTTAATCTGCAAATCTGATGAGTATCATTTCTTGTTGAATTGCAAACTGTTGACATTTAATAATTGGATATGCTTCATTAGTGTTTGCAATATTTCATTTAATATTTATGTATTTTGTAATATATAGTATTATGGTAGTTGAGCTACATGTTAAATTTGCAACTAGAATTTATTAAAGTAGTTGCTGATTGTGGTCTTGGCACATTTATTTGTATAGTGTTGAAGATTTCCTTGTAGATGTTTATTGTACATAGTTTGGTTGAACTAGCATTTATGACAGTTATCCCATTAACTGTCATCAGCATGATAGGTTCCATAAAGATTAGTATTGTCCATAAATAACGACTGCAAAGTATCATAATGACTTGAAAGTGACTTGTATTGGTCAATTTATTTACATTTGCTTTCAATTCATCTGCTGAAAGTTGCCATGCAATTTTGATTTTGTAAGTAGACTTTAGTAACTAATTTATCTCTGCATCTTTTAAAAGCAAAAGACTTAACTATATTTTTTAGAACTCTTTTTTTATAAAACATTTAATAGAAAGTATGAGAAATTTGTCTTGTATATTACTCTTTGTGATCATGTGGCAAAAGTTGTTCATTTGTACACTTTAAATCCAACAGTAAGTATCAGATCAGTAAAATGCATTATGCATACTTTTTGCATGAGGAGAAAAAATGGTTTTGGTGATTAAATGAATGAAAAAAGAAGAAAAACTTTAGTAATTATACCTATAAATATAATTTTACTTCCATATATGATGTTGTTTAATTCAAGCTTTATTTAATTGATTCTTTGTATAACTCACTCTAAATGTTTTATGCTTATAATCTGTTTCAATCATGATCAATGTACTTATGGTGTCAGAGAATTGAAGCAGAAAACCTGTTCATCATTAGACTTTTAGAGTAAAATATGTGTACAAATATACCTTTCCTCAGCAGTATTTGCAATGTACAATGCATAATATGTTTTTATGTTTTATATATTAACATTGTCTGTAATAATTTTGTCATGGTATCAAAAACTATTAATACATATTTTAAATCATGAAATGATTAGATGTTCCTCATGCACAAATGTGTAGAGTTAGATTTTTTTACTCAGCAGAACATGTAATGAAAAAATAGTTTAATTTTCTTGAGTTTGAGAAATTTGAAGCTATATGTTTGTTATTACTGGTAGGTAAAAATAACATATATCCATCATGTAAATCTCTTTTGCACTTGTATTGTTTGAGTATATTCCAAATGTTTCTTGGAAGCTTTAAGATAACTGAAAGAATGTATATGTATTTATCCTTTGAAAATATTTTCAGTCATCTGTTTTTTGTTCTCTTCAGATTTTATGTATGTCATATGATGTATATGTCCAACAGATTATTTCAACATGATAATCATAATTGTTGGCAAAATAATTGTATGGTCAGATTGTAGACCATAAATTTTGATTATATTTTGATTATATTAAATTCTAGAACTAATCTATGTGTGAAATTTATGCAATTTAAAAGTTTTTATGCTGAGCTAACTTTATTTTATGGGGAACCATTAGAAATTTGATTCATCATTAATATAACCACAATAAACTAAATTATAGGGAAGTAGTTTTCCCACACAATTAAGGATGCTTAGAGAATTTGCACAGGTTCCTGAAACAAATGCCAGTTGTGTACAAAACAAATTTGTTTCCAATTGTGATGAATTAGTTTTCAAACTTTGTAACTATATGAAATTATTTCATCTCACCAGCATTACAACCTAAACTACAAGCTTGGAGGTTTTAGATCTTGCATGCTAATGTATACTGTTAGAGCCAGCTAAATGAAATTATCCAGAATTAAGGGAGTTAACTCATAAAAAAGGAATTGATTGCTTACCTAAAGCTGGAATGAGAAAATAAGTTTACAAGCTGTTTTTTTTCCCACTAAGTCATGCATATGAAGATTATTAACTGAAATTAAATAACCAAGATGGAAATTCCATAATGCTGGAAATATTAATAAACATATACCAGTAAATTAGCTATTAATAGAAAAACAAATGCTTGAAATAATGGTGCTGAAATGGTTACCAAGATGGTAAAAGTCCTTGAGATTTAAGGTCAAAGAATGTAGGCCAACTGTCATAATAATCTAAATGGAGTTTGCCTTAGTAAACAGTTTGGCCACTGTTTTTAACTGACCAAATTGTATGGAAGAAACATTTGTCTCAATTTAAAAGTTTAAGTCAGATGAATGAATGTACAGTCTGGTCACATTTATCTGGCTGATGAAATTTGGAAATGGACTCGATACAGCAGTGTGAATGGGTGTGATTTATTTAAAATTACCTCCCTTTTGTAAATTACATCAGGTCAGTCTTTGCTGGAAATGCCATGAGAAAACTAAATTCAAAATTATTCTTTAGAAGAAGCATATGATTTGATAGGCAGATGTCTTTGAATTGTAAGTTGTTCAGTTTCAAGTCATCCCAAAAATTAAGTGACATGAAAAAAAACTATTATGATTCATATATGTGTGTGGATTTTTAATGCACATTTCATTAATTTTTTTCTTTCACCAAAGACATGTTGATAATGGCTAAAGTTAAAATAAAACTCACATGAAAATTAAACCCACTTTTTGGTCTACTAGCGCATGATATTATTGGACATTCATATCCAACCTTATTTATCTTATTGTTGGGTTTATTCAATGTTTTAACAATGGTGGTTGGCAACTGATTGATGAGACTAGATTGTACAGGATTCTTTATACAATTTGTATTATAACCTATTTAAATGTTTGATTGAAAAGTTAAACATTGCATTTTTAAATATAATTTTATTTGTATTTAACATTAATTTGTATGTTAATGCTTACTCTTAACTGAGATTTGTTATTCAATTGTACTAAAAAGGGAGGTTTGCATAATTTCATAGCAGTGTTAATCAGTATGCAAGTTTGTGTAAATGTAATTGCAAAATATATATTATGGGTCCTTGTCCTAAGGATATGAGACTTGCATGTACTTTAAAGTATTTAAATTTTTCATTACTATGATCCAACTGTCATTCTTTAATTGCTTGAAAAACATATTTTTGTTGATCCAACATTTAGCAGATGTGAAAATGCAGGAACAATAAGATCTTGTAACTACATTTGAAAATTGTATAACTTCTTCAGACTTTGCTGTATTTAATTAAAATATACAAGTACACTATTACGTTTATAGTGCCAAAAGTTTGTAGTCAAATATACTGATTAGATCCCATATTGCCTGCATTTGCTTATGTCATTGTAATATTTCCATAACAGGTGAAATGGCATCATACTAAACCTTCATTTGTTTATCATGAACAATTTGGAATGAAAGGTGGACCATTTTTATGAGAATGACATGATTCTTAAGAAAATGTGTTGAGCAGTCATTGAGTGCTGGAGTTTTTCCCATATGGTCATGAAGCATATAATTGGTAAATAATGCTGAATTATGATCAGAAAATGATAATGTGCACAGTTTTAAAAATCATGTTGTCTTCTATGTATATCTTGAATGATTAGAGCCAGATTTCAAACTTTTGTTGGTTATTTGATCACATTTTGTTCAAATGTTAATGATGTATGGTTAATCCACTACCAGTCAAGGGGATTGTGATACTTGGAGATACTTTCTTGTATCAGTCATCAATTAACGTACATTAATAATAATTAATAATCAGGTGTAAGCATAAGAGTAAGTATACTCATTTGCTCTTATTCAGGCCTTGAAAATAATTTATCTAGTTGATAAATATAATAACTAAAATAACAGATTTTGAGCTTGGCAATGAATCATTCATTTGTGCTGATTGTAAATATATTTAACAATTTTTGTGGAAAGATGAGCACAGGCATTATTCTTATATCTTTGAATTTTGTGAACAGTGTATCTCTAATTTTTTCTTGATGTTTTATTCCATATTTGTAATTTGTATTTTTTAAAAATAAGATGATTGCATTTTCCTACTGATGAATCTGTTTTTTTTAAATTGTCAGTTTAATTTAAGGATATGTTAATTACAAAATTTTAATGGATACACTGTTCACACAGATTTGTTTGCTAATTCCTACAGTATTTCTGAAGAATTAAAATCTTAGAGCACACATTTTTTAATGAAATTAGAAAAAAATAACCTTTGTTACAGACCAACCTTGTTTATTTTGTATAATATCTGACATTCCTGTTTAATTTATGCCAGTGAAAATTATGTCTACTATTCAATAATGAATGTAATTATCTGTCAAACATTCTGTCTTTTTTGGTCATAGTTAAACAAGGTTTTGATTGTAAAGATAAAATTACTATAATATTTGGGTGTTTAATTAATTGAAACTCAGTTAAATATTTACACATAACAAAAATCAGTTATATTTTGGTTCTGTTGTCAGATTTTGATTACATCTTAAGATTTATAATGAATAACAATCTTTATTTTATGTATGTAAGTCTTAAATAGTGTATTTTATGTAATGCTGTTTGATATTTGATAATGAGAGCAATCCTGACAAATGTTTATACAGTGGTGTCTGATATATATCATTATCACAATCTTTTCAAAACATTTCTTCAAGCTTTTTTGGACACTGGTATACTGTTAGATCCAAATATATTTGGCAGGGTTAGATGTTAAAATTGTTGAATTTATTTGCCTTAATATTGCCAATTTTCTGCATTTTTATCTGCATTAGTCAAGTACCAAAACAGTTTGTGCAATGAGACATCATCCATCTGCAATTTTTAGTTGTTCCTGCTTCCAAAATGACCACCTGGAGGAAAATCACGAAACTATATATACTGTTTAATCCTGAAGTAAAAATGGTTCTTAATGAAAATAGTGTACCCTGTACATGCAATATGGCCACCACATTGGCCATACTGAATATTGCTTTGTAGCTATTTCTAAATGGACGAATATGTGAACTGGAATCTTTACTAACTGACTTTAATGATGTCTAGTTGAAATTGCTGCTGCTTAGATTACTAATACAGCTGCCATGGTGGCTATCTTAAAATTATTTTTGCTACACCATGTGAACCAATGGTTCTACTGGCTTGAAGTATGAGATTTCTTATCATATCCAGTTAGTCCTCAATGAAAGTGTTGCTAATCAGGCAGTCTTATAAATCTTGTTATTGCAACTTGTATTGTCATTGTTGGGTTTTATTTAAACACTTCTCACTAAGTATTGTTGGTTCTAAATGGTGCCACAATAAATCATATTAAGAAAACTTTTGTTAAAGAAACTTCTCCAAAGGCAATGGACTTACTAGAAATGTCTTTCTTTTTTAAAGAAAGTAGTACATGTAGTTGTTTCTAAATGAATGAAGACCTGTCTTTTCATTTTGTTGCATTCCAATAAAGATACTGATCACCAGCACTCTGACATTCATTTTAAAGTCTAAAGTCTTGATTCCATTTCGCTGCTGTAATGGATTATGATTTTTATCAAAAACTAAATGTAGATGGAAATTGTTATGTTTATCGAAGAATACTGAAATGAAAGCAGTTTAATAAATAAATAAAAATTCTATAACAAATTTAATGATACTGTATATTTAACCAATATATTAATGTTTATGTATATTTAGCCAACATATGGCTCATGACCCTCATTTTGCAGTATCTGTGACAAGTTCATTGGTGTTCTGTCCATGATATCAGCTTGTATGTCATCAGAAAGAATTTTGTCCCGCACTTATAAGTATTTTGTGAACAGGTTACATCAAACCTACAAGAAAGTATATTTGTTACCAGATGTTGGAGTTTCTCAAAAATATCTGATATGGCTTCAATACGTGTCACTTAAAAGGAATAAACAGAGAAGAAAATGGGTCAAGTTCTTTTAACTAGTAGGGAATTAGTCCCTTCAGAAGATCCCTGTTTCTCTTCAAAGTACTTTTTTCAGCAGCGGTGGTTCTAGTGTGGGAGGTCTTCATGACTCCCGCCCCTGCAACATGCATTTCATCTGAACCATAACTGTATATTAACTTATGAAGACAAGACAATTTCACACTGCTGAGGGAAATTTTTAAAACAAAACGTTTCTAAACAAGAACAATATATACAATTTATTATTTGTGATTGATTTGTGATTAAATGGGTAATTTGTGAGCTTTCATTCAGATTTGAAAACTCAAGGCAACTACATGTTTTTATATAGACTCTAATTTATATTTTAGAATGACCTTCAGATAGAACATAAAGGCTTCATGGTTAAAGCATTTTTTCAAACATATTTTTCATTTCACTACTCATAAGAATCAAAATAGAAACAAATGACAGGAGAGAACTGTAAAAGCTTTTTTGTTGATTGTGCAAGTGGATTATCAAGTAAACTTATCTGCAGACCGATTTTGAGGTTTACTGCATCACTGTATTTAAGCACAGGACATAGCTACAGATTATCAGTGGAGGGTCAAAGAACATGGTTAGCCAAGATACTTTTCAAAATAATGTTCTTGTGATGTTTTCAGAAGATTTTATTTTTACATACTTTAAGGGAAACTATTTAGCTGGCACATACTTTTCAAAATTATACCAATCAAGGGCTTGTGTCTAATTCCTGCAAAGCAATTTCAAAATGAGAGCAATCCCTTTGTCAATGGTATTGTTGTTGCATTTAGCTTAGCAGCTTTGATACCATTAAATCTATACAGCCATGAAACATGATGGCTACTTTATTTATGGAGGGTACTACATGCACAAAAATAGGTCAAAAAGGTCAAATTGTCCTGCTCCAGTAATTACTTAAAACTTTTGCATTAAACACAATTTCTCTAAGATTGTTTGTATAGTCATGGTTACTTCGTATTCATCTAAAAAAGCCCAGTATATCACACTGACCTACTTTTGTTGCTCTTGCAAATTTGCAGGGATGCTGGATTATTCCAAAGTAGAGTTGGTGAGATGTAGCATTTTATGGAATTCTGGTTAATCAATTTATTGTTTACATGTATATAAGACTACAACCCAGCTTGCATTTGGCATTATGTGAAGCAATAAAAATGCTTATGCAGTCAAGCATTTTTTAATATTAACAGGATTATGGGCATTTTGCAAGTCTTGGCTAATTGGTTTTTTTGATAGTATCTGTAGCTATTATATGATGAATTGCTATCAATTTCAAATAAATGGATTTGCCTTTGAAATAAATATAGTTTGAAAAAACGGTTTTAATGATTATTTTCTTTTGTCATGTCTTTAGTAAAATCTCTTTTTATGCATCTCTCAATCTCTCTCTCTCTCTCTCTCTCTCTCTCTCTCTCTGTGTGGCTTGTAACAAGTCAATACATGGAAAAAGTATGAATCATTTTTCATAATTCTTATATTTTAGGATTGCAATTAGGGCTGTAATTTTCTCTCTCGCTCTCTCTCTCACTCTCTCTCTCTCTCTCTCTCTCTCTCTCTCTCTCTCTATATATATATATATATATATATATATATATATCACACATGTACCCTCATCCATACAATAATAATTCCATCCTTCCATTAGACAACATGTTCTAGAAGTTCCCCAGATCATTGGCCCATGTCCAATAACTGCCTTTTTATGAATCATATTGTGGATTGATTCTTCATGCTCTTCAGAATTATTTTCTTCCGTCATGTCAAGATGCATACCTGGCACCGATTGCATGTTACCATATAGTTTTTTCAGTTTGTCATCAATGCCCATTAGCATTTGCCCTTCTCCATTGGTGATAAGGTAATCCATAATTGTTCCTAATTTTATCATAATTCAATTTTATTTGTTTTTCCAGACTCTTGTCTAAGCAGTCTTTACATTCATCCCTGGATTTGTTTGTGACATCGTTTTCAGTTTTTCTAGATTTAAGATTCATTGATTAATCCTGTGTTTATTATTAAATTCACTTAAGGATGCTGTACATCAACATTAACTTCAATGAGTGTGTTCAGGTGGTCACACACACTTCTTTATAATGATATTGTATTTTGTTGGTTTTATATCATTCAGTACTTGGGCTATGTATTGCTGATGTTGGATTACTTGACTTCACCACTAAGGTTAAGTTTCACTGATCTTCGATATGTCTCATTACAGGCGTTACACCACTCTTCATTGACATACAGTCGACTCCGGTTAACTGCACACCCTCGAGCCCATCACGAGACTGTGCAGTTAACCGGAGTGTGCAGTTAACCAAAGTATGGTACAGTACAGCTTTAAATCAGCATGTCACGAATATATGTAAAGAATAAATTTAAACAATGATTAGAATCCACTCTTTCAACTTTTACTTAAATGTTAAGCTTGTTTTCCTTCCTCCGAACACAATTTCACTGATTTAACCAATGAATCAAGGAATTATAGCCAATTTCAAGAAATTCTATATATCGCTTGTTGTTCGAAAACTTCTGTCAGACATTGATGGGTCATCATTCACAGAAAAAGCGTTCAGCTCCAAAGTCGTCTGCATGCTGTTTTTCACCATGTTGTCGTTTAAATTGAATTCTGTTGCGCATTTTCCATCTTTCCAACCATTCATTTTTTGGTTTGAAATCATTCAAACTGGAACGGTTTAGAGCAATGTTTTCTCATGCTGTACTATGATTTTTCCACGCTATTGCTCCCTAGTGGGTACGTATATACATGTATATACCACCTATGACGTCCTTTACATGTCAATCATTTACAAATTCACATTTACCGGCTTAATTGTCAGCCTTTTTGAAGCGCTACAGCAGTGGATTGGCAATAACTGATCATGAATATAAATTGTGCAGTTAACCGGAGTAAAATTTTATTGAATAATGTGCCATGGGCAGAAATTTATTGTGCTATTATCCGGAGTGTGCATTTAAGTGAAGTGCAGTTATCCGAAGTTTGTTCCCATTGAAAAGCATTGGGGAAATAACAGGACTGGCGTGACTACGTGCAGTTGTCCGATGTGCAGTTAAGTGGAGTCGACTGTATATGCAGTTAAAGTACTGCCAATATTAAATTATGTATTTCTTCAGGTTTCACACCCTTCAATATTATTATATTAAATATTTTGTATTATTTTGTTTTCAGAATTTACTTTTTGGAAGCAATTTGGCAGAGTGGAGGAAAATATGGGCACAAAGATACATACCTGATCTACACTGTAATAATTGAATGGTGTTTGTTCACTTATTTATTATCAGATAAGGTATGGAGCCATGCAAAAGTAGTTGCACTTTTAAGTGGAGGAGGAATTGACCTTCTTCATCCATATCTATGGATCCTTTAAAAATTACTGGGCTCAGAAACCTGTTAGGGTTAGGTCCATGGTTCCTCCCCTTGCATGAATTACTAGAATAGTAATGGGAAGAAGCCAAATGAGCAATGCTGGAAGGGGAGAGCTACAATCTAGCTGTATTAGATCTGAGGGGTCCTCCTGCAGATTGGAGTTTTTCATTAGCCTGTGACTGACCACCAAGTACAGGGCAATGGTCAACCATCACTGGTCAACATTCACCCTAGTTTGAGTTCCAGTTACTAATCATTAGAGCCCATTTGGTAAGGTAACTGGGATCAGGATGAGATTCCTCTCTCACCAGAGTACTGATGGACCCCTTTGTTGTTGTTGTTGTAGGACTTAATGCCATTTTTCAGCACATGATAGGCTATACATGTCAGCCAGTATTAATGGTGGAGGAAGAACCCTGGAAAACCCCAGGAAAGAACCACTGACTCACTAGAAGCTACTGGCAAGCTTTCTCACTTACCCACATTGACCAAATCTGAGACTTGAACCTACACTGACAGAGGTGAGATGGCAGTGATCCGTAACAGAGAGCACTTTCGACCACTCGGGATACCATGGACCCCTTGGCGGACTGTGAGTTGTTTAAATACACCAGACAAGCGACGGGGTCAGATTGGCATCTCCCCTTCCCAATGGAATGTAGTACATCCATTTCAGGAAATTGAATTGTCCTTGCCATTTATGTCACTATAGACATCAGTGAAGTGGCCTCATAGCAGGGTTGATGTTGCTGGTTGCATCCCAATATCATCTGCTTTGGTGAGCTCATTCCCTACATAGCATCTCAAGACCTGAAGTGCCAAAAACGCCAGTTCATTGCATCCATTCCTGGTCCATTGAAACTGGTCAGGAAGCACATTCATTATTATTTAACCCTGTCAATGGTGTTCTTTAAAAGGATGTAGGCCCAGTTAAACAAAAAATAAACATTTTCAATTGCACATAGCTCAACACAATCACTGGAAAGGTCTAGGAACAGGCCCACACCTAGGGGGGGACAACCATGGCACTTGTCAGGGGCCCGAGCTAGATAGGGGCCCACCCTTTTTAGAGTATACGCACATATTTGAAACACGAAAGGGGCCCAAACTCTGTCAGCTGCCTGGGGCCCAGAATTTCCTAGGTGCAGGCCTGCTAAGAAGGAAGTTATACTTTTTCTAACTAGGGGAAGGTGGAAACCAATGGGACTTGTGATCTCTCAGCAGTGTAACTCACTTCCAACAAATCCCATAGGTACTCAGCTAACCGTCTTTTCAGTAAAGCATAATGAACAATAATAATAATAATAATGAGGACTTTGTATAGCACCTAATCTTTAGAAGCTCTAAGCGCTTTAAAACATTAGACAACACCTAAAACACAAAAACATATATAATGATATGATTACAAAAAACAAACACCATCTGATTAGAAAACATAAAACATGCTGAAATATTTATGTTACGAAACATTATTAGGTCTTTAAGTTTGTTCTTGCAGTCAAAATAGGTGCAGTTTAAGAGCAATCTTGAATGAGATTGCTGTGTCCTTGTGTCCATGTTCAATGGGCAATTCATACAATGTTGCTGGGCCCTGGTATGCAAAAGAATGTTGTTCATATGACATTGTTTTCAAAGCAGGAATAATGAGTGTACAGTTGTTAGATGTGTAAGTATCATGCTGGTGTGCGCACGTGTGAGGTTGGATAGGTATGTTGGACTGGAGTCTATGAGTAAAACGTAGCACAGAGAATAAATTTTGTGTTTGATTCTGGATTGAATTGATAGCCAATTTAGGGTACAGAGTAGTGGGAGGTAGCAAAATGTTTTGAAAATGTTTTTTACTCAGATCAGCACGATCATAGTACTCTAAGGATGATCTGAGCAGCTTTGTATTGAACTTTTTGAAGTTTCTGGAGTAGATATTGAAATGAACCAGACAGAATTGAGTTACAGTAGTCCAGTCTTGAAAGTACTAATGAACACTCAAGTGTTTTAGTGGCATCAACTGAAAGATATTTACAAATGGAGCTGATGCATCTCAGCTCAAAATATGCAGCCTTGCATATGTTCAGGACATGTTGGTGGAAATGTTAGTACTGTTGAGAGTAATACCTAGGTTTCATGCTAACTGAATTCAATGTTGGTGTTGCTGATATTTATTGTCTGAGGTAAAGGATGTGAATGAGAAAGTCTTTGTGTTGTGATCAGAATAGCCTCAGTTTTATCATCATTCATCTGCAGCTTGTTACCGGTACTTGTCATCCATGATTTCACATCAGAAATAGCATCAACATGGGTGGGTCCTGACTAAATTGAATGAAGGATGCTAATGAGAACATCCTCTTCTGGCAAGGAACACCATGTGTTTCCACCAGTCAAGTCTGTTTCTGTTAAGGGAGGAGGTGCACTCCCTACTTCAGAAAGGTATAGTCGAGAGGGTGTTAAACAGCCAGTCTCTGAACTTCTACTCATGGAATTTTTCTGGTGTCCACAAAAGATGAAAGGTTTAAGCTAATTATCAAATTTACTGCCTTAAACAAGTTTCTTCAGGAGGAACCGTTGAGGATGGAGGCCATAGCTTTATTCAGGAAAACCATAAGGCCTGGAGACTTGGAAGTCTTTTTCAACCTTTTGGATGTGCACCTTCATTTCCAAATTTGTCTTCCTTACTGAAAGTTCCTCTGGTTTTGTATGAACCAGGAGACTTTCCAGTTTTTTGCTCTGACCTTCAGTCAGCCTTTGCTCCCATTACCTATTACTAAAGTAAATGACATAGTGTCCACCCACTTAAAATCACTGAATATCCCTAGCCTCTAGTATTTTGATCCACTATAACCTTTTAGAGTATCTGAGACATTATCTGTTTCACTGCTAGTCCATATTGATCTGGTTGGGCCTAATGTGACAGAACTATAAAACTTGGAGCTATTTCCATCTCAGGATTTCACATGGGATGTATTTCCTTATTAACAAGAAATTAGTCTGTATCACACTTGACAGAGCTTATAGAATCTGGACCGATTGGTAAGCACTGAAAACAAAGACTTAATCATCAGCATGCATATATCTGTCCCTTCTGAGGATCGTAAACTCTGTGGACCTGATTCACCTACAAAAACTGCATTTGGTTCACTTCAGATTCTCCTTATGGAAAATTGGAAACTACACAGGGATTCTTTGACAGTGTTGATGTTTTGCAAGATCAAACTTTTGTCACCACATGTTAGTTTGTAAATCAGGATCAACCTCTAACCAGAATTTCCATGCACACCCCAAACCCACTCTTATTATGTTCAGATTCAGGATGGTGCACTGGTTTGGAGCTACACGTGTTGTTTATTCAGGATTTTCGTCCCAGGACGAAGCTATCTTCACATAAACAAATTAAGGTAGTACTTTTACCACTACAGGAGTGAGTCAACCAAATAAGGTGGAGCTCGAGTTTTCATCACCTGTATTCGAAGGGGATTCTGGCTCACTGTATTGGAGATGTTCTTTGTAGTACAGCGAAGATGTCTCTTCCAATGTTATACCTGGAGAATAGACAAGTTGGATTTGAGTAATGAGAGTCCAGATCCAGAGTGTGAATTAACTGAGGAGGAATCCCAAACAAAGTTAAAGTGTGTGAAAGAGTTGCTAGTGTACATGAATAAGGAGTTATGTGCCTGAGATGCTTTATTGCAAAGAGAGTGAAGAGGAGGAAGAGGAGTAGTAGGCAGAGCGTAGTCACAGTCATCAGCATCCAGTGCAGCACTAAATTAACCGGTATTATATCAGGAATAAACTGAAGCATTTTTATTTGTAAGAGCCCTGTTGAAATGAATTTTATTATTGGACGAATAAGGTGACTAGAGTGCAGTTGGTGGATCATGCGAAATTCATAAAATTTGAGTATGTAATTTAGCGTATCTTTGAGAAGATGGGTCTTCACGAGCACGCTGCAAAGTGTGACTGTCTCTGGAAAGCACTTGATGGAGGAGTATGATAAGATTATTTTGGGGGCACAATCTTAGTCAAGGAAGCTGTGGGAATCCATTAGTTAAATTATTCAGGATAGCCAAACAACTTGAGTGACTTTTTTTTTTCCTTCGGCACAGAGAAATTTTTTAATCCTGAAGATGTCCTAGATGGGCTCTCCTGAAGAATCTTTCAGCATGTAAATAAATAAATAAATAAAAGGCTTGCACAAACATTGCTGTAAATTTAACTTTAAATTAAGTTTGATTTTAATAAATTTATATTTTGAAATAATTTTCTTGTGTCAAGAATTGTGTTACATACATTGTAAATCTGAACTGGAAGTAGGATTTGTGAGAATGTGTTGCTATCGGTTTGAATTACTTCACATATTGTAGAAACAGTGCTCAAGTTATTTTTTCCTACTTTGAATTTAAAGCATGTGTTATATTGATGAAATCTACAAAGCTGTGCTGTAAAGTCTGTTCCTAAAGGTTATAATAATAATGACTTTGTTTAAAGAGGGTAACACAGTTAGCTAAGAACTAATCAACCTTGCGGCCCTCATACAAAATAATTTATTTATTTCAGCAGCATCTCAGAAACCACTGGATATAATTGGGTTTGGAAGATGGAAATAAAGTGGGCATTTTTAATTTCAACTGGAATACTATTCCAAAGCAAAGTTCCAGAGTATTGGAAACGTTTTTTAAATAATTCCTTTTTTGGTTTGGGAATGTTATACTGTTTGATTCACATGGATTGCAGATGGGGTGTATTACCAGGTAGCCTATACTGGAATAGGGATTGTAAATATTCAGGAGCACTATTATTGGATATACTGTACATTAATTTGGCTTTTCTTAAACAGATTCGGTCTTTAATAGGTATTATTTTTAACTTACCAGCTAAATTTTCCTTGCTTTCTTTCTGGTTTGATATAAGCCCAAATGCTCTTTTTTGAAGATGTTCCAGCTTTGCTACATTTTTATCATTTGAATTACCCCATACTGTATTAGTCTAAATAAGGTCGTATGTAACTGTTATAGAATAGTTTTCTGTGCCTTTCAGGGAGAAAATATCTTATCCTACTGAGAAGCCATAAACTTAAATTGTCGCTTAAGTGCTTACTTAAGCATGGTTTATGCACAGCAATATGTGACCCACTCACTACCTTTCTCGCAAATAGTCCGCATTGATATGCATGAGATGTATTAATACAGCACTTGCCGGCCAATCGGAACAGACCCAGCTGTCATGTGCAGCGTCCTTTGTTCTCAGTTGTTTTGGTAGAGCTGATAGCGACAGCGCGCTTAATTCGGTTGTAAAAACCATTTTTCGTTTGGAAAAACTCTTGTGCACTTTGATTCATTTCAGCAACATATACTTATCGTACTTGAGATATAATTCCCAGTTTATATCTTCCTGTTTCGGGATTTCAGCTAGTGTTTAATTGCCATTTCATTGGACCATCTGCCATTTTACTTTGTTTAGAAACAATGGCGTCACGCTCTTCAAAACAAAGGTCAGTCCCATACGATCTGGACAATCCGTACAACTGGACAACACTTTATTTGAAGCGGAAACTGGAATCTATAGGTATTAAGGTGTCATCTGTTCTCCCGAAGCACGCCTTGCGACAATTATACATCGATAATGCGCCTTCCACGACTTCGCGGCCTGCTGATCATGTACAGAGACAATCGAGGGACAGTGCACCACATCACGTTCACCTCAGCATACGTCCTTTGCAAGAAGTAGCATCCCCCCTTCCTCAGCCAACTACACGTCGAAGTCGCCGTAGTGCGACAATTATTCATGCTAATGCGGCAGAGGCTGCTCATGCAGCGGGAACAGCCGTACAATGTGGTATTCCGGAAGTAAGGGCTACATCAAATATGGCCGACGTTGCCGAAAACCAGTTATCTTCGGACAATATAATAACATCTATCCACTCCATGCAGCGTTCTATCGCTGACTTAACAAATTCGCTTACCACCATTATGGCACGACAGCAGACGTCTTCTTCGGAGGTTTCCTTCAGCGACTCCGCACATTTCACGACATTGCCAGCAGCCCGGCCTGTGACGGCGCTCGATCAGCTGATGCAATCCCACGGAGTTTCGCCAGAAATACTACCAGCCATCGACGTAGTGTCCGAAAGCCAGAGAAAACAGATTCTCGAGGGTAAGCTCGTCAATCTTGCTACTCTTTTGCTACCCCACTTTGAACTGGATATATCAACTCCGGACGACAAGGCCGCGAAGTATGATCCTAGATTACTTAAGCATCTCAGTCTAAGTGAGTTTATAACGGCTTTCGGGAAATATAAACGGGATTATGGACCTTTCGCCCCATGGACGTTTCGGCCCAAGACATTTCGCCCCACTTCAATGGACATTTCGCCCCACTTCAATGGACATTTCGCCCCACATGGTTAATGGACGTTTCGCCCCATGGACGTTTCGGCCCACATCAATGGAAATATCGGACATTTATATAAATTCACAACCATTACAAAATGGTCCAAAATATAATGTAATGAGAGAAATGACACACACCAGCAAGCATAAAAATAAAAAAAAAAATCCCAAATTCTGTCTCAGTATAATGGTAATGCAAGAAACGACACACATCTGCAAGCATACAACAGCAAAAATCCCCAATTAAATTTAATATAATAAAACAATGACAAATTATCATTGTACTGATTGTATCCAAAAAGAAAATATAATAATAAAACATGGGTAATTTGACTTAGTGGCTGTCCCTACACGGAAAACTGACTTTTTTTTTGTTCAAAAATATTTTATAAAGTAAACAAACGACATACGTTTGGCGAAAACATACACATATAAAACAACTTTTTTATAAGTAGGGGTGCATTTGTCTGGTGCCATAAAGAAAAAATGTTCTGGCGTTCACTATTGCTCACAGCAAGTGTTAATAGGACTTAATTTCAGCCAGGTAACTTCTTTGATCTTCATAGTTAAATAATCTACTAAATGTGGTATCAAGGTAATTAAGCTGCTGCCAGGGTTTTGAGTAAGTCGTGTTAGCTTTTATGAAAAGGAAATTACAATTTAGCACATATGTTATGGCGTTCACTAATAACTAAAATAATGACATATAAATAAACGTTTGATCTTAGTATATAAAAATCTGAGTTGTAGGATAAAAATTAGGATTTTTCAAGTGCATTGTCCAACAGATAGTTTGTTATAGAAGCTCGTGCATGTGTTTGCATGGAGATTTATCAGTGGCTCTATAAATTGCAGTATTTCCTTTCCTTGGTACTAGTTGTTTTAAAATCACGTAAATCAATAGATCGAACCATGTCTTCGTGCATTTACTGCAGAAAACCAGTTACACGTCGCCAGCAAGCCATAGATTGCGATATTTGCGGCCTATGGCAGCACAGAGCATGTGGAAATACTGGTAAGTTTATTTATTTATTTCTACATCACAGATCATTCCGTAATTGAACGGGCATAACAAAATAAATACATTTTTTAAATAATAATTGTATGTATCTAGTGACCTTTTCTCGCATGTTATGGTTCGTGTTTCAGTATATCCAAATGTCTTTCAAAATAAATGTTATCATAAGACAAATATAATTAACTAACTGATACTACGAAATGGTTTCTTTTTACAGGTTTATCAAGCTACAAGTATTCTTAGACGTAAAAAGATATCTTTTCAGTTTATGTGTGACCTGTGCAGTTCTAAACCTGAGGTAAGATTTCAATACAAACGAAATATTTTAAAAATAAAGACATGCTACAGTAGCTGATTCCCATTCGCATTCGATGTATTTAAGCTACGGTTAAATAAAAATTGCCAACAAAACGTGGAACGCTGCCTACTTTCTCCCTATCACAAATGCTGGTAGATTAGTAAAAATGATGTTTCTTGTATCAAATATTTCGTTGTTTTTTCTTGGGCTACACGTTTTAACATTAATACTGTTTACAGGCAGATGGCTACGATGTCGAAATGGACTTAGGCAGCATACCAAATACATCAGCCAGATTTGAAATGTATACCGGTACAGCACGGGGGCCGATGGAGAGCACGAGAAATTCGACGTCGATTTCTATCAATAAAGATGATATTTCGACAAGGTGAATGCTATTTTATTTATTAAAATCGTGCGGGTGCTTGCATACATCTTTATGTGTAAATACCATATTCGGTATAGTCCAACTTGTTTTTTTTTATATATATAATTTGATTATATGTTTTCAACATTTTCTGACGAGTTAATACATATTTCTAATTACAGGCTGGATAGAAATCAACAAGTGAACGAGTTTACGGTCAACAATGATGATGCATCAACATTTGCAGCCGACATCTCTTCATTTGACGTTGAGCGCCTACACAGATCTTTGACACCAGAAGAAGAAGCGTAAGTTTAAAAGCGAAGCGGAGCGGACAAGAAAGCGCAGAAATTCGAAACAATTTATTTCAGTAATATTGATGTACATAACTAATTTTTGTGCTTGTAAAATATTCTTTTTTTTTTTTTTTTTTTTTTTTTGATAATCACGATTTTTCTCCTTTCCTCAGGTCAGTTAGGAATGAAACTGTTTATGGAGAAGTGGCAGTGCCAGTGGATTCTGAGGATAGTATAACCTTTGAAGTAGTAGCTTCAGGATCCACTCGAGGAAAAAGGAAATTAATATATAGTGCTGGATATAGTTTTGTTGTTAAGCGTGAGCTAAAGAATGGAACCATCGAATGGCGTTGTAGCGTGCGTGGGAAGAATACGCAATGCCCTGCAACCGTGCGACAGACAGAAGCCGACTTTTTGCCAAGTCATCAGAGCCATAGCCACACTGCCACTCCTGGGTTGTTAGCAACCGTTAAAATCAAAACCGATGTATTTTGCAGAACATGATTAATCTGTATAAATACTTGGTCTATTCTATCAATATATTATTAACAGTATATGTTGGTTAAATTTTAATCAATTTACTTATAATTAATTTATGCTAAATCCAGAAATATCGCTTTATTGTCTACATTAAACGAGATTATGTTGATCTTCGTCTTCCAATCGTTCTGCTACATTAACTATGCAGTATTGAAAAGTTATACTGTGCCAATAATAACAAAATTTCGTCACTCATATATCCATACAAATATCTGTCCATACATACATACATACATACATACATACATACATACATACATATACTATATAAGGTTTTGTTTTCATTTAGGCCAAGTTATTAGGGGAAGATAATTTGTTTGAAACAGCCCATGCACTGGTTAATGAGGCTATAGAAGTTCATGGAGAACCATTACAATCTGAGGCATCCAGGGTAGCTGAGACGAACCTAGTTAGAATGGTCAACCGGACCAGGTCCGCAACCAGACCAGAAGATCCCAGAGATCTTACGTTTACCATAAGTGAATGATTTTTTTCTGTATAAAATCTGTGGTTGCATTGTATTTTAACATTTTTTTTCTCTACATATATTAATTCGTACTCTACGTGTTATTTATTTCTATTTATAACATTCTGCCAAGTATTATCGAGCATTCTCTTAAAGAACCGTTCTGTTTCTTGTATCTTTATAAATCTCTCTCTCTCTCTTTATATATATATATATATATATATATTCCAGCTTGACGACGGATTTCTTAACACGACCATCAGTGAAACGTTCTTTAGATTTGATGTCGTCGTTGGCAGGAAGCGTCACCTGATCTTTGCCACTAACAAACAGCTGGAGCTTCTCGGAATGTCCAAAACATGGTATATCAAAAGTATTGGACATTCCAGCTTGACGACGGATTTCTTAACACGACCATCAGTGAAACGTTCTTTAGATTTGATGTCGTCGTTGGCAGGAAGCGTCACCTGATCTTTGCCACTAACAAACAGCTGGAGCTTCTCGGAATGTCCAAAACATGGTATATTGATGGCACATTCAAATTAGTAAAGAAGCCATTTTATCAACTGCTATCTATACATGGATGTATGAGATCAGGTGTTGACTTGAAGCAGATACCGCTGTGTTTTTGCATCATGTCGGGAAAGAAGACGAGACATTACAAAAAGGTGTGTGTGTGTACTGAGGATGAGAGAAGATTATGATAATTACTTTAATAAATTAATGTGTAAAATAACGAACAGTATTTTATCACATAAAATATATTTTCAATTTATTTATCCTAAATATACACGTCCAGATCAAAAAGCGATTTAGAAAATCGGTTATCAAATTAATTATTGTACAAGCAAATAAAAGACACTAAACTACACTGAATTTCAGTATGTCCATGAATAGTTTTACTTTTTCCCTTCCATTTTCAGGTTTTTCAGTCAATCAAGGACCTGTTGCCTGAATCGAAAGTAACTTCTTTGTTGTTGACTTCGAAAAGGGTCTTTGGCAAGGGATCAGCAGTTGTCTAATGTTGTAGAGCGCTTAGAGCTTCTAAAGATTATGGGCTCTATAAAGTCCTCATTATTATTATTATTATTATTATTATTATTATTATTGTATTTCAATTTCTTATTTTAGTAGCAGATGTTTTACTTAAATGCATTTTTTTTAAAAATCATGGATAGTTACTGTTTAGAAGTATACTTTTGCACATCACAATTTGACACTTCTAACCTGTATTGAAGTGTAATTTTGACTAGTTATGTGTGTTGATTTAAAAATACAAATACATGCCTCATATTTCAAAAAAATAAATCTCAGAAACCATTTTTATATCTCGTTATTGTTAATTAAAATGAACATTCCTCGCCCCCCGTGTTTCTCCTTGTTCGCGATATGTCGGGCTATTATGTGCACAGCTTTGAAAAGATGTCATGAAGAACCTTTGGGATATAGAAATGAAGTACATTAATTTGGACTGTTTCTGTCAGCAGTTCAGTCGAGTAATTAGATCAGATTTATAGCTAGTTTTAAAAAATCCAAAGTAACAATGCCAATAAATGGCAAGAGATGAAAAGCAAATTAAACCGATCTTGAAAAAAATTACGCTCGCTGATTGGGTAAACGAACAGCATGATTGATAAGTGGCGATATGCCATTTTCCTACAAACGGTAAAAAAATGGTTTTCATCAGCTTGTGTAACAGCGAAAATAAAACTTGAGTAACAGCGAAAATAAAAAGTACTGCCGTATAGAAATTGATCACTGTAAACGATAGATTAATTTCTGATCAATATTATTAGATAAATGAAGAAAAAAGGGAAAATATTGTCTGATATAACGGCATGCTGAATGTAATTTAAATCTTAACGGTAGGCCCCTAAAGTAAAATGAAGACAATAGTGTAATGGTAGTGAATTTTTATAAATGTCCGATATTTCCATTGATGTGGGCCGAAACGTCCATGGGGCGAAACGTCCATTAACCATGTGGGGCGAAATGTCCATTGAAGTGGGGCGAAATGTCTTGGGCCGAAACGTCCATGGGGCGAAACGTCCAGGTACCATATAAACGTATCATCTATTCAGTTTACCCCATCAGACGACACGAATTGGATATGTACGAGGCCGACATTATAAAAATTTCAAATGCGTATGGGGACATTTTCTATGACTACCATAATGTCTACTCCAGTCAAGCTGCTATTGCACTTCGCGACTACAAACTAAAAGTCAACTGGGCTATTAGGGATCAGGCAACTCTTCAGCTGTTGATTGGCGGCCGAAAAACAAAGTCGTGTAACATCTACAATTCTGTCGCTCACTCTACCGATTTTTGTCCACAAACAACGCGCACTGCAATGCACATGGTGAATCTTGGCAACAGGAGAAAAACAGATATTGACAAGTACGGTCGGCCTAGACAGATGATGGATGGGAAAGAACTTTGTAATAATTTTAATTCCATACGGGGTTGCTATCGTACTAATTGCCAGTTCTTGCATACCTGCCATCAATGCAGGGCCAATTCGCATGGGGCAACTGCATGCCCAAACAATACACAAAAAGTTTTTCCTAGCACTGGTACACGCAATATCAATGCCCCTAGTAAATCAGCACCAGATAAGATGAAACAAATCTGACAGACTGTCACGCCATATGCTTCCACTCCCATTGATATTAACCGATTGCAACATTGAACTACTTCATCATCCAGATCAGAACTTCGTCCGATATTTATCTTCCGGTCTGAAACACGGTTTCGACACTTATGGTGAAAACAACTAGCTTGCCTACAAAAGAGTGCAAGAACTTGCTTTCTGCATGTAAACAACCATATCTTGTGGATCAGTTCTTGGCAAAGGTATGTGCCAAAGGTTTTCATGCATGGCCCTTTTCCATCTCCACCATATCAAGAATATAGAGTCAGTCCTATCGACATCGCAGAGGGGAAATATTCAAAAAAAAAAAAAAAAAAAAAAAAAGGGACTTATCATTGACCTGTCCTCCCCCCATGGCAATAATGTGCATACAAGTATAAATGAGCTCATCGACAAGGATAGATGCTCCCTAAGCTACGTAAAAATTGATGATGCTATTCAAATTATTCGGAGTTTGGGTCAGGGAGCAATCGTGTGTAAAAACTGATATTTCAGACGCTTTCAAACAGATTCCCATTGCACCTTCCCAATGGCACTTGTTCTGTGTAAAATGGAGAGGATATTATTATGTTTGTGTTCGCCTCCCTTTTGGATCACGTTCAAGTCCACAATTATTTGATACTTTGTCTCAAGCGATTTGTTGGATAGCAAAGCATAATTATGATATTGACAACATCTTGCACCTCCTTGGCGATTTTTCTTACAATAGATCCTCCTTCTGCATGTGGCGAGCGGACGATGGCTTTGTTGACTCTCATTTTCAACAGATTGAAGATTCCTACAGCTCCAAGCAAGACCATTGGCCCCTGTACAGTTATAGAATATTTGGGAATAATTCTAGACTCTGAGCAAATGCAAGCACGTTTACCACATACTAAAGTGGAGCGCATTGTGAACTACATTTATCAATTTCTTAACAAACGCTGTGTCCGCAAGCGTGAATTGCTCCAGTTACTGGGCCATTTTAATTTTGCTACTCGTGTTATCCTACCTGGGCGTGCGTTTGTATCATATCTCATGCGACTGTCTACCAAAGTTAGGGAACTTGATCATTATATTCACTTGGATGCAAATTGCAGAGAAGAGCTATACATGTGGCACCATTTTTTAGCATCATGGAATGGGGTTTCTGTGTTTCTTGACAATCAGTCCACTACAGCAGATGATTTTGAATTGTGCACTGATGCTTCATCCAAAGTAGGGTATGGTGGTTATTTCAAAACTCACTGGTTTGCAGCTGCATGGTCGGATGACCTTCAAATGATTTTTTCTGTGCAGGATGATTTCTCTATTGGCCTTCAGAGACTTGTATCCTATTGTTGTGGCTGCCATTATATGGGGTGCAGAATGGACAGGCAAACGCATAATATTTACATGTGATAATATGGCCACAGTGAATATACTTCAAAAGGGGAGATCAAAATGTATGCATATAATGAAATTAATGCGTAAACTTACATGGTGTGCTGCTACTTGCTACTTTCATATTTCTGCCAAACACATTCCGGGAATTGTCAATACTAAAGCTGATGCCTTGCCCCGCCTTTAATTTCAGAATTTTCATGCACTGGCTCCGGATGCAGATCGACAACCCTGCAAATGCCCCCTACCCTCGGAGGTCTTATGGACCTGGATGAAGAGGTAAACTTGTTATGGAACCAGGCTTTAAGCCCTGCGACACAAATCGCCTACAGCTCTGCATTCCATGTGTTTAGGACTTTCATGCTGATGTGTGGCTTTGCCTCGCACATGCAACTATTGCCAGATATTACGGAGAACACCTTAATATACTTCGTTACACATTGTGCAAGAGCCCTCAACTTGCAGCATTCTACAATAACATTATACTTATGTGGCATTAGGTTCATGTACATGCAGGCTGGTGTTCAATCACCATTCACGACAGACAAAAATAATATGCCACGTCTTGCCACCATCCTAAAGGCCATCAAAAAAACCCAAGGTACATCGGCAAAACTAAGGAAGCCTATTACATACAATATTCTGACAAGCATTTGTACTGTGTTGCGTGGAGGAGTGTTTGACGCACACACAGATTTGTTGTTGTTGACTGTCTGCATAGTTGCTTTCTTCGGATTTCTCAGATGTGGGGGAATTTACTATTAGGGATTTCTTCAGCTACTTCAGCAGCAGCTGCCCATCTGGAAGATCATATGATCAAAGTTCTCGGCCGGTGGTCTTCAGATTGTTACTCTAGAAACATTCGCACCCCCCCCCCCCCCCGGGTACTATTAGGTCAGCGCAGAGGGCCATGGCAATGGATGCGATAGTACCACACATTGATCAGGATCATGCTGCATTCAACATAGATCATGTTTTTTGATCTAGTTCAACGCTACTGTACCAGGGAAGTATTTCCTGGGGTTCCAGTTTCCATAGTCGTGCATTGTGTTTCTATTTTCATTGTGTTCGGAGTTTCTGCACACGTGTGATACCAGTGTTATTTGTGTGGCACTTGTGCCTATCAATTGTGTGGTGTGATATAGTCGTGCATTGTGTTTCTATATTCATTGTGTTCGGAGTTTCTGCACGCGTGTGATACCAGTATTATTTGTGTGGCACTTGTGCCTATCAATTGTGTGGTGTGATACCAGTGTTATTTGGATGTCACTTGTGCATGTCCATTAGATGGGAGTTTTGCACGCGTGTGTTGCTAGTGTTCTTCGTGTGGCACTTGTGCATTTCCATCATTTCATAGCCATACATGCATTCAGTGGTTTATTCCTGGAAATTCTCAGGTTATTCTTCTCACCAATTTCATGGATGTGATCATCTAGCTTCTCTCCGAATTGGATGGAATAACTTCGTCATTCCCATTCTCAAGTTTATCTTTGCTGTATTCCAAGATGTACTCGGCACCACTCTGGGACATTCTGGACTTTTGATCATAGTTCATTGACTTTTCTATATGCAGGTGTCCGTTTTTATACATTATTGTTGCTATGCTGATTGTGTAACACACACACACACACACACATATATATATATATATATATATATATATATATATATATATATATATATATATATATATATATATATATATATATATATATATATCAATTTTTTTTTCTTTTCTTTTCATGGAACACTGAAGGCTTCCCCACTATTTACATTCTTGGGGGACAACATCTGCTGCGCATATGTTTTCTTTGGGCATTCACTTCATACCATTTCGTTATTCACCCAAGAATCTAATGTAAGCACTATATGGTGTATTCATACTAAACCATTGAGTGAAGTCCACACAGCTGCCGCTGTCATCCCAACCTACGTTGGACAGCCCAGTCTTCGCTGGGCTCCTTCAGTTTCCGCTGAAGGAACTTTACTCAAGGGTTATCCATAACATTCTGTCAGGGAGTTTCACAGACCAGCTGTGACTTCTGTACAACCACGTTGTGCCATTCAGTAGCCACTGAATCACTCACTGACAGAATGAACCAAAACGGCTTCATAAGTAGCAGCAGATAATCCTCCTAGCCAAAGAGTATAATTATCAATAAAAACTTAACTGAACATGTGTTTTGTTGTGTATAAATTGACCTTTTCACTGATATGTTTCATATGTTCAGCCCACGATAGGTTATGTCCAGCTGGATTTCCTTTGTTACTTCATATTGTGTTTTTTTTTTATTTTTATAAGACCAGTATGCGAGTTGCCCTACATATCTTGATTTGTAAATAGGATTATTGTAGTAAGGTGTATCTCAGCATCTGAAAACAATACCTGGGAAAATAAATTGCTTTCTTTGTTAACTATTATTCATATATACTCTTCCATAAATACTCTTGGTATTTCATCATACAAAGTTCTTTGAAATTTTACACAAAATGTCATTTGTAAATATGAAAAAAAGTTATTCACTATGGCCTTGACACAATTATGTATACCGGGTATACATTGTAATATTTCGGTTACTTTCTTATATTTAAGACTAATCCCAGTTATGTTTTTGTAATGTAAGGTTACATTGTTTCCATGATGAACTCTTGAAATTTGCATCAACATCATCAATATTGTTACAAAAAAATACAATTAAATGGAAACGTTTCCCCCAGTATTGAAAATGTTAAAACATAAATTTCACCTTTATTCACTTATAATGTTTGTATTAGTTTTCACAGGTTTTGTGGCTGCTTCAAGCTATGAAACACAAACGTTCATACCTTAAAAATGTACAGTATTTGTTTTTCTTCCTGAAAAGCAGGGTTTGTTTTTTAATACGTAACCTCAAACATTTAAATACTTGCCATACTCAGACCTTTGGTAAAACATTATTTTACCTGCAACCTTGTAAACCTTGAAGCTATAAAAATGTTATGAAAAGGATTGTAACTTTGTCTCACTGTAATATATTCCAAGTCACCAATCAGTTTACTATATTTGTTTTACTTCTGATGATGGAGTATGTTTACAAACTGGAAAAAATAACATAGCCATGGTAATGATTGACTCAGTTTAAGAATGACATTTATTTTTTCATGGACATATGATTTTTTGAGTTTGTTCACAAATTTTAATTTTGGTTGATGATTGCGGACCTAAATAAATAATAATGTTTAATGTGGTAAATTTGGATAGGATTTATTTTCTTAGTCTCTCAGAAGGCTGAATTAATAAAATTTCACTATTGCTAAAATTTAATTAAATATGGCATGTAAGAAACAAATTTAATAATTCAAAGATGAACTAATAGGGACACTTTTTAGATTTCTTACATGTTTAAAGAAAAAAATCTTTGAAAGATACGTTATTAGATTGTAACTGTTGACATAAATCAGATTAAGTGATGCTCTTGTAACATTGAAATAGTTTACCTTTTTATTAATTCCACAATATTAAGTTTTTAAGTCTGAAATATTGCTGTTAGTCAACTTTTTATATGAAATATTTCTTATTAAAACTAGTTATTGTTTCATTGGTGAATCTACAGTCTAATCCCATTTATAGAAGAATGCCTATCATTGTCATCACAACTTCAACAATTAGTCTAAGAGCAGTTAATTTTGAAAGTTATTACAAAGTAAATGTATTAATTCTACACTTGCATGTCTCCGGCATTTTTTATAGCAATGGTTGGTGATCAGATTATGTTGATAGGACTGGTCATAGATTAGTGTAATTAAGTTATGGTAAAATTGAAATTATTCAAGTCAGCTTACCTACCCATTGACTTAATTCAGATATAAATATCTATAACAAGTATTGTCTAAAATATACATAAATATTGTGTACAAGTATAATATATATTGTGTACAAGTATACATACTGTGCACAAATACTGGCTTAGCTTTAGAAATATTTGATGAAATCTAACAGCCATTGCCAGCATCAAAATTATTTCTGACTTTTTTATGAACATGAAGATATTAAACATGACATCATGTCAATTTTCATTCTTGTTGACAGTCAATAGTAATTATACCAAAGAATGTAACTAACAAAACTTGATTTATGAAAAATAAATCCAAAAAATGCATTATAAGTTACACTACAATTCTCATAAATAACAACTTATGTGACATCAAACCTGGGTTAAAGTCATTGGCAGTTGGATCCAACTTGCATTTTATAATTAAATAAATTAATGCATTATACTGTTGACCAATCACTAAGCTAGTCAAATGAAAATCACATAATAATGACAAAGGTACCATTGTTTTTCAGAGCTACTGAAAAGTAAAATATGACACCTAGATTGTTTTCTTTATACAAAACAAAGTAAGGAAAGAAGTTAATACAAACAAGTTATGATAGTTTAAATTTATTACACAGATTGAAGATATACATGAAAAGAGGGCATACATAATTCAGACAATGAAAACTTACCTTTGTATTTTTAGACAATGATGCATTATTTGGTAGTTGAGCTTGTCAGCTGTCCATTCAAATTTCATCTTAGATTTTGGTATGCAGAATATGAATGAGTTGATGATCCTGTGTTTACCTGTAACTTGATACATGGCGTATCCACCAGAGCTTGAAATTTGTCCCACTGTCATGAAACACCTTCATCACAATGTTGGACTATGTTAGACTAGAGATTTTAAGAAGTACATTGCAAGAAACGTTGCAGTAAATAGTACTTTATGTATAAACAGTTATTTTATGTTTATCTGCATGTAATAACTCTTCTTCTTCTTCTCCGCCATATCTCTGCACAATTTCTATTGCACATCATCGACGAGGGCTCTTGCATGTGTTGACAACAAACGCCATTCTTCTCTCTCCTGTGCAGTCCTCGGTATAACTTGCTTCCCCACGTCGTATCTAGTCAGTGCAGATTTCATCCATGTCGTTCTCGGACGCCCTACGTTCCTTCTGCTCTACCGTGCAGTACAATATTCCCTATCCTGTTCTTATCCATCCTTATCACGTGTCCTAGCCATTGGTGTTGTCTCTCATACACTTTTTGCACGATTGTCTCTGTCTGATTAAGAGCCTTTCTGATGCCTTCATTTCTCATCCTGTCCATAATGTGAACTCCTAGAATCTTTCTAAGCACCGTCATCTCGAACACAAGTAGTTTCCTCTCCCCAGCGCTTCTTAGTGTCCAAGCTTCGCACCCGTACAGGGCAATTGGGACTATAAGAGCTCGGTATAGCCTCATTTTCGTCTCACTCTTGACATACTTGTTTTTCCAGATGTTGTCCAACTCGCTCATCACTTTCAAGGCTGTGGCTGTACGTATTTCGATGTCCTTCGCGCTTCTGCAATCTTCAGTCAAGGTAGTCCCAAGGTATTTAAAACTGTCCACATGTTATAGTAATAACTACTATAATAAAAAGTTTAAATTATAAATTATCTATATATTTAAAGAGAGTTTGTTTAATTGAGATCAGTATTACAGATTGTTCTTGTATAATAATGAAAATATAATAACACATTTTATCAATTTTATTTCAGATATTTTAATAACTTAAGTAATATATTGCTATCCTGGATAATTTTGAATTTAGTAAAATATGTGTAAGATGAGATTACGGAAAGATGGCCGCCATCGCTTGACTGCTTGAAAGTGGGCTTTTCCGATTTTGTACTATATTTGTGATATTTGTGCTTGTTTTCCACCAGACTCACTATTAATAAACAAATCTACGAAGCCGCTAAGAAGAACGTCACAAACATAGTCCATTTAGCCAAATCATCCCACTACAGTTCTAAGATCACGGAGAGTTCCAGCTGCAAAGAACTCTTCGAGATAACTAACAAACTAATGTCAAGGAACAAATGTACACCACTTCCAGCAACCTTCTCTCCACTAGACCTACCAGGCCAATTTGCAAATTTTTTCAATGACAAAGTTCAAACCATTAGAGATTCGCTTGACAGCACAATTTCAACTGATTCGTCACCATACAGGTATGATGCAGAATTTCAGTGACAACCCTTAGGAGCATTTGAACCTGTTTCTATAGATTTAGTATGGACAATCGTGATGAAAGTCTTGTGAACTTGATCCAATTCCGACATCACTGCTGCTTGAGTGCTTAGAACCAATATTGCCGTCACTAACTGATGTTATTAATATCTCTCTCTCATCAGGGGAATTCCCATCATTTTTCAAAACTGCCATTATAAAGCCACTGCTGAAGAAACCAACACTGGACCATAACGATTTAAAGAACTACCGCCCAGTTTCTAATCTCCCTTGCATATAAAAAAAATCTTAGAAAAGGTTGTTCTAACTCAACTTGTATCTCATTTGAATTCAAACAGTCTTTTAAGCAATGTACAGTCTGCATATCGCCCTTGCTACTCTTCTGAAAGTATTTAGTGACATTCTCTCCGCTTTGGATAGTGGAAAGATTACAGTCCTCACTCTCCTGGATTTATCTGCAGCATTTGACACAATAGACCATGATATATTACTTCATTGTCTCCAGTATGTACTTGGCATTCAGAATATAGTCTTACAGTGGTTCAAGTCCTACTTAGTCAACAGGACACAAATTATATCTGCAAATGGAATACACTCCAGCCCAGTTGACGTATGTTATGGTGTTCCACAGGGATCTGTTCTTGGACCTGTTCTCTTCATTCTGTACACTCAGCCGCTCTCAAGTGTCATAGATCATCACCCAGTGTCACACCAACTGTATGCTGATGACACCCAAATATACAAATCTAGCCACCCAACTGAAGTTGATGCTACCATCCATGGAGTAGAGAAGTGCATTTCGGATGTGAAATCATGGATGACATGTAACAAGCTGCGGATAAATGATGATAAAACTGAGGCTATTATGATCACAACACAAAGACTTTCTCATCCACATCCTTTACCACAGTCAATAAATATCAGCAACACCAACATTAAATTCTCACAGTCAGTACGGAATCTAGGTGTTACTCTAGACAGTACTCTCACATTGCACCAACATGTCATGAACATCTGCAGGGCTGCATATCTTGAATTGAGACGCATCCGTTCCATTCGTAAATATCTTTCTGTTGATGCCATGAAAACACTTGTGTGTTCATTAGTACTTTCAAGACTGGACTATTGTAACTCAAATCTGTCTGGTTCGTCACAATATTTACTCCAGAAACTTCAAAAAGTTCAAAACACAGCTGCACGGATCATCTTTAGACTACCTCGATTAGAGCACACCTCACCACTGCTCTATAACCTACACTGGCTATCCATTCGATACAGAATCAAACACAAAATTTGTTCTCTGTGCTATATTTCAATGACAGACTCCAGTCCAACATACCTATCCAGCCTCACCCATGTGTATACACCAGCTAGATCCTTACGCTCTTCTTCTGATAATCATATACTCATTGTTCCCAAGGTGAAAACAAAGTCATATGGACAACGTTCGTTTGCATACCAGGGCCCGGCAACATGGAACGAATTGCCCATTGAAATTAGACACAAAGACACAGTGGTCCCTTTTAAGAGCGCTCTCAAGACACACCTGTTTCGACTTCAGGGACAAACTTAGCGATCTAATCATGTTTTGTATCCTATATATTTTCAGCATGTTTTTTATGTTTTCCAATTTCGTTGTTTTTGTCATTTGTTGTTTCTGTTGTGTAGTCATATCATTATAGATGGTGTAAAGCGCTTAGAGCTTTTAAAGATTAGGCGCTATACAAAGTCCTCATTATTATTATTATTATTATTATGAGCTAATACCAGCATTTTTTAATTTTTAATATAACTAGTTTGTAAACCAGTATTATAATAGCACATGAAAACATTATTTTCAAGTATTTTCACATTATATGACTGCTGTAAGGGATCGCATCCATAAATAGAATAGGTCCATTCTCTGAAATTAGGGTGTACAACGATTTTCCATGGATTCTGGCACAAATATGGTGCCCACTTCAGAAAGTTTTTCTTCGAATTGATGGCAAGACCAAGAATATGTCTGGTCAAAATGGATGCATTGTAACTTGAACACTATGTCATGACATCTTTCCTATGAGAGCTTGGCATGAATTTTTAATTTGTCAAAATTTGAGGTTTTTTAAAAATTATTTTGAGTGGATGATTGAACATTTTTTCCTTTTAAAAATATATGTAGCTTACATTCTCACACATT
Organism: Unio delphinus; assembly: GCA_029339505.1. Classification (NCBI taxonomy): domain Eukaryota; kingdom Metazoa; phylum Mollusca; class Bivalvia; order Unionida; family Unionidae; genus Unio; species Unio delphinus. The sequence continues at coordinate 7,549,103 of JAQISU010001242.1, read as the reverse complement.
TTTTTTTTAACTCTCTTGTGAGATAGTATTATAATTAATTATTGTCATGTGTATTGTGTAATAATACCAGATTTAATTACAGTGTACCCTTTGTAATTCATGTCGGTAATTTGATATGTGATTACTTTTTTAAATGTGTGCAACATGAGAGCAATCCCAATAAATGACAATACAGTGGAGTATATTGAACTTGATAACTGCAGCCATCTTTATTTAATGAGATGTCTGAGTTAATCACAGTCTGAGACTATGCCAGATAAAGTAAGCCATATTAGTAAATTTAGTATACAAATATACTACTAAATATTGTGTAGTGAAATATACTACTAAATATTGTGTATACAAATATACTCTTAAATATTGTGTAGTGAAATATACTACTAAATATTGTGTATACAATTATACTACTAAATATTGTGTATACAAATATAATACTAAATAGTGTGTATACAAATATACTACTAAATATTGTGTAGTCTATGTTTGCTGATAGGCATACATCTATGATTCCACTAATGAACATTTTTCAAACAATCGAAATCATGAAAACACTTTTAAAACTTGATATAAGAGGCATGTCTCCATTTTTAAGTTTGTTTTTCGATCCTGTCTGTTCATCAGTCAACAGTCGTTTTCTTACTTCTGTAAGTCAGTTTAAAAGTACACAACACTGTATTTTAAGCTATAGACATGAGTTACATGGCAGAGGGACAAGAACAATCAGCTTAAATGAATTACAGTTTGAACCATGGTTTGTTTTCTTCCATGATGTTGCTTGATAATTAGGATGGCATATAATCTGCCAATACGGAACATCTGCCAGTTTTAAATACTCTCAATGTCAGGCATTTTGAAAATGTATGTAGTTAACTTTAACAATACTTGTAGCTCTTGTATGACGAATGGCTCTCATTTGTAAAGTAATTAATGGCTTTCCTTTGAATAAACATATATTTAAAAATAACAACTTTTGTACTTTAATTTTTAGCAAAACATCCCATTTATTTCCCCCCCCTCTCTCTTTCTCTCTCTCTCTTGCAATCTTATTTTATAACCCTGTTATTTAAAAGTTTTTCTAATAGAATGTGAGAGGGGATACATAGTCTTATAGTTTGATGTGCTTTGACATGCTACAAAATTTAATTAGCAAAAACAAATTGCCAGACAAATCTAACAGCTATAATTTGAGTTGAATAATAAGTCAAAATTCTAGTGTATCCATTTGCAAGTTTTTGTGGAACAAAAGCAATGCTTTTTATCATCAGTTTAGCCTAGCCCATGTTGGGAAGGAAGTAAGACATTACACGTTTTCGACAGAGGCAACTGTGTCAACATTTCATATTTTGTTTCAAATTTTCATTTGCTTATATTTCCTAAACCCCTTGATAGATTCTTAGCAAATTTAACATCAGTCATTTTTATAAAGGTACCACAACTCATTATATGTTTTCTTGTCTCTCATACCATAGAGTCAAGGTCACATAAAAAGTGTCTGTCTGTTTGCATATTGATTAAAGTTTGTTCTATTGTGTATATTTCTTAAACCCTTCAATGGATTATTTTCATTCATGGGATAAATCATTATGAAGCAATGTTAATTCATTCAACAATGTACATTCTCACCCCTTCTATTTTGGGATCAAGGGCATTTGTTGACTATTCATGTTAACATTTGACTTACATTTCCAAAACTCTTGATAGGTGGCTTTTATTCATTTGACAAAATGATCATGAAGCTGAGACAATTTTTTCTGCATGATTCCCACCAAGCATTTTGACCTTGGAGTCAAGGAATCATATTGTATAGCAGGTCTTGGGTCTTAAACTTGAAATTACAGACCCTGACCTAGTATCATGTATCACAGCCGGGTTTCCATACATAAGAAATACATACCGTATAACAACAGTTAAACTTGCTAGTTATAATGGTATTGTCTGGGGTTTAACACCATATCTCAGCGCAAGATAGGCAATACATGGCGGCCAGTATGAATGTTGAAGGAAGAACCTGGTAAGAACCAGCGACCCATGCAAGCTACTGGCAATCTTTTTCACATATTGACACTGGCTGAACACGAGACTCAAACCCACACAAAAAGGTGAGATGGCATTGTTTGGCAAAGGCCGGCAAGTGCTTTTGACAATTTGCCACCCAGGACTTATCTAATAATAATAATCTTTGCCGAGTACATATGCATCAGTGCAATAGTTAGGGCCAACATTGTAATCATATGCACAAGAGGTTAACTCGGCAAAGTAGCTAATCGTGTTTGGCCTTGAACTTTTAAATTTACTGAACACTCCCTGTATGGTACCTCCCTAAAACCAGAGGTTTACTCCCAAATTTAGCAGTGTCTCCCGTCACTCAATGAAATTTTCCACGTGCGCAAATGTTTTTGTGAAATATATATTATTTTCTTTTTTTTCTTCTTCATAATGTCTCCTGTGTAGTATATTTATCAAACACTGCCTGTGCTAGTGTGGCTATGAACTGGCGTAAGCAGGGCAAGACAACCTAACTGCAACATTCACCTTCTGATCCTGTCAGCATGGTCGTCTGACTTCACTGTTTAAAGTTTGTCGAGGTTGAAGCAGAATTAATTCCGAAAGGGCTCAAGGTGTTACTTGATTATGGTAGGGTTACTAAGAGCTCAATCACATTAAACAATAAATATTACTTTGATTCTCTCTGTAAGGTATGTTTTGCTTCAAAACAAAGTTGTAGAGATGGTATAGTCTTACTATGCATGATCAAAATTTGGACAGATTAAATATGCTAATTGATTATGGTTGTATTGTTCAAGAACTCAAGTGGCATAAAACTGGGTCAGTTTGACATCGGTATTTTTAAGTCGGTCGAGATGCCTATGCTTGCTAATGCCAAAATACATAAATCAGAGTAATTCAATGATGGGTGAAAACATGATTTCGCTGGATGCAATAAAGTTTTTTTTAAAATAAAAGATCTGAATATGCCTTATGCTCTTCCTGTAAAGCTGATTTTAAAGTCTGTTATAGTTGCAAGAATGACAGCAAACATCATTCAGAAAGTGCATCTCATAAAAGTGTAATCATGACAACAAATATGTCATAACCATAGCTGCCAACCCCCAAGTGCAAAAATACTGATTACTTGTGACAAAAATACTGATTTTCAGGAACAAATACTGATTTTAAAATTTCAATGCAGATGTATCTATTTACGACATATACAACCATCAGTAAAGTTGGACAGTGCCTTACATAATTATTTAGTGTCAAAGATGCACATGTTGCACATTTGTACCTTCTGGAGTTGCACCATGTTCCATCTGGGTGTCCATTCAAAAGGTGCAAGAGTGCAACACACTCAAAAGCTATTTATAAGAGCCCTTTCCACGCCTCGTTCCTTTTTTCAATCATCGATTGCAATGTACCAACTTTCATTGATTATCTCAGTTCTGAAATTTTCTTATTGAAATGTTTTCATTCAAGCATAAGAGTTATTCTTTGTAATTTTAATGTCTGGAAAACGTGTGCAAAATAAACTGCCAGCAACACTAGTAACTGAAAAAGAAAGGTTTATTTCTAAAAGAAATTTAAAAATCAAAATTTCGATCAATGTACATTAAGGTTCTCTCTGACATAAGTTCAGGCTGAGCTGTGTCTGATGAAGCAGGAAGCTGATGTTTATTATCTTTTTCGTGCTCCTGCATTTCATAGTCGCCTTCATGCCTAATAGCGAAATCCCGTTACACAATTTGCAAAACGTCAAGTTTTCTCTTTTACTATATGGACAGGACAGTTGGCAGCTATGCATAACTGAAATTCATGTCAACAAAATCTGCATCACATGTGGATTGAGTTACATGTGCAGATACTGTCTGCGATACTATAACTGCACATATTCAACCGTTTATGGTAGCATTTCATTTTTCATTCTATTTAAAATAACGTTCCCTGGCTCATAAATCCAACAAAATTGATCAAGAAAACAGACATAAAAGATTTCATATGGTTACTATTTTGTTGTCTATAAGAAGTTATAAATTAGTTTAATAATAATAATAATAATAATAATAAAAATTTTAATTTATTATAAAAACTGACTGTCGTGAGTGACCATCTTAAGAATTTGACAACGATTGTGAGCCAAATATGCGGCCGACTCTACTATGAACGACTGCATCGCAATAACTAATGTATACATCTCTTACTTTATTTGAATTCTTTGTAAACAGTTTGTATATGAGGGTTGTTCGTATACGAGGTCATGCACCAAGGGGGATACTAGCTTTGACGTATGTGTCGATGTTTGGTATGAGGGGGTTATTTGGGGGAAGGGGTGTGTGAATGATGTTACAGAAAACACCAGGGCCATCTACGGAGAAAATGTAAACTACATAGCATCAAAGTGTCACCATGGGAGGAAGAGGACATTGAGAAATAAGTTATGAGAGGAGATTTCTGCAACTTTGTTTCTTGGAATTTAAGTTTTCTTTCCATTCCATAGTTTTTTCTTTTTAGTTTCCAGATTACTTAGACCAACAAATTGTTCTCTACCTTTTTTTATTTTGACTTAGCAGCCGCTAAGTAAAAATAAAAAATAAAAAAAGGCAGAGAACAATTTGTTCAATCAATCAATCAATCCTCTCTGCGTCGTCTGGTGCTTGAGGCGACAGCAAGGGAGCACCATTTCGGTCTGTCGGCAGCTGTTGCTGTGGCGGTCTGCAGGGTAAGTCCTCTGGTCTCAAGGTCTCACTCCATGGTTCGTCGCCTGGTCTCTTTGGGTCTGCCACGGTTTCTTTTCCCTGTGGAGTCCATCTCATGCCACCCTTGGTAGTGAGTCAGGGGGCATTCTGCAGATGTGGCCAAGCCATCTCCATCACCAAGTTGCAATGATCTCAGAGAAGGTGCTTGCACCCGCTCTGTGCCAGAGTCCTCGTTCAAGATCATGTTTGGCCAAAAGATCCTCATGATCCGTCACAGGCACTTGGTTTGGAAGACTTCGAGCTTGTGTTCACAGCGGACTTACAACACTCTGACCCGTACAAAAGGACGCTCAACAGATTGCTCTTGAAGATACGGATCTTCGTGTGGATGCTGAGGTTTCTTGTCCTCCAGATGGGCTTCAGCATTGCGAAGGTCTGATTGGCCTTGCTGATTCTTGTGATGACTTCCCTTGTGCAATCTCCATCTGTGGCAACCTTACTGCCCAGGTACATGAAATCATCTAGTTCTTGCAGGGACTGGTTGTTGATGGTGATTGGGTTAACCGCTCTAGTGTTCTTCCTCAAGACTTTTGTCTTCCTTATGTTGACTCGAAGATCTATGGCGCATGCTGTCTATACCAACTGTTGTGTCTTCTGTTGGATATCCTGGTGCCTGCTTGCCAGCAACCCAATGTTGTCAGCATAGTCCAGGTCATCCAGCATTGAGGTCAATGCCCACTGTGTTCCTTGTCTCTTGCCCTCTGTGGTGCGGTGCTTGATCCAGTCAATGGTCAGTGAGAAGAGGATCAGAGAGAGAATGCCTCCTTGCTTCACTCTGGTTTCCACCTTGAATGGTTCAGTGAGTTGGTTGTTGTGGATTACTCTGCACTCAAAGTTCTCGTACTGGGACCTGATGACATTTACAAGTTTCTTGGGGATGCCATAATGTTGTAGGATCTTCCACATAGAGGCTGGGTGCAGACTGTTGAAGGCCTTTTCAAAGTCCACCAAAACCACATAAAGAGATCCATTCCACTCATGGGACTGCTCAAGGATCTGCCTCAGTGTGAAGATGTGGTCGATGCAGGATTTGCCTTCCTAAAACCTGCCTGTTCCTGGCGTAGGATGCCGTCCACAGCAGTTGTGATGCATTGAAGAATGATGCGGTTAAAGGTCTTACTGGATAGAGATAGTAAGGTGATTCCTCGCCATTTGTTGCAGTTTCCTAGATCTCCTTTCTTGGGAAGTTTGACTATGATTCCGGTTTTCCAGTCATTTGGTGCTTTCTCACTATCCCATATCTTTTGGAGAATCTGGCAAAGAAGCTGCGGCATCTCTGTGTCTTCTGCCTTCAGCATCTTGAGACACACTCCATCATCGCCAGGTGCCTTCCCATTCTTCAGCTTGTGAATGGCCTGCTTGACCTCCTCAATAGTGATGTCGTTGCAGTTGACGTCAAGGTCCTCCTCTCCTTCAGGAATGTCAGTGAGTACTGGTGGGTCTGGGTGATTCAGGATATACTGAAGGTGTTGATTCCATCTTTTCAGCTTCTCCTCCTCCACTGTGACATAGGTTCCAACTTCATCTCTCACTGGAAGGTCGTGGTGCTGACTTTAGTCGCCATTCAGCTTCTTTGTGTTCTGATACACCATCTTCGTGTCTTTCTGCTCTGCTGCTGTCTCCGCCTCCTTTGCTAGCCTCTCTGACTCTCTGTGTATTCTCTCCTGTCTCTCCTTGCTGATTTCTTCACCTCCTTGTCTTTTCCTCCATACTCCTTCGAAATTCTCTCTTTCAGTTTTGGTTATTTGGAATCCAAAAGTCTCTTCTTAATCCATCTTCTCTCTTCTACAATTTGTCGGTCTACCAGATTACTATACCCAAGTTGGTCAATACTTTTTAAGAATTAAAATAATTCAGAAGACAATGTTGTATTGTCGGTTGTTATTCTACCGAAATTGATTTCAAACTGTCTTTTAAAAATCTTTTTATGGGTGGTGTGGGTCATAGTTTTGTGACATCATAAATGAGGGGACACTGTCTTTATTGATACTACTAGTAAATAGTAATCGTTTTCCAGATCTGGTTGTCAGTAAGTGCGGCGATAGTGATGATAAAAATATATCATTAGAGAGAAGGTAATTTTAATGGAAGAAACTTTTTTACATTCAGTATCATATAAAACATATTTAGAAGTTCCTGCTGGCCGGCTGCTGTGAATTTGAATCTGTCCACAAGCAAAAACCAATTTAAATCTCTTGGTAGATTTAGTGGAGCTGTACTGTCTTTGGTACATTACTGTATGCAGACACTAAATAACACATTTTCCGGTTGAAGAAAATTCAGGTTAAATGTTGAGGAAACCTGGGTCTAGTAACAGTACATGGCATCCTAAGTGCTAAGATTAATAATGATGAGGACTGAAACCAATATAATCCAGCTGTGATATGCTAAGAAATGCTCACATTGCTTCAGGTACATATAAGAAGAGTATGACTTTGAAAGCAATTTACTGTGAAAGGAGTGATCGGATGAGATGATGTATTTATTTTAATATTTTAACAAAATGTTAATTTGTTCAATAGTTGTAATTTTTATCCATTTGCAAGTTAAAAATCGGGTCGAAGCAAATCCGCCCTCTTCTGAGATCAAAACTCTGGACCAAATTTTGGAAATCTCCTTATCTGCCAAATCCTGTGTTTTCTGTTACATGTATGAATCTCAAGCAGCGCTGGTGCTTTTGTTGTTTTAGGGTTTAACGCCATTTTTCAGCACACGATAGGCTATACATGGCAGCCAGTATTATTGGTGGAGGAAGAAATCGGGAAACCCCCCGGAAAGAACCACCGACCCACGAGAAGCTACTGGCAAGCTTTCTCACATTAACTACATTAGCCGAATCTTAGACTCGAACCCACAAAGACAGAGGTGAGACAGCAGTGAGCCGTAACGGAAAGCGCTTTTGACCACTCGGCCACTCAGCGCTGGTGCAAGGCATTTTGGCACCCTAGGCAAGATCAGATATCTGGCGCCTCCTTCCCACTCACACCCTCCCCCATCCCGCTCATCATGAAATAAAACCCATTTTTATCTTATTTCTGCCTTTCATGTCATTATTCTTCTGACTGTTCTATGCGTTCCATCTTTACTTTATCTTTAACCACACAGCACGCGTTTCTAATGTGACTGCGTCAACTGTTTGTTTGTTGGATTAGGATTTTTAATGTAGCTTTAACAATGTTTTAGTCATATGGCTACGATGTCTGCAGTGAGGCAGTTTATAGTGTCTAGCACTGGGACATCATGCCGCTGACACGTAACATGATGTCCCACCCTGTCACATTATCCTGACACCAGGTCGACTAGTCCTAACACTAGTTAATTCACCGATTGGATTCAGGACATCGTCATTTAAGAATTATGCGTTAGTACGTCACTGTATTTTGAATGTATATGTGTAGTTTTTCAGTGTTCTTGCGATTATGAAGCGATAAAAGACTCGTGAGTAAAAATCGAATCGAGCGAATGGTTGTGGTCATGCTTGCATTCCTTGTGTTTATTTATATTACCATTAAGGGTAATTCATGTAGTCAGACATATTGCCATACTTTATTAATTAAACGTCAGACTCCTGTGGATACACTAACATGGGTGGTATTATAGAAAGCTAGTCATATGTAGCTCTACAATAACAGCAAATAATCTGGACATTTTAGTTGCACTACAAAATACAGAGCGAAAAACCCATGTTTTTGGAAAAGTTTTTTTTTCCACCCAAAAATCACCCATGGTCGGATTCCAAATTCGTGTCTAGATTTTAGACTTTATGGCCTCAGATCTATGGCAGACTCGTCTGAAGCAAACACAGACAGGCAAACCTGTGTAAAAAGTAGGATAAGGTTGACATTTTGAATAAAGAGTCTTCTCCATACGAAAATTATGGGTCCGGTAAGCAAAATATTTTATTTTGTGTTAAATCTGTTGTTTTTTTTACCTTCTGCTCATGCGCCAGCAAACTAACCAATGAAAAACATTTTCTTTAACACGACTAGCCATTTGACTAATGGAATAGTGCTTGGAAATCGATGTATTAGGATGTATTTAGAAATAGTCCCCAAAATGTGTTTCCTACTCGCATTTCATGTGAAAACAGCAAAAACCTCCAGGGGTTAATGTACCAAATCAGAATAATCCATATGCATACAAGCAAAATACATAATTCAGTGAAAAACTGCATATGATTATGTCAAAAGTATATATATATATATATATATATATATATATATATATATATATATATATATATATATATATATATATATATACTGTAATGGCTTCAAATAAATAATTTGTTTCATGGCCCAAGATGTATAAGCATGTACGAATATAGCATTTTCAGCGTCCTAACACTTGTAGATACAAAAAAATGTCAAAACAAGCTTTGCAAGATTGTGACAAGGCACAGGTCAGTGACCAGCTCATGTTTCAATAACCATGTCAATAAACTGTTATAAACTAATATGATTGTTTTTGTTATTATTTTGTATGTACATATTTTCTGATTTTTCTAACATGAAATAAAGACTTCATAATTATGGGGATGACTAGACTTACTGGGCCATTGTCTATTAATTATGGTGATACACCCACTTAGTTGAGTAGAAATATTCAAAATGTAAGAGACTTTTCTGAATAGTGAATATCTCATGAGATGTATGATGCCATCCATTATTAAATAGTATATTTACTGAAGAAAGATGACAACCAAGCATAGGATCTAGGAAAATAAGATATAAAAAGTGGCTACATTATAAGTCGACATAAAACCCAATACACATTCTCTCTCTCTAGTTGAGTAAACATGTACATATTTATAGCTGCTACATTAATCAGTTTTTAAAGCATTATAATTTTTTTCAAAGCATTATTTTTAAAACTTCTTTATTGTATTTTAAACATTTTAAGTTTAACGCAGTGGTGCATATGATATGAATTCCTTAAAATCTTCAATATACATGTGTTGATGCCAAGACAAGCTCAAGGCAAAATAAACTTGTAATTACTAATGCATTGCAACAAACTTCTAATGTAATCCTGCACAGAACAGATAATAGTGAACTTGAGACAAAAGTGATTTATTGCTGTTCTAAAAGATTTGATAAATCCACAAATGCTTAATTTTTGTCATCATCCAATCAAATTATACATATTTGGAATGGGTAGAAATAAAGGAAACAGAAAAATGAAATATATTTGACATTTCAAAACAAATTAAATTAATTTAATCATATTATATTAATTTCCATGTACAAATTCATGATGATTGTCCCTTAACAACCTGAAGTAATTTTATTCTCACTTGTTAAAATGTTGTTATGATCATTAATATACATAACTCAATTAGGAGAAATGTCCCAAGACTTATATAGTACAGGAAAAATATTTCAATTATTTCATGTCCCAAAATCTGAAAATATATAAGGGTCCCAAGTTTTATAGTCATTACATTATATCAGCAACAGTTTCAGTAACCTTGGTTGATAAGTGACATTATGGTAGATATCAGTGGGTAATATCCCATAGCATTTCCAGCTGAAAGTTTCCCTGATTCAAATATTCGCCATGCTCCATCTTTTCCTTTGGACACAGAACACATGATGACAGCTTGGGAATGATTGGCATGTGTGAATGTTGTCTTACAAAGATCCTTAGATGGGTTGGATGCTTCATAAAATCGCAAGCTTGGGTTGGGATACCTGGAAATATTGGGAGAACTCCATGCACTTAAAGTAAAGTACAGGTGGGTGATATTGGCTGGAATTTTCTTCAAGTAAACATGAATGGTATGATGCCCTATTCTTTGCTGATTATTCATGACATCTCCAGAATGACAGACACTGTTAGATAGCTGCTGTCTGTGACCATAATCACAGACTTCTATGAAATTGACTCCAGAAAATGTCAGACAGGACGCATCCAGGTAATCTCTTCCAGTTAAAGGATATCCCCAGAAGAGGTCAAACACCACATGGTCAAAGGCCTGTGGAATATCATACAGAACAACCACCAGATGGATGGTAGAATTGGGCTTCACACCATAGTCAGACAAAGTGGCAAATTCTCCACTGTCTCTGTACATCTGAAAAAAAGAACATAACAAAAACTATAAGGTTTGTCTTTGTCGAACACTATGCTTGCTTGTATTAAAAAAAAGTCCCCCACGCCCTTACCTCCTCCAATAAGACTTGCAAAATTCACTCTATTGATACAAAAATGTAACAGGTCAGTCACATAAACATATAAACAGTAAAGTTGGTAAACTTGATTAACTGTGTCAAAATGTTAAATTTTCATGACGAGTCCAATGCCCAACTGCTGACAAAATAATCCATGACATTGTTTGAGCCATTAAAACAAAACATGTGAAACAAGTGTTAAAAGTGGGGAAGAATAATGTTTGATATTAATAAAATGTTTGTACTGACTATTTCTCAATAGTCAAATACAAAATCAATGAAATCAGCACTAATGGAGCATGATTGCAAAGAAACACTCTCTAATACAAAAAGCAATGCATAGCTTGTTATAACCTAATATTAAAAGACACTGAGTTATTGCAAGGTTATAAAATACACTGATCATACAAAAATTTACTTCCCTGTTAGACAATCTTTGACAATAATTATTGCAATTAATGCAAGAATATTGCCAAGGACCCCATCTGCTTCAATTTGCTCTTGATTGCTTAAACTGAGGAACTTTTGTCAATGCAAAATGGGATATCATCAAACAATAATGTGCAGTAACTATGCCAAGCAGTCAAATAATATAATGTGGCAAAAAATATTTGCTTGAAATCCAGTATTTACTATTATCGCTCAGGTGCATAAATCAATGTTTTACACAAAAGGGAAACCATTCTACCAATTGATATTTTATGCTTAGAAAGAATCTCCTGGGAAGTAGATAAACTCGTTCATGATTTCATGAATATAAAGCTGTGTATCAAATTGGACTACCGTAACAACAAACATTCATGGGTATAGTTCGGCTGAATAAACCAATCTAGTGGAATGGGAAATCAGAAAATTCTCTATATCTGGACATGGAAATTTGAAATGAAACTCATATGAAGTCATTTTAATGTAAAGCACACATCAATATTTAGTTGTAAAAAAGGGCAATACAGCTGCTCTTTGTAATGTTATGCTGTAGAAACCAAAGATTAAGTGGATGGGCATCAGGTGCAATATCTTACCCAAATTATGTAGTTGAATTCTGTAAATAAAATTAATTCAAGGTCTCATAGAACATACATGCTCAACCAACTACAGTGCCTGAAGTGACCTTAATTGCAACTTCCAAAGATAGTACAGTAGTCACCGTCTTGAACGGCCCACCTGACTAGCGGCCACCTGCTTCTTACAGCCATAATCCCTTGGCATCGACGAACTTGTATTCAAAAGTACCCCTCAAGAGCAGCCACCCCTCTAACGCGACCAGCGGCCAGCATTTTAGTACAAAAAATTTAACATGTCCCCCTCACGAAGGGCCACTTTTGTTTCTTCAAATATTCCAGAACCAATAATTAATTCAAATCTTAACGTATGGTAAGCAATTTTGATTATCTCTATCGTAGATACACGTCTCCGAGTGTCAAGTCTCCGTTAAAAGTGTCGACTAAAGATTTATAGTATATTATTATCTATAAAAGTCGATGTTTACAGGAAATGGGCTCAATAATGTTATGATAGAGTTTTGGGTTTAACACCTATGTCAAGTTCTTCTCTTTGCTGATCATAACCAGACGTAATAGTTATAATCATAACAGGGTCAGCATAGGCTAAAAATAGATTTTGTACATTGGCACACAGAGAGAACCTTAAAAACACAACAGGGTACCAGACAAAGACCGGAAAAATCACGTGACAACACATTATGGCTTCCTTTACGAAGACTGTATTTCATACGGACATAGACCACAATTAATTTTACTATATGTTCTCTACATATATTTCTCAGTACTGACCTTTCCACAGTGTGACAATCAATACAAATCATATGTTAATCTAAAATACCTCCAAAGATGACTTCACGGTGAAAATCTTGTCAGGGGTTGATCGGCATTTTTTTGAGCTGCAGCACTGGAAACATAACAGCATGTAAACAGAACACATATTTCACTTCCGGATCATCACCAAGGCCTTATTACTCCATTTGCACTGTCGCCAAATTACACACTGACAACCACTCTCTCTGCTCATATTCTCAAGAATAAACAATTACCTTTAAATCCCTACCAAATATGGATCAATATAACTCTTCTATCACCACCAAAATGAGAGAGGAAAAAAGGTTCTAAAAATAGACTGGAACTACATTCGTGTACTGAACTGGAAGTATTAATTGTGGTGCGATTCCATACACTCGACACAAGCTTTGTCTGCATAATTAAATCACATACAGTCAACAATAACCGAATAAATCATTACCAAACACTAAAATGTCATCCCGTTAACGAATACATTATTTTAGAAGAAAGTCGGTTTTTCTACTGGATGACATCGGGGGGGGGGGGGGGGTACTTGCCGAACAATTTTATGTAGAAAAGACTCGGAAAAAAACAAGAACTTTGTATTTAAGTCAGGTGTATCCCTATAGGACAGACTTGACCAGACAACTGGACAAAATGGAAGCGACAAAATTCAAAATAAGTGACTTCTTTAATACAGTGGTAGGAGACCTTGGGAGCCAGAGGCTACTAATCTACAATGTGGAGGGCTGTCAAACCCTTGACTTTGGTAGTATAAAACAACTACCAAGGCAAACAGAAGTGCTAACGGCTATGAAAGTTTTAGGCATAGACCTCGATGAAATAGATGGATTACAATACGGAGGAAAGAATAAATACATTCTGTACCCCAAACAGCAGAGAATGCTACTCAAGCAATCTGAGATACAATTACTAGGACATAGGGTGACAATAACCCAGACTGACCCAATAATCAGGGAGATTGAGCCTAAACAAATAGATGTTTTCACCTCGGGACTCCTTCTTGAAATTAGTACCACAGTTATTCTAGATAAACTGATGTGTGTACATAAAATCAAAATTGCGAACGAGAAAAAGGTCAGCTGCTATAATATTGGATACGATAAAATAAAAAATGGGGAAAGGATTCTCAAAGTACCGATAGTAGAGGCCAGGAAAATCCACCCTATTTCTATATAATGAGATTTATGTTGTGATCTTCGTACAGGGGTTGTGAACTCGATAGACCCTGTCCAAGATGCAAAACAATGGGATATGGGCCAAAAAACTGCAAATTACCACAGAAAACCAAAAGACCCAAACTCCTATGCAGCCAAAGTGACAGGAGTAGATCAGCTAAAGGAAACAGAAACTCAAATTGCCAGAACAGAGGTAACTGTGGAGACGGAAGAGGATACTTTCCAGACCTCCCAAAAAACGACAAAAAAAATTATCCCTGCCATGCCACTTAAAACCCAGAACCGGTATGAAATACTCCCCATAGAGGAGGAAAGATCTGAAGAAATGGAGACATTGCAGGATACAACAATAAACGAAATGGAAATATGCGGGCTAAAGGCCATTGACATCCACACCAATCCCAGTGCAGAGGAAAAGGAAAAGTAAAACCCTTTCTGAATCCTCTACCAGCGATGAAGCAATAACAATAACAGAGACCGTACAACGCAAAACTGAGTCAAAACAACAACAAAAAATGAGGGAGAAAAAAATCTTGAACTAAACCTTTCGGACATCTCTGACGAGAATAGTTCTCACGAAATGGAAAAACATAGACGGACTGAACTGAACGAACCAAAACCTGCACTGCAATTTAACGAGACACAGACAACGAACATTAGGAAGGCTTTGGACAATAGGGAACAGACATACAAGGGGCCAATGCCCCACAAGTCAGCAATTTAATTTAAATGCACCATATTTAACTTATATTTAATATTTATTTGAACTACAGATATTGTAAGAACGCCACCTGGGAACCAAAAATGGAAGAACTAAACTTCCATATCACATCAATCAATACTCACGGAATAGATAAGGACAAAATTGCACAACTTATAAAATTAAAACAGTTTGACATGATACTAATTCAAGAAACACACAACAAACTCTCCAAAACATTTATAGCAGAACTCTAATCGAAAATGGATGCGATAGTTGTAACAAATGATGGTAGCTACAACGACACTAAAGCAGGTGTAGCTACTATAATAAAAAATAGAACTAGGCAAAATTGGGAAATAATGAAAGAAGATAGTAGCCTAAAGGGAAGAGTAATACATTTAAAACTTAATAAACTACACATTATAAATGTATATCGTCCAGCAACCGGGGAAAGTCACCATGACTTCTTAATAAACTTAAATAAATACTTAAATAGCTTCACTGCAGAACACCTGATTATGGGGAGAGATTTTAACTGGGTGGGAGAAAATGTGGATCGAACTGGGAATCTAACAACCAAGGATTTAGCATCAATGGCAAATATGGTTAAATTACTAAAATCATATAAATTAACAGATGTGTATAGATGATTGAACCTATTAAGAACGGAATATACACATGATTATATAAGACAAGGAATAAATAAATCAAGTAGAATAGATAAATTTTATGTATCCGATTTTGGAAATAAAACATAAAAAAGGAAAAAAAATTAGATTTCAAAATTTCAGATCATAAACAAATAACTCTGGAGATAGTGATAAAAAATAATAGATGGGGAAAGGGGGAATGGAAACTTAACAACTCAATTCTAGAAGATGAGCAATTAATCAGAGAAATAAAAGAAGAAATCCCTAAAATACTTACAAATGAAGAGGAAAAAAATGTAACTGATATAGCAACTGTGATTGGGATAAATTTAAACAAAAAGTAAAAAAAAAACGTAAACGGATTAGAAAAATGGAAATATTAGAACTATACAGAAAAATAAACGAAGATACAACATCAATAAGGGATAAGGAGAGCTACTCCAAACAACTAGAAAAGCTAGAAGAATGGGAGACAAAGAGAACAGAAATCAGGGCGGAAAAATTTCACCACCTATACAAACAGGTGAAGGAATGATATAAAAGGGAAGAAAAAAGGAAAGGGGGAGAGAAGGCACTAGACACCTTAATAATAAAAAGGGCGGAAGTGACAACTAAAGCAGAAATAATGAATGGAGTTCAAGAATTCTAAGCAAAACTTTATACATCTCAAAACAGACAACAACATAATTACACAATACTTAAATTCCATACAGTGCAAAAAGATTTCATCAGAACACAAAAAATTGTGTGATGAATTTATTTCTGTGGAAGAAGTGCATACCACAATAAAAGAACTTGCAAAAGGTAAATCACCAGGATGAGATGGCCTCGCGACGTTATTCAAAAGAAATTCCAAAGTGAGATGGCATCCATCTTAGAATGTCTGTATAATAATAATATACTGCTAAAAAATGACAAAATGACTAACACAATGAGGGAGGGTTTGACTACTATCATTTATAAAGGGAAAGGTGACAGAACTAACTTAAAAAACTGGAGGCCCATCTCCATCCTTAACACAGATTACAAAATATTAAGTAGAATTTTAGCGAATAAGGTTAAACATGGGATAAACACGATAGTAAACACTAATCAAACATGCGGTGGTAAAGATAGAAGCATACATAACAATATACTTAACATTAGGACAATTATAGACTTTATAAATGGGTCAAACTGGAAATGTGCTATGGTACTTTTCGACCAAGAGAAAGCTTTTGACAGATCTGAACACAATTATACGTAAAAAGTACTGGAAAAATTTGGATTTGAAGATAACTTCCAAAAATGGACTAAAATAATGTACAATAAAATAACTGCGAATGTACAAGTAAATGGGGCGAAAACGGAAAAATTTGAAATTCAAAGATCAGTGAGGCAAGGCTGCCCACTATCAATGCTATTATACGTAATAGTGATTGAAATCCTGAGTATCAAAATCAGGAGTAACACAAATATCCAAGGAATAAGAATACCAAACTTAAAAGAGGAATTCAAGATGCTACAACATGCTGATGACTGTACGAACTTCATAAATGATCCAAAATCCTTTCAACACCTACAAAAGGAATATGAAGCTTTTGGAAAGGCATCGGGATCTCAAATAAACCATGACAAAACAGAAATTCTAAAAATAGGAAACTGGATGGGAAACCACCCTGGTTTACCTCCACACTTAATTAAAAATAGTGTAAAAGCCATAGGAATATTCTTCGGAGCAAATGAAGAAAAGGAAAACTGTCTAAAAGTTAAAAACAAAATAAAGGAAGTAACAAATATCTGGGCACTCATGCCACTTAGTCTAATGGAACGTTCACAGGTTGCAAAAACATATATATATTCAAATTTAACATACTTATTAAATGCTGTGGACATTAACAATAAAACACTAGAAACCATTGATA
This sequence comes from Unio delphinus, assembly GCA_029339505.1. NCBI lineage: Eukaryota > Metazoa > Mollusca > Bivalvia > Unionida > Unionidae > Unio > Unio delphinus. Next base: position 7,531,927 of record JAQISU010001242.1, on the reverse strand, counting down.
ATGATATAATAGATTACATATGGAATTACAGGACACACTACATAAAAAAGAAAAAGATAAAGAAAATGATGAAGAAGAAAAAGATAAAGAGGAAGAAATGGAGATTCAAGAAATAGGAATTCTTTGGGAAGTTACTTCCAAACAAACAAAAAGAAGAAATTCTAAAAGAAAAGTCTCATCTAGCTCTCCAGCAATTACAAGGAAAAAGAAAAATTTACCTCTACAGACTGACACAGAAGAGATAAAAATTCCTGAAATTCCTCAAACTCCTCAAATTCAACCAACTCCATTACCAGGGCAAAAGGACACTCCCCTGACAGTCACGCTAAGGAAATGTGCATTAGAATTTCAGACAAAACTACCATCAACTTTTGATTTCACAGACTCTCCTCTTGATTTATCTCCCAAAACAAAGGGAAACAGACTATTCACATAGTCAACTCAGACACTTATTCCAACCAAACAATAATAATAGAAGTATACACATTTCATGTTACAGATGCCATGGATTTCATCCAAATTTTTCAGAATTTTTTCTTTTTTGAACTACATTGAAATTAATGCATAATGGCTGAGATTCAAAATATAAAAATAGCCTCCATAAATGTAGGAGGATTGTCAAAAAAGCTCAAAAGCTCATAAATTTTATTACTGATTATGACATTGTTGCTATACAAGAGCTACATAGTATTAAACAACAAACCGTAAATTTTATTGAAGATAAATTGGATGCTTTATTTTTGAGTAATTTGAACCCTTCTGAAAAATCTACCGGAGTGGGTTACATAATTATTAAAAAAATTCTTCAAAACAATTGGAAACCACATGAAACTCCTAACCATCTCAAAAGCAGATTGTTACATATTCAAATTCACAAAACAAATATAATTAATATTTATGCTCCAGCTAAAAATGAATACAAAATACAATATGAAAATCTCGGCAATTATGCTTCAGCTTTTAATCATGAAGACCTAATCATCTGTGAAGACTTTAACACATGTAGGAAAACATTGATAGATTTAATAATAAAAAATATTGTAGACAAGTAACGTCATGTGAAATTTTTAACCAAAAAAGAAATTTAATTATAGATAAAATCAAAAACCATCTTAAAATCTTTGATGAAGATTCTTTACTATATACTAATAAAATTGAAGATAAAGTCTTATACAATGATGTAGTCAATTTTCTAACAAATTATAACTGCAAGAAATACTAAAATTTGGGTACTAGGAAGTTAATAAAATTTATCTTTAAATTTAATAAAGGGGAATATTGACAGAATTACATAATATTTTGGATAGTCGAACGGCTCGTTGTAAGACACCAATTTAGAGTGTAATTTTAGTTAATCTTTCCTTTTGTTCTATCTAAAACAAAACATTCTTACTCCACTCATGTACTTCTATCTTAGCAACTTAGCCCTTTCATATAATAATGCACTCTCCGTAAATATATACATGAGCTTTTCTCTATTAAAAAGAATGAAACCAAATCCAAGTTCAATTATTTTTTAGTTTTACAGCATAGACGACTCAAACACTAAAGCGCTTCCAGCAGTAGAGCTACCACGTGATTTTCTTTCACACGCCTGAATACAACCACGTGACAGCAATGAAACCACCACGTGACTGAATTCCAGCTGATGGAATTCCATTCAAACGCCTGTAACAGTAAGTAACCACATGACTAGACTATTATGAACAAACTAAAGATACATTGTAAAACAAATTAGACCACATTACAAAACTGGAAAAAACTCTACAGGTATTTACGAAATATAAATACTTGTGAAGAAAAAGTCAATTAAAGCCTTATAAGAAAAATAACCTAATATTAATACAATTGAAAATAAAAGTCATTATTTCTCTGTTGTACTTCCAATAGAGCTACCACGTGACTGAATTCTAACTGATGGAATTTCATTCACACACCTATAACAATAAATAACCATGTGATTAGACTATCAAGAACAAATTAAAGATAAAACGTAAAACAAATTAGATTAAAAAATTTAACAAACTTTACAAATTTACTATAATACTTGTAAAGAACAAATAAGTCAATAAAAAACTTATAAGAAAAAAACAATCTGATTCAATATAAATGATTGAAAATGAAAGTCATCAATCTTTGAAGAAACCACCTTTTCCCTCTTGGACTTAAATGGATTCCATCGCTGTGTAGAAAACTATAATGGAATCCATAATTCCTAATGAGAAAGAAACCCGGAACTGTCCGTACAAATCTTGATAGTGAGATATTAATGTAATGTGTTCTGAAGTAATACTCCCTCACAGAAATCCCTCTGGACCGACGCTGGACAAGAAGGCTTGCAATTATAATGTACCTAACTCCCATATTTCTAAACTGCCAACACAGTTCCTGAATTTCAGATAAAATCACAGAGGGATGCTTAAACCCTATCTCATTCTCTCCCACTTGTAAAAAAAAACAATGTCCGGCACAATGGAATACTCTAAATCCAAGAATGTAGATACCCATGCTCCGGGTACCCCAAAATACTCCACAGTAAGTCCGGGTGGTGTTCTAACCGAACTTACAACAGAGCTACCGTAGTTCTCAACCTAGCAATAATGCTATGTCCAATCAGAAGTAAGCGCATTTTCTCGATAGTCACTGTTATAATTGAACTTGTTATATATAAATCCCCCAATATACATAGAAATACACATCTTTGAAGTAATACTATGACTAACTAAAATTAGATGATTTCTTCTTATAGACTGCTACTAAAATCTTTGAAGTAATACTACAAAAGCTTTCTCCTTGAGGATTGCTGTTACGAACTTAACTTATTACATAAGAAATTTCTCAACTTACATAGAATACAAAGAAAGCGAATGGAAAATTTCTTTCTCTTTAATCCCTAGTGCTAAGGCACTATTAAACTTTCAAACAAAATGACTTTAATAGGGCTAAGGTCCTATAAACAACTTAAATATTTCAATAGTTTGCTAAAAACTTTTCTTAATTATTTTAAAAAACTATTTCAAACAGTCTAATCTAGACTACTTAAAGGTTTCAACATTTACGACCGCTATAACTATGACAACCCAAATGACTAACGATAAAACACATCACAGATACACGCATGTTTATTTAATAATGCCACAGCATTTAAAAGAAATTCTTAGTAAACAAATACACATAAACCTTTTAAATAAAATGCACCCTTTTGGACTTAATTTATATATAATTTAGTACTTATTCCTTTATATCTTTATTTAATTTTTATTTTTATTAATATAAATATTCAAAATTACACCAAACTTGCACAAGTGAAACAACTCATCAATTTGAAATATTTAGTGCCGTCCATACAAAAATACTTTACAAACATACAAACTAAAAATACAACTTGCATACATAATGGACAAATGACTTTGGCAAAGTCAACTGGGAATTGATATATATAGAATAACATTATATTGAAAAGGAGAGGAAATTGGCCCTGGAACTTTGTAGTTCTAAGGGAAAAGAGTACGATCCTAAGTTTAAGGAACTAGACTGTAAGGAAATCAATATTCTCAATAGCTCGAATAAAGATTTGAAAGTACAATCAGTCAAAATTCCTTTATGGGTAATGTAACTTTTATAATTTTATAAACAAAGCAAAGATTAACTGTCATCAAATTTATTAACATAAATAAAAAGAAAACACAAAAATATACACCACAAACCGCACTCATGGGTGGACAGGGATCTACTACACCTTTTACTACATATTCATTTTAGACAGTGTTCCTCTTATCGACTCAAACCAGCTGTATGTGCTGGGGAGAGTCACGAGGATCAACACCCCGCCCCCCACTACATAAAAAAGTCAACACTATATAGACCTAAACAAAAGGGGTGGGGGTGGGGGTGGATTAGCCTTATCTAATCCCTTCTTAATAAAATGTAAAAATATAATAAATAGGATTAAAAGGTTAGGTAACACTACACAAACACCATGGGAAGCATTATACATTTTTTGGGCTAGGATTTGGAATGCGAAACAGACAAGACATATACACGAACAACAAATTGAGTAAGAAAATAGACACACCACATTTATATAAGGGGACTGAAATATTTTATATAGGTATAGGGACTACAAAGAATTATGGGCACTAAGTAAGGACAAGACATATGACTGGATTTGTGAAATAGAAACAAAAAAAATTAAAAACAAGGTTGAAGAAGATAACCCAGATATCAACTGGGACAGAGTTTTGAGGCATTGGTCTGGCATTGACTCTCTAAAGGTACAGAGTATAATATACATGTACCTCCACAACGCCTGGCTCACAGGAGAAGTGGCACTTAGACGACGAATGATTCAGGCCCCTGTTAGCTGCCCTCTATGCAGAAATACCCCGTTCACAAAATATCATACAATAACACAATGGGACAAAACAAAGGAAAAAAGATCAAACTAATAATAGAAATAACGAAGGTAGACAAATGCGACAGACGTCAAATACTCTTCCTTGATGGAAACTTTAACAAAAAATTAATACGACTCATAACAGACTACATCACGAAGACGCTAATAGAATGTGGACCCCTGAAGAAGGTTAGGGAATAGTATCATAATATCTTATATATGTTAAAATAAAAATAAATATATATATATATATATATATATATATATATATATATATATATATATATATATATATATATATATATATATATATTTAAAAACAAATATATATATATAAAAAAATAACCTTTTTTTTTATTATCATTAAACCAACCTTATAGCTTTTATTAATTCAGTTTTTGCACTTCCTCTTCTCTGGATGTTATATCCATACTTTTCTCCCATGTCTATATCCCGTAATAAACATGGCACCCATTAAAGGGCAAAATAAACAATTTTGGAAATTTTTCTGTAGATTAATTAAAATAAATAAATAGAGGACGGCCTTAATTGAGTCAGGAACTGTACAACCAAATAAATTTGTACAGATCCTGACGGACTGAAAAAATAAAATATTATTAGATATAAATAGAAGCACACTAAACATTTAACTAAAAACACTTCAATTTATACAAAATTCAAAATTAACTCAAAAAATATTAAATAAAGAGAATAATGAGATAACCCAAAGAGGGATATCACAAAGTAAGATAACTATGGCAAGAATTTTAACGGAAATGGCTATCCTTTACAAAAATACAAAGTATAGACTTATATATAGCAACATACAAATAGCACCAACACAAATAGCAAACACAAGGATATCAGGTGACCACTAGCCACGGTCAAACAATAAAGAACAAAAGTAGAATATGTAGATCAAATCCCACCTAGTAAGGATCTACTTAAGAAACACTAGGGATATAAAAAATACCCTTTATCAAATATATAACCCCGATGGAGAAAAATTAAATGGGGTGTGAAATGAAAAATAAAAAAAAACATGCAAACAACATATCGAGGGAACACACACATACATAAAAACATTTTACTTTTTTTTTTATTGGGGGGGGGGGGAAATGTCTGGTGCCCCCCTCCCAAAAAAAACCCCAAACAATTTTATGTTGAAATAATTTGAATAAACAAAGTCATAACCAATAAGAAGGTTATTCAGCAGCAGTGGGAAAATGGAAAGATACTTGTGTATGTACCAAGATGTAAATGACGTTTTTGAATGTACATGTATTTGCAATGTGTATGACAACATGACAACAATACCCGCTCGCATATCACACTTATGCCAAGAAAGAAAAACAGAACGTATATTCAGTTGAAATAAATCTGTTATTATAACAAAAAGAACCTTTTAATGACTAATGTTTCATTTAGACGAAGATATTTAATGTTTTGAAGTATGTAACTTTCTTACTACGTCCATTTACTTCTCATAATAAATTTAGCCCCCCTCTGGAACGGCCACCCGTCTTATAAGGCCACTTTCCCGGTGCAGCAGGGGTGGCCGTATAAGAAGGGGACTACTGTATAAGGGTATAAAAGTTGGATTACTCAGCTGGTAAAGGTAAAGAGTCATCCGACTCTGCACTGAACTCGTCAATTATGAACGTTATCTTTAAAAGACAGGCTTGACTTGGCGCATAGCAAGATATATAACCAATCTGTTTGAAAAAACTGTCTTTAACTCTGGAAGAATGAATGAACCAGGGTTATAAAATAATATGACCCTACCACAATACTGGTGGACATACAAGGTTGCATGTTGAAATCAGGTGAGAATCCACAATCCTTGATACAGGTACACTGCAGAAATCAAAATTAAGAGAACTGGCATTCAGAGACCAGATCTCCTAGATGTACAGAAGCTGAAGGCAAATTTTGTTGAAATCTAGCTAATGATGTTCCGATTACTTAATTGTCAAGCATCAGTCACTTTCTGGTAAGTAGACAATGAAATGATTGATCATGGTGAAATTCAATTTTGTGCCATTCCAATTGTTTCAGACATCAACTAATTTGACCTCAAATTCTGTCCTTATGAAACACATATCCTTGAACATTTTGTCTGCAGCACCATGTTGCTTAAAGCTCTTGGGTAAGAACTGTTGGTGCATGTATTTATCTTTTGATAACCAATAAACATGTACATTGTTATATGCTAGGGAACTACATAGGTTGCAAGCCATGAATAATGGGTTTATTCCTTTGGGTGCTAAGAATGGACCTGAGAATAATATTAGTTGCAGGTATAATTCTGTATAGTTATATATATCTAAAGTTTCCAGGTTATAATCCTATGGTTGGGGCTAAGCCCTTTGAGTGGGGATGGCATCCTCGGGATCAATGTCACTTGCTCTTTCCATGCTCATTAAGAATATAAATGGCTATATGGTGAGTATATCAAAGTTATGACATGGAGCCAAGTCTATCAGCTGCATGTACTTGTCTATATTTGACTTCTTATGTTCAGGGAGAGTATATACAGTTCATGGGATGAGATCTCAATAGTTGTGATCCTTGGGGTAGGGAAAAACCTTGCAGCATGACCCAGATTTTTCCTGCAGTCTGACATAATACAGTAAATTGGCACTTGGATCACTAACCACATAAAAGTTCATACATTTGATATATGAAATTTGGGGAGTAAAATTTACATACAATCGCCCCTCCCACCATCACCCCTACCTTTGCAAAAATGGGTTTTTAATGGGCTTATTTTAATGTTGTTACTTTGGATTTAGTGTCATGTCTCAGGGCAAGATATGCTAACAAGGGTGCCAGTATAAATGCGGAGGATTAATCTGGTGAAAACACTGGAGAGAACTACTAATCCATGGGAAACTACTGGCAATTTTCTCACATACCAACAATGGCGGAGCCCAAGACTCAAACCTAGACAGACAGAGTAGAGATGACACTGAGCACTTTCAACCCTAGTTTTAATGCTATTTTAAACTGTCTGTATAATACCAAGGAAGTGCTAAATACCCAATGACACACCAAAGAAATTGACTTGCAGGGCTAGCGTGGTCACAGGTATCACACAAGTGACTGTTTATGAGTCTGAGTGACTGCAACTCTTGTACCCCGAAGATGAGATCAAAATTCTAAAAGATACAAGCATGTTTGATGTATTTAGCTCTAATGTTGTAGGAGGAGCTTATGGAGAATACACACATATTCTGGTTAAAAAGCCTTGAATAATAATATTCCTGTACTTCCAAGGTCTTATCAATATAAGAAACTGATACATGCCAAATTTGACTGAAAACAAACAGGTCATGGTAATGTAATTATCCGGCTGAAACCACTTAGAAGAACACTGGAATTTTATGTCATTCAAAACCTGTAGAAGCTGAATGTGTTGACTGCCCATACTCTTTGATACAGGACAGAAATGTAAATTTGCTGAGCATGGTGACAAAGAGATACACTCTAGGTCTTCTCCAGTTGGACTCTGTTGCTGAGTGGTGAAGAAACCTTTCTGCAAGGAAGGTCTGGTCTGTTCTCAATAGACTGTCCACTAATGTTTGTCATGCCCAGAATGTGGTGAACATGGATTATGAAATTCTATGGGGCTGCGCAGATGATGAAGTTCCAAACAATGCAAAGAGAAAGGGTATGTGTGCCTCCTTGGTGTGGTAAATATTCTAAGATGGGCTTGTTGTCTGATGAGACCATGACACATCAGCCCCTTCAGGATCTTAATGTTGAGTGAGAATCAGATCATTCTCTATACTGTTGACCTAAATTGGCCTTGTGAATATGTTTGTGATATTTCCTCAGTTGTGGATGAATGTGGAAGACGTAAGAGGCATGGTTGAGTTGTTACCACAGAGATCTATCCTAAAATGGAAAGAATCTTTACAGAGTGTGTGTCCATTGGTTGGGGACACAAGTCTGGGTGTAACAGATGACAAACGTTGTTTACGACATTATCAGCGGACCAAACCTGATCTTCCTTATTCACCTGAGATGAAGGGGGGGTCTGAAAAAGTTGTTATTGCCACAGGAGGCTATGAGGATAAAGAGAGAGAGAGAGTGCATCATCATCATCATAATAAGCTTCCATTACATGTAAAATCGGCTGAAAGTATTAGAGTATTTAAAAAGAGATATCAGGAGCATGCATGTGTTTCTAACAGATAATGGAATTTAGTATTTTAATACGAAACATGCTAATATAGGCACTAATTATTGCTTCTTCACACAATGTGCATTTGTTATACTTTCATTAAGAGGGCCTCAAGGGAGAATAGTCCTTGACTAATGAGTCACCCTCTATAAATAAAGCATTATTATTATTATTATTATTATTATTATTATTATTATTATTATTATTATTAATACAAGGATGTTCCAAGTTTAATAGTGGCTCAGCATCACCATATCCTTTTAAGGAAAGGGTACAGGTGCACTCTGTGCTATGGTCCCTGGTTCATCATGAAGTACAGACAGGACACAGGAATGTCTATCTACCTTGGATGATATTCACATTAAGCCTTCCAAATGGAAGACACTTGTTGGTGAGTTGATGGTGAGACATGAGCTATAACATTACTGCGACTGTAATGGCAAATTCCACTAAGTCCATGGGTGCATAATGGACCAAATGCCCTAAGGCGGAAAACCCCACATCACATTAGGGTTCATAGGTATAATTGGAAACAGGGGAACACCGATGCAGTCCCCAACCCTAGGCTGAGCCTTGTGCATAGACTGCGATTTCTGAACAGGGTGGGATGTTAAAGGTGGGGGTGGGGAAGAGGGAAGGTTGGTATTTGTCCTGTCCCCATACCAAAAATGCCAATGAGTAATAGATAGAGAAGACCTCGTCTTTGACTGATCTATCACTGTATGCATCATGGGTTTTGTGTTTTGCCTCCTGAACAGACCGGTGTGGGTGGGGGTGAGAAGAGCAACATGCTTCCAGAAACATGATATGTATTGTGGATCTCTATGTCCTTGATGTGAGGAAGCAGCCTGTTGATGGGGTGCTCAAGCTCTCTAAGGGAAGGTATCTGCTATCATGGTGCTCAACCCCCTAATAAGAGGGCACAACCCACTGTTGCAAAGCTCTACCACCCTAATGGAAGGGGACAACCTGATGCTGCTGCTGCTGCAGTACTCTATATGCCAAATGAGAGGGTGCAATCTGCAACCTGCTAGAGACATTAGAAATGTTTATCATCTCGCTAGGGCCTACATGGGTAAGGTGATCCACTTCTCGAATGTCCAGACCTTACTTCAGATTGGTCTTCAACGGCCACCAAAGATGTTGGTCCCAAATTTGCAACAAGAGTAAAGATTACTAATAGAAGTGGCAAACAAGTGTAATCTGATCATATAAAGAGCAATATAGTTAAAATTATTGTCCCAATTTGTCTAAATCTATAAGGATTAATTGAAAGAACAGACACACAAAAATCTGTTAAATCTACCTTCTGCTAAATGATCATAAAGTCAAGTCTTCAAATCCGAATACTGTATTACATCACTGTTAAATTCCTCTTTCAAAATGTATCTTTTCCTGATGCAACAAAATCTCTTTCTCCTCTAATATTTTTCAGTCATATTTCATCCATGGGACACATCGACAAGCCTGTTTCACTTAATATTTGGCACCATTTTTCTTTTCAGTATAGACTGGTCTGCTACCTAAGTGTCTATCAAAATGTAGTGAATCTGTGACACATGGTTTCAAATTCAAACAACCCATATGCTTTCTTGGAAATGTGTCATGTAACGTTACTGTAATTAGAAAAAGGAAACTATTACATGGCCAAATGGTCGCACACATAAGAACTATTCACAGGTTTATCTGGTACTGAGTCAATATTCATGGGCACTGTCATTCTCTGTCATTTGATACATCAGCTATTATATTTCTGCAAATTTGTCTGATGCAGTATCAGCTGCTCTGTCCTTACATTTTGTGTTTCTCTGTTGTACATGCATTGATTCTCTCATGATGGACATAAAAGCAATGAATAACACTCAGGCAGTGGAATATGTGCAGTCAATAAATGTACAAACACTGAAAATTGAATATATATAAAAAAATTCCTTATGTGAAATACACAACCAAGTCCACACATAATGAATGCATGTATTACAAATTGTAACCATTTCATCAGGTAGGCCTTGAAGACTCAAGTGAATTAATTCTTTAAACAGAAAAACACTACCAAAAAAGTTTGTTTTTTGTTCAGAACATTTCTTTGAAGGAAGCCGACTGAAAGAAATGAAATCCACAGATTAAATTGGGTTATAAAAAAAGAACTCCCATTAAACACAAGATTTTTAAAGACACAGAAGTGAAGGAAAAAAAGTGATAGAAACTGATAAACTGATGTTGAGTGTGAATACAGAATACAAGATCGTTCAGAACTGGGAATATTAGATACTTCAGTAATAGATCTTTTTCCCAGGCAAATGGGATACATGTTAATGAACAGTGAGACACTGCATTGGTATACAGGCTTCTGAAACTTTAATAACTGACTATGATGCCTTGCTATATACAGATTTAAGGTGTTCTTCACAGTGGTGAACTGTATGGATCAGTTCAATAGTTTTAAGTTTTACTTAGAATTAGCAAATATAATATTATAAGTTTGGATGCAATTTAAATTGAATCGTAAGGACCAGGGTAAAAGATTTGGATTATCAGGAAGTTTGGCTTCAAATTTGTATTGATTCTAGTATTGGCAGATACACAGAGGTGTTTTATTGTTTGGTTTGATATCCCACATGAAATTATACATGCATGTTGTCCTAAATTTTTCATAGAGAACTACCCATGTACAACATGCATAGGGCCCACGAGTGGCAGAGTGGTGTAAAACGCTATCTGTTATGGATCACTGCCATCTAACCTCTGTCTGCATGGGTTCAAGTCTCAGATTCGGCCAATGTGGGTATGTGAAAAAGCTTGCCAGTAGCTTCTCGTGGGTCGGTGATTCTTTCCGGGCATTTTCCTGGGTTTTTCCTCCACCATGTATAGCCTATCGTGTGCTGAAAAATGGTATTAAACCCTACAACAACAAAAACATGCATAATAGATTGTAGTGAAATTTCTATTCAATGGCCAACAAACTTAAAGAGCAGAGCACAGACATACATTAACTATAAATCTCATTAAAAAATACTGCCAAATACTTTCAGTAGCTGAAATGTCTCTACATGGTCAAATAATATTCATATCAAAAGCATTTGGTAGCTGTGCTAGTGATAGATTTATTGTTCAAAAAGTTATTCAATGAATTATTTCTTGCTAGGTAATGAAATCATGACAGAGTGTGGCTTTAGAAAAGTAGACCTCCTTTTTCTCCTGTTGGTAAAGCTCAATATTCCTATTTTTACTAAAAGCTAACCTCAGATAAGTGCAAGATTTATTTCACACAGCAAATTGTGCATGTAAGAATTCATGAAGACTAAAAGTGTTTAAACTTTTAAGTTGTGTAGTCCCAGTTTCATCTTTTAAACTTTTTGATGACATTTCAATTGTGTGTTCTGCACTTGTAAATGTAGTCTGATCCTATAAGATTCTAAAGTTGATTAATTAATACGATTCATGTACATTCTGATTTATCACGGTTTCAGTGTCAGTGTTCATTATATTGATCAATGTAGGGTTTTGTTAATTACCTACATAAATTGTTTTTAGCTTTAGTGTCATGGTCAGCTTGGGAATCATAAGCACAAGTATAATTATATGCCAGTGGTTTGAGGCCTTGTGATCGTATACTATAACGTATAATGTTTTCCATGTTGCAGCTTCCTACAGACTGTGAACAAAGGTACATGGTACTATTAGATATTAAATGGATGTCAATTATCAAATAAAAATTGTCTGTTGTACTACACATTTCAAGACGTCACCCAGTTATGCTACACTTTAGCTTGTGAATTAATCTCTGTGTGCCAAGTATTAATCATGAATCTATTAACAGTTTTAGAGTGGTCAGTGATCTTGATGATTAGCATTGGCAATCACAAAGTCCTTGTCCAGCTGATTTTTAGAATGGAAACATATGGGGTCATCTTGAGGACTGTACAATGTTAATTAAAGTATAAACTGCATCACTGAAGAATGTTTACAAAGGCTCTGCATATCTGAAGAAAACAGTATATTTAGAAATTAATGCATACATAACTGACTTAATAACGTATATTCCATGTAACTTCCAACTTGTTTAAGCTTCATAAATATGTTGAAAACTTCATTAAAATTAATCGAATACTGAACATTTGTATTTATCAGTACACAGCCAAAAGACACACAACATAAGCCTCGAACTTTACTCATTATTCTGTGACTCACTAACTCCTGACATCTCTAGATATAATCTTTCATTTGAACTTCGAAACATGTTTTGTTTATATGAACTAATAACAGGCAGGTACCTGAGTACCTGGATGCTTGTTGAAATCTTTAAAAGAAGCCATCAAAGAGAACGAGGTGGATGAATAATTGACAAATCTCAGACATGACTGATGATGATATAGTTTAACTGCAGATACAAGTTACTATATCTATAAATCTGAGGTATTGCTTTCCCTCCAGTAATTTCATATTAAAGCCAGATATACAAATTAATTCTCACCTGTAGTTCGATACCATGTTCATCTGAACCTCCTTGGTACAAAAGTTTCTGCTTGTTTGTGTCATGATTCAATTTTTTGTAAATTTCTTGCTTCAACTGAGAAACTGTCATATAGGGGCTGTAGGGTACATTTATGCTCTCCCCTGTCAACATGGTCACGTACAAGGTGCTGAACCCAGAAATGGCCACTTCTGGGGTATAGGAAGCTGTGTATTCTGTAAACATCTCAGAAAGGATGGCTTCAAAAAGCTTTAGTCTACAGTCATCTGGAGAAATCTTTTGGTTACATCCCATCTCAGGACACGATCTGTTCTGTTTCAGATAGCTGATGGTACACTGGAATATAGAATTATGTGGTCATTACATATTTTTCACACTTTTTGTTCATAAAGCATTAGGATGTCGGTGATGTGGCAAAAAAAAACAACTGCCATGAAAAATGCAATGCTCAACATTTAGAAGAAGTCATACATTATGTGGCCATCATTCGTCAGTGACAAAGATGTGCCATGTTGTGCGTAAGTACATTTTGTCCCAAGACTATTCATCCATGCCAATTTATCCCTCGGGACAATTCATCTCCACTTCTGATTTTGACATACTACAACATAAATGGCCGAGTGAATAAAGGCTACAAATTCAGTAAGTTGACTTTGACTATAGGACAATTGTAGGTATACTTTAATATGAGTCGATATTTTTAGCTTAGAGTACAACATCAGTGGAAAAGAAATACTACTGTTTTGTGATCAAATTCCAGGTGTTTTAACCTGACAAAAAAAGCATTTCTTTTATAGCATCTTTATATGTAATGATGATGAAAATGACAATGAAAAGATAAATATAATTGCTGATATCAGTAGTACAGGAAAATGGGGGTTCTGGATCACTTTTTTTTACAGGTGATCTTCTGCACAAAGAGGGTGGTTCTGTCCCAATTTTTAAGAGCTATGGCAGTTCTGGACAAAAGGTATAAAAGTTATAATTTGTATTTCTATTTAAATATGAAGAAAAAAATGTGGGTTCTGTACCAATGGGCAGTGGTCTAAGCAATATGGGTTCTGGACCACTGTGTGCATATTAGATATTTATGATCAGTATAGGCAAAGATCAGGTATCTTCATTTCCAGAGACATCAGAGCTACTGCCATGGCCATCAGCATCACCTGAGCTGAATGTGAGCATCAAAGACTCCATCGATGATATTTTGAAATGTTTTGATGATGCTGTGGTGATGGATAATAAGGATACGAGTTATATTCTGAATTTTATGGGAGGAGGAGGAAGATTAATGTATGATGATGACCAGTGGTGGAGAAGATGTTATAGCCATCAGTGACCCATGCAGCGATACAAGCAACAATATCATATCAGGAATATGCTTAAGCATTTTAACCTGACTGCATCATAACAAGATCAATTTTGTCATTGGAATAACCTGGTCATGTGCACTCCACTTCCAGGTGACATGAAAAGTTTGAATACATGTTCAGGTATATTTCTGAGTTGATGTAACCAGATGTTGTACCAGAGCAAGCTGTGAAATGCAAGCCTGTTTCTGGCACACAAAAAACATGCCAGCAGCATATGATACGATTATTTTAGTGTCACTGGCTCTGGTGACAAGGTCTCTGATGCCATCAGTATCCACAAGTTAAATCTGTCATATAACCAAACTACCTGATGAGATAATTTACCTTTTGTTGAATGACTTATTTTTATTCTGAACATGTCCTTGGTGGTTTTCTGCAATTCATGCTCATACTAAGAAACGCTGATGTACTCGCATGAGGTTTCTTTAAGCATGTACATGACTGGCATTGTTTTCTTTACTGCATCCACTACAAACATTTTCCATGGTCCAGTTGGGTGTGCATCTTTTCTGAACATGCTATTTTGTCTGCTGATTCTCACATGATCACCCATATTCACTTCCTGTTTACAGTCTTCCCTGACAGACACTTCTGTGGGAATCAGTTTGGTAATTCTGTGCTTGGTGTGAGTGTACTGTTCTGACCAAAACTCCAAATACCAGTTGGTAATATCGCTGGAAAATCTCTTCCACTTGAAATTTGTCTGAGTTTTATGAAACTGCTCAATGACTGCTGTAACCGAGTGGTCTAAGGTGCTCACCTTTCAGATTACTAACATTTCACCTCTGTCCATGTAAATTGAAGTCTCTGCCTTGGTCAATATATGTATTAAAGCTTGCTAGTAGCTTCCTGTTGGTTGGTGGTTCTTACCAGGGTTTTACTGGGCTCTTCCTTCCATGTAATTCCAGAGTTAATGAAATTTTCCATTCTAGAACATTCTGGCTTTGTCAACAGGACAAAATCTGTTACTAAATCTATAATAAAGAATGTGGTAAACATTGGGTACAACAGGTTTATCCATGGTGAATGCCAATAACATAGACAAATAAACATGTTTACTTCTATTGATAATGATTGTAATACTTAATCAACACTTACAGCGAAATATTAACAATGTATTATTTGTTTTAAAAAAAAAATATTACTGGTCAGGTACAAAGTGAACTTATTTTTGGACAAGGTCAAGTCCAAGTACAATTATACATAACATAATCATGGAGGAAAACAAAACCCTAACAAACAATACAAACTGAATATGCATAACACACTGAGCTGCCTATCTGCATTTGCTCTTCCACTTTCTAAATGCTTCAATATAAAAAAATCTCAATTTATGATAATACAAACTTCATTTGCACCAATGCCTAAACTCTTCAAGCACTGTACTCATCATCTATTAGGCGTTCTATTGTGTGATCATCTATTAGGCACAAAAATGAGCTTCAGGACTGGATGGGACTTTTGCAAAATACTATACAAATGGTTACTTTCTAGTTTTTCTTAAAATCATTGCACCTTCTAAAACGTCCTTGTAAGTTTGGATCACATGGAAGTGCATTTACCCTCAACAACAAAAGGGAAGGAAAATGCTGACTGAAGTTATGTAAACGAGGTGCAAGGTATAGATAGAAATGGTCCATTACTGCACAATGGAACATAACTCTTGCAATACTCCCCAAAAATAGTGAAATACATGTATTTACATCATTATATAATGATGACAAAGTGAGGAAAAAATATGCAAGTAATGAAAGATTAGTTGTAGACACATAACTTTGTAGACTTGATGAGACAATCTAAGAAACAAAAGTAAAAACAAAAGCTCATTTCTGATTTAAGATAAATGATTTAAAATTTTGTCAGTTTATATACCGGTAGATGCTACTGGAAGTTAATAAGTAATAAAACAATAAAATTTAATCGATTCAACTTTGAAAATAACCTTACAGTAGGGGCCATGGAGACCTCTGACCTTGAGCTGTAAGATTATTGGCCACAAATTTCCCTTCAAACCAGGAATATGGATATATTAATCAATACAAATAATTTTGGGGAATTACAATCAGTGTATGACGCACCTTCTAGTGATTAATGTACCAATTGGAGCTGAAATGAACACAAATATAATTATACATGTAAATTATTATTAGGGGTCATGCAAAATTTTACGATGGGTGATTATGATCAAAAGCAAATGAATGTAGGTGTTATTTATCAAAAGAGTTCCTTTAGTGATAAAGACAGACTAATGGTAAAAAAGGACAGTAATTCCTGATTACTTGTACAATTAATGAGGGGATTATCTCAAAAACAATAGTAGATAAGTTATATAAGTAATTTTCTTCTTAATTAAGACTGCATGAACACATGGCCAATCTAATTAAATTAAATTTGAATATACATTAAAGTGATTGATATGTAAAGGTTGTGATGACTGATAAGACATTTCCCCACTGTTCTATACAATGTTCTTTATTAATTTGATATGTTACACATTATCTTTCAAATGCATCTGAATGACAATGAATAGAGTAGGTAATGTACAGCAAGCAATTGTATCCACACACAATTTTGACATTACGATTCCCTTGTGAGGATGAGTCTGAATTTCAATTTATGATTTTTACCTTGTAGAATAATGCAGTGTTGATTAGTCTATGTTCTGCCTTGTTTGTTTTCTTGAACAAAATTCTGACAACATTCTAGATAAGCAAATGAATATCTGAATACCAATTTTAGTTTTAGAATATTAACAAGAAAGGTATTTTGATGGATGCAAAGACATATAGATTCATGTTTGAACATTATCTAACAAAGTGCGAGTGGGGTATGAGAAAAATTAAAGACTGTGAATACAACTTGGTTTGAAATTTTCACCACATTTATTGGGGTAGGGTGGGGTGGCAGTTGATACATTGATATATGACTCACCCTGAGGCAGATGAGTATTGGATGGTCACACTCATCTGTGATAGTTGTGGGTGGATACTCTTCTGAAAGTTTCTTGATATGGCACTGAGGGCACTCCATCTTGTCTGATTCTAAAAATAGAAAGGTATCCAGTTTCATATTTATTTATTTCACAACTTTTTCATTTTACATCTCTGCTTAATTTCAATACTTAAATGCTGAATTGTAAACATGGTCTCATACCAAATTACGAGAAATTGATAATCAACACAAATTCTGAAAGTGTTTTATTGCAAACCATGGTAGATAGCCAACTAATCCAGACTGGTACCCATCCTAACTGCAGCTTAGCCAGTATTGTTTGTTTCAATATGCCACCCAATCTGCTCCAAAGATAGGCAGGATATACAAAATATCACTGCCAGCAGGATTCCCAAAAACAGATTTGTTGAAAATATAAAACAGAAAAATTATGAGCCATAAGCTCACAACAACTTGTATTATTTGATTTTCATATTTATTTTCCAACATTCCATGAAAAAATGACTGAAATGAGAATATACACAGAATGAGGCTGATGTCAAGGTCACATGATGTGTGCAGGCAGTGCAGTACTGAAGAGCAGTTTGCATGGTGCTGCCAGACATGGAACTAATCTTAGCATTCTTGTCCGTTTGTGCAGTCAAACAACAAAAAAAAAAAAGAGCCCTACAAAATGCGCAGAGAACTTTACAAACAAGCACAGACATATCTAGGGTACTTTTCTTGGGTGGTAATTTTATCTGTTGGTCACTTTGAACCAATGCAATCTGTATATGAGATCACAAAAATACATCACAGACAAGCAGATGACATTTTGATGAAACATGCAACCTCACTTAAGTTTACATGCAACGATTCACACATTTCTTGTCCATTTAATATCTTAGTATGCTTTAGATTTCCTCAATTTGATTGATGATTGTAGTCTATAATGTATATCCCAAGCAATTTAAAGAAGAATGTTTAGGTACATGAATACTGTCTTCATACATAAATGTTGTTATTAGATGTGTATCATGGATTAATAATTTGTATGCTTAGCGTGTTCCTGTTTCTGCTAGTTTAACCTAAGACTGGGGACAAGTGAACCTGGGTCAACTAGTCTGCTTAAACTCTCATTGCCAAGCTTACACAATGGAATTTTGGAGCACACTGCTGAAAAATGGAAGGCACATTAGAAAAGCTGTTGCTCTAAATCTCATTTGAACAGTGTTGAGAAAGTCTTCTTACATTTGTAAATGTTTCATCCTATTGACATTTAGTGTTGACCACTTCTGGGAAAACGAAGTATTGTCATAAGCAGACTTCTTCTGTGTGCTGAGGAAATATACTTGAAATAACACAAAGTTTGCTAACTTTGCTTGTTCTTGAAATAAAGAAAGCAATTTTCACAGATGTATGACTATTTTGGCAAGTACAATTGTAATATTTTATAAATGTCCAAAAACTGAAAAAAGTTTTAAGCATGTCAATAAGCAAATTATTAACAAATTTTGCAAATATAAAATTCAAATAAAAAGGCAAAATATAATAGATGTAATAGTCGAGACAAAACAGTAAAACAAAAGGTGACACTGGTTTCAGATTTGTCATTGGAGCTGACAAATGGGTTGGGGTAAACTTTTTATTTTCAGAAAATTGGGTTTTTATCGAAATTTAATGTGTCAGACATTTCCTGGCCACATCTTGTATTCATCAAGCTGACCACATCTTGTATGCAACAAGCTGACCATATATTGTATTCATCAAGCTGACCACATCTTGTATTCATCAAGCTGACCACATCTAGTATTCATCAAGCCCATATCTTCCTTATTCCATAATAGATGACATTCACCTCAATATTTATTATGGGCACTTCCCACAGCCTAAATTTCAAGATCAAAGTCCTAGTGTTGGACTAATATATAGTACATACCCGTTTCTCAGCAGCTGTAGCGTTGACAACAGACCCCTTGATCTTAACAAGCTGAAATAAATATTGTATTAAAAAACACGTATTTTAAAAAGTCGATTTCACTGCTTTAAGATCTTTTAACCGACAAAATGAGTTTTAATATTTTCCACCAAAACGTTAAGTTTTGAAAATATTCCACTACTGAGCAAAAAATCAAGTGTAGAAAAAAATCTCACAACTCTAGATTCCTCGGACCATTCCCACCCCATTTTAGATAATTTACATTTACAGTTACGTAGACTTACTCAAACGATAAACTGTGTCTGAATATTTCCTACAAATGATTGTATCACTCACTACACACTATTCACATATAGCTCGACTGATTATCAATGAGTGAAACCGAAAGTAGAAACCCAGATACTGCTAATCCACTGGCTGTAACCGAATTTAATTTGCCGAAAATGAAATGGTCTAAATTCTAAAAGGAACATATTAAAATAGGGGTAACAAGATACAAGTATCCAACAAAGTGTTTTACAATGTAGATTCAAGTGGTACCAAACATATATTTTAAAATGCAAAATACACCGAATGTAAAGTTAACAGCGCTGCGAGCACTAACGTCAACCATTTTACGGCGGCGATGCGAATAGATGCGTCTGTACATATAACCCTCTATCCCTACCATATAAATGAAACTGACTTTCGTGATGAACTGGTGTGTCCTGATTTTCATCTGAAACCCGACTTACACGAGCAAGACTGAAGGACCACATCAATAAAAAAAAGAAGACACGTTTCATAAAAATGGGCGTAACTTAAACTTGTAAGTAATTGTCAATTCAAATATCTTTATGCATTGTAAATCACAGGTGCTCAACGCTATAGCTTGATGTTGTGAGCTGTGAGAAAAATATCCCCGGTAATCTGAAGGGAAAAAAATCGTACAGAGTGACAAAAATACCTTAGATTACCCTCTCTATCATGCTATTCGAATACACCGCTGTCGGGTTTTTCTGCGCTTGTATGGTTTCCGTTATCATTATTGATGCAAAACGTGTACCGAATTCGACGTATTGACAAATATAAAATAAGCAATGCTTACCATTTTGGCATTTTAAAAGACGCAATTGTCACCAGGATATTATGTTCAAAATAATCTTAATTTTGGACGCGTGGGATACCACCCCTGCGTTTAAATGACTCGCGATATATCGGCTGTGGTAATATTCAGTTGCTACCAAAGACCTACTAGTTGTTGTAGAGTTTCATGCCAATTTTCAGGACAAGATAGGTTGTACATGGCGGCCAGTATAAATGAGAGGAAGAACCTGGGAGAACCCAGGTAAAAAACCACCGACCCATGAGAAGCTACTGGCAAGCTCTCACATACCCGCATTGGCCGAACCTGAGAGACTAGAACCCATGCGGACATATGTGAGATGGCAGGAATAGTGGAAAACTTGCCTCTGGCAGAACTTATCCTATGTGTCAGCAGTCACACCATGGTGGTCAGATAAGTCGCCCCACTTCGCCTTGTCAAGTCGACCCAAGGATCATATATAGTAATTCTGAGATGTCGCCACATGGTTGTTATGGCTAAATTTATTGTTGTTTGTCTTAATAACTTAATAAATCTGTAAAATTTTCAATTTTTCAACTTTTCCATTTGATCAATTCAATTCTGTACTTGATCCAAAAATAAGTTTTATCTGCCCTTTTGCTCTCCTCTTCAAATCATTAGATGCATTTTATTTGGAAAAATATAGGGTTTGAGCATGATGTGATTTCTGCAGTTTTATATATGAAAGGGTTCAAACCTAATAACCTAAGTCATCCTGAGATGACTTTATGGTATGGACCTCTAAAATCTGAAATTGACTGAATTTGCAATGACTGTCAATAAGCCAAAGGGTTCTAATATTATCTAATTCTTACTTAATAATTTTATCTGATTGTTCATGAGATTTGTTAATCATTGATGAATGATACTTGAACTCTATAAAAAGCTTCATTAACACCTACTCGGGAAATGTGGTCACTACCGGGTTCATTATCATGGCTAATATGCGTAATTCGGATGGTTTCTGAAAGATCATTTGTAGTACATATATCACTTAGGTTGTTTCTTCTTTTTTTCTTTGTAATTTTATTATTTCTTAGTAATAACAAACTATTTCAAGTTAAACGAGAGTTTACAACATAATAAATTACTGATGCAAAATAAACAAGATTACAATATTTTATTTAATATAAAAACACCATGGTCACGCGTACTTTAATGCATAATCAACATAGTTAATTAAAAAAAAATGTATTCAACAATCAAGTTGACAATCTGAACCCTATACAATAATGATTGTGACTACATAATAGTACATTTTATAAAATTAATTACATTTATTTGAACATCTATGAACCACTGATAATAACAATATTTATTTGTATACAAGTGTTTCTGTAGTTTTATTACTTGTCTGATAAAAAGTAGGATTTTAGTTAATGTGACCATCATTATGATAGGACTTTTTATGATAACCAGTTAATATTACTTTTGTGATTGCATATATATATAAATCTAAATATGAATCACGTTGGGGTAAGATTTCATGGGGCAAGTTCTCTCAGGGCAAGTTCTCTGCATACAAGATGGCAGTTATCCATACTGGTAGGTGTTTTTGGACACTCAGGGCCCCAAGATCTGACAGTTAAAGTCACATTACAACTGAAGAAGTGCATAACAACATCAGGTGCAAAGTAGGCCAATATGAAGACCTCCTCACCACCATCAAAGAGGAAACTGAACAACAGCGCCGGCCCTGTGGATCTGCCAAGCCATGGCTTTCATTTAAAAATATCCATATCAAAATCACCTGAACTTCACATGATGAGATCTTCCTAAATACATCATGTAGTATGCTTAGAGAACTCTCTTTGAATCCAGCTTCTTAAAAATGCATTCTGGAAGCTGTGGTTAAGACATTTAGACATGCACTTTCTCTTGCAATGGCATTATTGATTTAATTTATGCATCTCCCCCATGATAATGCTTTGGACTCTTCCAAGGTCTTGCTTAACCATAGTAAGGGCCTTATATGGGCTGCTCAGTTTGAAGCTGAGACACTCTTTGGAGGGCTCATCACTACAGTGGCTTCTCAAATCCTGCTGGATCATCAACACTGAGCTTTCACAACTTCATCTTGCCCACTGCAATTGAACAGGAAATGTGTCAAATAATAAAATATAAAAATAATAAGTTTCAACCAATATATTAAACAATTCAAGGATTTAGACTGGAAAGGAAAAAGTCATCTACTGTGAAAGGTAGTTACTGACCAGTCATTTTAGCCTTGAAAATATGGTACCTCAACACACATTTTAGTGAGGGCTATAACTAATGTTTGTGTCTTATGAACTTAAAGTGGATTTAAATGTGTGATGAATCGATGCAAGGATGGACAGATGAGTGAAAATGTAAATACTCTTCACCACTTTTGCAAAAAAGCTTGTGGGATAACACATTCTATGAAAAATCAAAGGTACTACTGTTTCATTTGAAATTTTAAAGTCTTGTATACGAGGAAGGAGTAGCTGATACCTATTTATGACTGACTCACCTTGAGGCAGATGAGTACGGGATGGTCACACTCATCTGTGATAGTTGTAGGTGGATACTCCTCTGAGAGTTTCACAATATGGCAATGAGGGCACTCCATTTTTGTTCCGATTCCTAAAAAAAAGAAAAAGGAATGAATAAATATTTATGAAAATTCTCTTTTACAGTAAGAATTGTCAGTATGATGCAAGCCCTGTGCTACTCCCCGTTTCCTTGGTGTAGTATGTGCAAAACGAGCACTGATAGTTCATACTTTTCATAGATGGGTATTACATCAGGATATCAGAGCAGAGTGGGAGGAGGGCATTTGACATTAGCTTTGAGCAAGTATTGCATAATTAATATTAGCTTTACCTACAAAAACCTAGAGTTTGAAAGCAGCAATAGCTCACCCATAGCCTTCTACCTTGAGGACTTCTATCTGTTAATGTTATGTACAATACCAGTATATACAGTACATACAACATGATGTGAAGAGTCTGGCTTGACACTAAATAATTAAGGAATTTTAAAATTCAAAGTATCAAGCCTGAATGTGTGCATAGGCTTCTGTGAGTACATAAACAGATATAAACTATAAAGCATTGAAAATTCAACTGTAAAAATGATGCAAAATTACAGAAAAGCAGGCAGTATTGTTTTGTACTAGAAAATGGAAAGTACTCAGTGCTCACTTCACTTCACTGACTCCAAGTTTTAAAAAGGAAATCTCTTTATCAGTAAGAGAGTGGTATTCTTTTGATCGTGGTGACAATTTATTTTGAAATAGTGGCATCTGAAAGTCTACAGAACCCTTTTGATACCATTTATTTTTCCTTTGGTTTCTGTAGAAACAGTGCCAAACATAAAAGTATATCTGTATCATCTGCAGCACAGATTCAACTGTAACGGGGGATTTCTATTGAGAAGCTATGGATGGTAAACGATTTTTGGCTAAAGATCCCAGTTGACAAAGGAGAGAAACCAAATCATAGTTTCCATTAAACTGGAGACAGCCAGTGTCAAAAGATAATGTATAAATCTCACTTCATCCCTGCACTGAAGTGAGGGCAAGCAGAAATACATTTCTTTAGAGTCAGGTCCTGAAAAGAAGCCTAACTCAGTGATTCCAGGGCCTTTTGGTTAAGACCATAAAACACAAGAAAGATTTCTTCAAAGGATAACAGAGTGTGAAACAAAAACTCTCTGCAGATCAAAATACTTAATAAGATCGGTAAGGCGTGAATTCAAACTGATTACCATGCCTCATGAGAATTTAATTTGAAATGGCAGCTCTATAGCCTTCGATAGTTGATACAGAGCATTTTTGGGGTTCTCAAACAGAAGTTATAAAGGGGCAGTTAGGATCAACATGTTTCCTATTGCAACGGTAACAGAAGATTCTTCACCTGGCATCATAGACCTTGAACGTAGAAGCTCTCCTGGCCTGAATGATGCAACTGGCAATTAACATGGTCTGATAAAATTTTCTGACAGTGAGCTCACTTGAGATGAGAAAAGTGTAAAGGTGGAAAATTTGTCAGCTGTTGTAGAGAAGGTATCCCCAGTGTTGCAACATAAGATCCCTCCTGAGTGGAAGAGTTTGAGTGATCAACATGTTTAGAATATCAATGAACCATGATCACTGAAGCCACAGATGATCTAAAAGAATGATCTGAGATGTAAAAGTTCTGACTTTGTACAACTTGAAGCATTAATCAGAAGGGTGGGAAGCCATAAGTGAAACAACCAATCCCACTGGAGACTACACATCCACTGCCCATGCTTATGGATCTGGAATGGAGAAACAAACTGGAAGTCTATTGTTGAACCTGGTTGCAAATAGATCCACTAGGAGCCTTCCCAACAATGAGAAATGTGATTCTGTAACAGACTGGTGAAGAGCCCATTCTGTGAGAATGGCTCTGCCAGTTCTAAAAGGACTCGTGTCTGCCAAAATGTTATTCTTGCCCAGAATATGCTATGCTTTCTGAAGTGACCCAGTTCAGTAGATTCCTGATTTCCACACAAGAAGGGGCATGAGTGCCTCCATGACATCAGAGATAAGCTACAATCGAGACCTTGTTGTAGGAGACCATGGCACATTGAACCTTTGCTCTGCTTATGCACTCTTGCAACACTAGGTATACAGCATTCAATTCTTGGTTGTTAATGTGGAGGGTCCAAAGTCCCTGTAGATATATGCCTTCAAGGTTCTAAATGAGTGTCCCAACCAGAACCTGATGTATAAGCAAACAGATTGGAGTTAAGAGTTCAGCATGGGTCTCCTATCATGAATCTGTCCTGTTTCATCCAACACTACAAATGGTGATGAAATGCTGGTCTGGAAAGATCTCTGTTGATTGAGAATCTTAGTGAGGTTTCCACCTTGCAAGAAAGAGGAAATGTAGAGGTTGCTTATGAAGACATCTTAATAGAACCATGTTGGCAGTGGTGTTCAAGGTCCCAGAAGGGACAGGTACAGCTGAGCAGGCAAAGAAGTTTTTGCTCATTGCGTCTCTAACAGAGCCAGGATTCAATCTATCTGATCAGGTGGAACTCTTAAGATTGTCATCACAAAGAATTCCATGACAAAATGTCTTAACCACAACACAACCTTCAATTTCTGCCACACATTGTTTGAACTAATCCAAACAACACTTACACTGAAACAAAGGTCATTCCATTTTTTCTGCCTCTAACACCATCCCACTAGTAGAAAAAACAAGCTGAGTCTCTCTTTTTGGAGCAGTTTCCGAATCTCATGGAGCATAGAAATTTGATAGGTGGCATCCTGATTATTCTTGGAGAATTCAACTTTCACTTTGACTGTCCTGGAGACCCATACACATCAAAACTCCTAGATTCCATTCATGTTTTCAACCATAAACAGTCAGTTAACCGTGACCACCCATAAATATGGTCACATTTTAGACTGGATTCTTCATAGACCTGATGATAATATTCTACGGTCCATCCTTGTATTCCATTAACTTGCAGCAGACCACCTTTCCATTATATGCCATCTGGACGTATCAGTCCCTAAACCTCCACCGTTACTTGCTACTAAGAGAAACCTCCGTATAATAAATAGAACCAAACTAATGCATGGCATCCAAGCAAACCTAACAACTTGCATACCTCTTACAGTAGAACAACTCGATAACTGCTTAAGTTCATTGCTTGAAAAACACACTCCAGCCACCAAGTGCAGAGTATCAATTCAAAAGTGTGCTTTTTATATAGTATATAGAGAAGGTCATATGTCACAAAGGGTCATTGGTGTAATCTAAGGTATTGTTATCACTCTGCATGATTTTTTATCTTTAGATTATTGTTTTTTATTTCACATCAAGCTTGCGTTCAGTCCACTACAGTACAGAGTGCACATACACACACAAATTAGTTGTCTCAACCAGCAAACTGGGTTTTAATATTTCCTAAAAACTGTCATATTATCCACTGTCCTACCCCGTACATCAAATGTTATCAACAAACTTGAAACTGAAAGTACACACAACTTTTTCCACTTATTCACCGGTCCCAACCGGTAATGAATTTTCAGAAAATGAAATGGTCTTTAAGTATGATTTACGCTAGTTTAATATTAAAAGAGGGAGTAACGACGGTTATATACATTTAATTTCTACCACTATAATAATGACAACAAATTTGTTGTGCGTTATTCGTAGAGCGTACAGTATATAAACTCTGTGCATGTGAGCAGTTCTCAAACTGTACTTACCACCCCTATTTGGGACAATGAAGTGACCCTTGTGAGAAGCGCTTGAGCCTTTGTTTCGCCGGTTGCATTTTAATACTGCAAGAATCAACGAAGTTAAAGGACTACATCAAAATCGTAAATAAGCTGTATTCCTTACATGAATGGGAGGTAGGTATTGGTTAAATCAAGTCAGATGAACATTTGTATACAACTCTGCTTTGAAAATGTTTTCGGAAAAAGATGAGATCAGGTATACCAAAAGTGTTAAGTCAGCACTTTTCCAAATCTATGTAATCACAGGGGTTCGTACAAAGAAAATTAGGAGTATCTGTCCATGAATCAAGGGATGTTTTATATTGTTACAGGTCAGACCACCCATCCCGTGATTCATGGATGGATACTTCTAATGTAACGAATGCCTGTGAAAAAAAATGCTGTATTACATGTATTTCCTTTCCACATAATACCTAAGATACTATGTCAAGAGCTGAACAAAAGTTAAAATGTAAACATTTCTTATAAATAGTTAAAATTTGAAAAATGTATAATTCAGCTGTTTCTCGTTTATTTGCAATATGTATGTCATTTGGCTTTGCAGAAAATAAAACATATAACAAATAAATGTCAATTCGAAGATGACATTGTAGATTTAGTCGGTCATGATGTAACGATCAGAACTTTAAGAAGAGAAGGGCATATTAGAGAGGAAGACATGCCAACCATACAAAGGGCTGAGATAGATACTGGCCAATGACTGTCTGCTGGAATGTTTACAATGAGTATGTCAGTGATATGAACACAAGTACCAGCAAGAAATTATACTCTTTCAAGAAAAGTTTAAGAAACTTGATGGTGCCATAGTCTCCCTCAAAGGATGGCAAAATCCATTCCAGTGCATATTCCATGTGGAATCGTGAATGCCAAGATCTCGTCAGTCTTTGCTTTTGAAGACACGACACACATGCAGCAAAACTCTGACTGTTCCACCCATCCAAATATATGAGAAAGGGGTACTTAAACTCTTCGAAGACCTTAACCCGCATAAAACAATTTGTCCTGACCAAATATTCATCAAGATTCTTGAACAAGATGGCACCTTGAAATTCTTAGGCCCTAATCTTCCTATTCCAAGCTTTATTAGAGCAGTGTCAGACTCCAGGCAACTGGAAAGGAGCATTCATCATCCATTGTTCAAGAAAGGTGAAAAAAGCAAAGCATCAAACTACAGGCCAGTTTCTCTGGCATCGATTTGCTTCAAAGTCATGGAGCACATCATCCATAGCCACCTGATGCAGTCTATTTCAAAAGCAACAACATTCTTTATGAAAGATAACATGGCTTCAGAAAGAAGAGATCATGCAAGAGCCAACTTATAATAACTCCAGGATCTAGTAGTTGTTCCATACAAAAAACATCAGATGCAATCCTGCTGAACTTCAGCCCAGCATTTTATAATGTCCCTCATAGGCACAATGCTGCCAAGCTTCATCACTATGGTGTCCAGTGCAAGACCCTCGAGTGGATAAAGAGCTTTTGATCTAAAAGAAGCCAACAGGTTGTGCTCTAAAGCCAATCATCATCATCAGCCCAGGTCACTTCATGTGTTGCATAATAAAGCACAAAATAGGTCCCCTGCTGTTCTTGATCTGCATCAATGACTTGCTGTTGAGAGTATTCTGAGAGTTGCTGTATTCCCAAGTTAGCCCTTTTGCAGATGACAGATTGCTGTACAGAGTAACTGACTCAGATCAGGATTCAGAATTGTTACAAACAGATTTAGACTGTGTACAACAATGGGAAAAGGATTGGCAGATGGAGTTCAATCTTGACAAATGCAAAGTCATCCAAATCACCAAGAGACGGATCGTTTTAGCCATATATTCCATCCATAATCAAAAACTGACACTGACATTCAAAGCCAAATATTTGGGAGTCACCATCAATATCATCTTATCAGGGGACGGCCATGTTGACTCTATCACAAATAAAGCTAACAACATCGTGTTCCTTTGTATAAACCTGTCCACATGCCCCGAACAAGTAAAATCAATGTACTACAAATCCTCAGTATGCCCAAAGTTGGAGTATGCATCAACCATTTGGGACTGGTCCACCAAATCAAACATTGCCAAACTTGAAGCAGTACAACAAAGGGTAGCGTGGTTTACTATTGGCGATTATTAATGAATCAGTAGTCTCCACCATGCTCCAAAATTTGGGATGGGAATAGCTTTTAGTCCAACTACCAAAGCTGTTGTGATATACTAGCGAGTTGACATCTCAGCAGCACCATATCTCTGCACCATATCTCTATCAGACAGGAGTGTACACTAGAGGTCAGCCATGCAGATTTTGTATCACCTTCACCAGAGTCAACAAGTGCAAAGAGTCCTTCTTCCCATCAAGAATCTAACTGTGGAATTCCCTGCCATCCAACTTAGTGAACACAAATTCCATTGATGCCTTCAGGGCAGTGGTTGGTATGGGAATGGCTTAGCTCCTGACCTGCTTTTACCCGCACTTGGAGCTCCCACCACATGTACATAGTTCACATCATGTGCAAATTTGTTCCAGTAGAATCCAACACATTATTGGAAGCAGAAGAAGGGTTAAGCTGACAAAAGTGTCCTACAGTGCACTTTTTCACACTAGCATGCTTTTTAACCTGTTAAAATGACATCACTACTTCTGCCATGTTGGGAATAACGCCGAATATATCTTTCTGTTTGGATGACAAATTATTGTTGGTGTGGGTTTAATTTTTCAGCATATGATAAACCATACATGATGGCCAGTATAACCCGTTGGAGGAAGAGCCTGGGGAATTTGTAAATGTGCTTTCTAATTCACTTATATAGTTATTATCATGAGATCAACATCTGCATGAAAATATGTATACTATTTCAGAGGGCCTCAAAGGATATTAGTTGTATTGAACTAATTGAGTTACCCTCTTTTAGTAAAATATTTATTGTTATTATTATTAGTAGTAGTATTAAAACCCTGGTAAAGACTACTGTAAGCTAATGGAAAGTTTTCTCACATACTAATATTGGCTGAATCTGAGACTCTAACCCACATGAATGGAGGTGAGATGGTAGTAATCAGTAAGGTGTGCACATTAGACCACTCTGCCACCCGGGGGCCCCTTTGACAACAAGACTGACCCACTTGATTCCAAACTCCAGTGTCATGCAAAGTGCATCTGATTCAGTTAAAAATATTTACAAAAAACAGGTTGCTCTTTCACAAAATTTGTTTAGAATGTACTTTGCAGATTCAGAGGCTCCAATGCAATTTGAACATTATGTTTGTTTCTCCTATTCTTGCATTGTTGACTTCTGTACTAGGACCTATTGTACTAATTCAGCTTCAATAGTAAACCTTTGCAAACACCATATTTGAATAACTTGTGATCAAGCCTATAATTATCCTTATATATATGTAAGATCTGCGTCATATTCTTGATCCACATGTGTTTTCAGTTCCACACCAAAATAGTAGTATCACCAGTTATGTACTTTTAAGAGAGTGACGTATGTAAGGTGAAGTTGTTTGCATTGGTAACATGCACAGTAGAGATAATGTTGGCATATGGCATATCTCTATGCTATTTTGATGTAATGTGGCTGACATTTCGTTGAATGAAGTACTTGTGGAAATTTTACATGCTCTAAGCACATGGTATAACAAAATGGATACTCCCATGTGCTTGACAAATTAACCAGAATTAATCAAAAGTACACTAAATTTAGCAATAATTAAAATATGGAAAATGAATGTTGCTTAAGTAGGCAATAGCAGCTTCTGAAAGGGCAACGAACGAATTTCAGAATATCTGAAAAGTAAAAAAGTTTTCAGATCTTCTTTCTACAATTTACCTCTGTAGTCCAGGAAGTGAAAATGACCATGGAGCTAGCTGTTCATTTTTATATAAGCTCATGGTACGTGAGCCCAAGCTGTATATTCTAGAAACTAAATTACACCCATCAATCATACATCAGAGGGAATTAAAAGTTCTTCTAACAGCACCTTATATATACATTATTATATAGCCAGTATAACTAGTGAAGAAATCATGTGAAATTCTTTTTCTTTAAAATTCTAACCCTATGCAAAATACGAAACTCAGTAGAGTGCCACCATAACAGTTTAGCCCACACATGAGTGTTGCCTGTTGTTCATCTTTAATTTGGTCTTTAGAGGTGAGGTAGAGTCTTCATTGGATGTAAGTGCCCCAAAGGGTTTTCAAAAAAAAGGCAAAACATCAGCCTTTCATACTGCTGTTGTGATTATAGAAATGAAAATCCAGCAGAGTGTACTTACCCAGGCAGGCCTATAGTAGCAACCAGTATACACACTGCAAGCTAATAACTTTTGTGTTGTTGTAGATAAGCAGTTATCAATGTGAAGGTATTAACTGATCATGTTGAGACTGTAATGAATGAATGTAAGAAGACTAAAATGGCAATGATAGTATACATAGACCTCCATCAATGATTGAAAACCTCTTGCATGATGAATTATGTGCAATTTTTTTATTTTTGATTCTAGGTATCATGGATATCATTTTAAAGTTGCTCTTCCAGAAGAATCCTGTATTACTCTTAATCACTTGACATCTTGAAGTTTGGTTGAGGTATGTATTATTTAAGCAGTAAATCCATTTTTTTGTGTTTATAAAATTATTGTACCATAGTTTCATATTGGTGTATAACTGGAGATGTTGAGAATTAGCATCATATGAAAGTTAATATAAAAGGTAGGGTAAGCAAACCCAATTAGATGCTGTACAAGTATGCAGTGGAAGAGAGAGGAGAGAAGGAATAGTAAAACAAAAGCATGTCTGATGGCCACAGTCACCCACCAGTCAAGATGAGGAAAGAAGGAAGATGGATTTAGAGCTGTAGAGAGCGATAACAGGCCCTGGGGTAAGAAAACAAGTGGGCCTCTCCTAGTTCTAAAAGACTCTAGGTTGAATAAAAGAAAAGTTAAAAGGAATGCATATCCTCCATGCGTAAATTAGTTGGACTCATTCTAAATGATTTTTCAAACATAATTACAACTATTATTTGTGTATCTATATATTTCAACTACCTTAAATTAACCTACTCAGACATTCATAATTGTGATCAAAGATAGCAAGGCAACCAAGCAAAATTAATACTTTGTCAAATAAAGAGCATTGTTTCACAGATTGGATCATTGTGGAGGAGCTAATTTCAGAGAATTTTTGAATTGGCACTTTGAGATATCCTCCGGGGCATCATTATGTTACTACTTGAGCAATATAAAACTTTAATGTTGACATAGATGATTTGTTTTATGAAATAAATGTTGCTGGTCTATGTAAAAAAGAAATCTTATTTCATGGTGTATAAAGTCAGGTCCTTTTTCTGGAGATTTTCTGCTTCAAACTTTGTAGCCATTTATAAAATGGGAAACCAGACTATTCCACAAGAACAAAAAGTTATGACATAATACACAAATATTCTTGTGTACATGTGACTGTTGTTTGAAACTAGTCGGAATAATGTTAATGATCTTTCAGATATTGGGCATCATGAAAATAAATTTAATTTATATAGAATAACAAACTATGTCATTTAAAAGAGCTCGTTGTTGATAAGTATTCTTTATGCAATGATAAAACAAGTTACCAGCCATAAGGGCTGTCAAAAACCACAAAAAAACATCACCTGTTTACCCGTTGGGCAGTTTAACGGGTAACCCGGTACCTGTTAGAACATGATAAACATGTACAACCCTTTTTTACCACTGTCAGATTTTCACAAACCTGGATTATTGTAGGTTGATGAAACAAACATACTATTTATATCATTTTGCACATTGTTTATCCACTATTTTGCATTATCTTTTTCACATTTTTTCACATTCACACTTTCACAATTTCACA
This sequence comes from Unio delphinus, assembly GCA_029339505.1. NCBI lineage: Eukaryota > Metazoa > Mollusca > Bivalvia > Unionida > Unionidae > Unio > Unio delphinus. The sequence goes on along the minus strand of JAQISU010001242.1, from coordinate 7,499,407 downwards.
TTCTCACTTTACCCATACCCAATTGGAGATGGCTGATAGTATGTCGATGGAGAAAATTTCCAGTTGTACCTACTTCAAATTGTCTATTATAAATTGTGCTCTAATAATTTGTATGATTTGCCAATAATAATGAATTAATATTACAATGTCATTTCACTTATTAATAAGCTGCCAACAATGTCCACAGTGTTTTGTTATTTATTACTCACATCAAATGGAGGTGAAAGTCAACTTCTGGTTGAGAACTTGAAAACTCTAGGAGGTTTACACTTAAGTAAGCAAAACATAACAATATAAAAAATTCAAACTATAATAAAATAACATTTTTTGAATGCTTTTATGAACTAAAAACTAAAACATTAAGAAAGAATTTATGAAAGCTAAAATAATACTTGTCTGTCCTAGTGTACAGTACATGATCATTGTCCCGTGCAAAATTTCCAGTTTCTGCTAAAAATAAAACAACATATCAACCGTATCTGACGACAGCGATGCATGTTTCATGTTTACATTATGTCCTGCCCTTGAGAAACACTTTCAAATGGTACTGACATTGCAGGAATGTTTGCACGAGGGCAGCTAGCCTGGGATATCATGTTGTATTGTCTTGCCAATACTGAAGAATGTCACCATTAACATGAAGTAGTGTCTCTGACAGATGTTGCCAATGGGTTGGGTCGGCATGACGTCACGAGCTTAGCGACCAACTTTCCGCCATATTGCCGAGGTGAAAACAATTGCTTAGTAACAGTACGGTAGCGTTAGTTATGTTCGATATTACAAGCCGTTTTTGTTTACCTATATTTTGTTTCTTATTTCTATTTTCTGGTCAGAAATGTTACATGGTCTTCTGTACATGCAGGATTTATGTGTGTTTGTCGAATATGTTTTAGACGTAATATATTTTAGGTTGATAAGGAAGGAAATCTAACTTGGGAAATGAATCCACCATATAGTGCAGACTACATTCATCATCTCTCCGCTTCTCAATACTCCTTCACCCCAACAAGTGCGACACAACTACACAATCTGATTTATATTTTATATGGTAGAGTACAATACATGGTCAACATCGTTGACCAGATTCTATTACTGTAATAAGATGTTAACCATCAAGGTCTTGATTATAAATTCGTAGAATACTATGAGTTAGCAGGTCATATCTTTAAAGAAAAGCTGTCAGTTCTTTCGGTAGATGTTATATTCCAAAGACTCTTTACATAGTTACGAAAATGATATTTTACGTCGGCTTTGTCTTACCAAGAGAAAAACGGTGTTCTTTTGTGGGATTTGTTTTGGTATTTCTCCTTTGGCTTGTTTGGGAATTTTAATGACAATCGACTTAGAAGAAAACAAGAGAAGCATATTATCCGTATCCAGAATTCACTAAACTTTACCATCAACCTCTCATTTTGCTAGGCCTACCCCTACTCCTCCGCTAGAATAGGGGGGTAAACTCACTCAAGTACCGAAATGTTAACGCTTGCGTTCATGTTGAAATGCTTTACGAATGACCATGTAAATACTCCCATATTTCCTGTCTTTACACATAAAAAAATACTTATATATTTTTGTTACCTTTACATAAACATGTAAAATGTACATAGGAAAATTCAAAGAAGGACGGCAATTTTTTTTCTTCTCATTTCAATACAAAATGAATGTAGATTATTTTTTAAACTCGACTCCATCACCTTAGATTCTCCAAACTCTCAAGAATCTGCTTTTCGACCCAGACAAAGTTGCCAAATCAATTCGTTTTTCTGCTTGCCTGTAGACTGGAATTTAACATGCGCCAAAATATTTCTGTATAAAATTTTGAATTAGCATATTATGTTGTTAAACTTTCATGGTGATAATTTGAGAATCCCATTTTCTTGCTTCAGCGAAAATTGCGGGTCCAATGCTATCTTTTACAAAATGTCTTAGCACTAAAAAAAACTTTCAAGTTTTGCGTGCTGTTTATTTTTAAAGTAGTTGGTTTGTTGGTTCGTCGGATAGATGGATGGACAGACGGACATACAGACAACCATAGACAGATAGATAGATAGATAGATAGATATGATTATACAGTAGGTTTGTGAAATGAACTGATCGTCATTTAATACGCTATCATTGCTTAATTTATCATTCCAATACCCCATCCACATCTAAAAGTAGTCAACATATGACTGTTTAAAAAAAAACAGTTTTTGGTTTTTAAATTTCCGTTTTTATGTGTATGTGAATTTAATTAGTACCTGCTAATTACGGCAGTGTCCTGGTCGTTCTCATGATTAAAGAGATTAAAGAAATGGCACACAATCAGAGTAGTCAATCATTTTAAAGAACAATTCAGGGTGGGCACATATAGTTGGCTCGTATGACATATATTTAGTTTGGAGTTTGCATTATAATGGCAAATATGAACAATGGAGTGTCAAGGAAATAAGCGTGGTTCGGTTAGATTTATAATCTGCGGAATATATAAACGACGGAAAAGCTGAGCGGTTAAAGGTATAATTTGTAGCTTATTTTTAACCTATACTAGACACTTGTATATTTATGTAGTTATTGGCGAGAGAGAAAAGACGTATTTGGTAATTTAGGAAGAGTTTTTAATTATTTAAATTTTTCTTTTGCATATGATGGTTTGTGCAAACACCAACACTGCAAATCTTAAAATGTGTAAATGTTCCCCACACGGCATACGTTACTCAAGTAACTAGAACAATGGCGGTTGTTTTCACCTCGGCGGTCGTAACCATGCACTGAAAATGCCCGGATGTGAGAAAGTGCCCGGATTCCCAACCCAACCCATTCATCTACCAATGCAGCTTTGTCATCTGCGGCACACAGAGAAGCTAGATCGTTGAAAATGCTGATGCAAAACGGGTGGTCCTACTCCTAAATATAGACTGGAGCTGCAACTCAGACCAGTATACTGCTGATTATATATGATTGATAGTGTTGTCGACAAAATAATTTTTGTGAATGGGTACTCATCATTAATTTTCAGTGCCTGGGTTTTTCACTATGGTCAGGTACCTGGTTACCTGGGTACCCGTTGATACCACTACCAGCCAATAAACAGTACATTTACACTCCCTTCCCATCCCACTGCTCAATGTTCAGTGGAGATGGATCCCTTATTTTTCAGAAGTCCTTCGGTAGCTTGTACCTTTATTTATAGTATGGTCTCCTCTCAAACATCTTTGATATATATATATATATATATATATATATATATATATATATATATATATATATATATATATATATATGGCTAAAACACGGTATTGGTGCTGAGAGTAGTCTCACTCACTTAAAAAATTGAAATGTTTGATAGAACATTTCAATGAAGCTCATTATATACCCTAGGGTGTCCCCTAGTCAGATCAAGTTAGATTTAGCTTGAACATGCATGCGATTTTGTTTAACCATTATTTCAATTCTGTGGTATAACAACAGTTACAGACACTACACTTGGTGTATAACATGCAAGAAAAACAGCATGAAAACTTTAAAACTTTATTTTTTTTCGCAGTAACATCAGTAACAGGATATCAACATTTAAAGTAAACAACATAACTGGAAGTGGTAAACAACTTAATAACAAAATCAAAACATCTATGACAAAGGTATCACTTAGAAAAAAACCTAACCATGAAACTTTTGCATACCAAACATAAAAGACATAGAATAATCTTATTTAGGCATTTATCTAACACCAAGAAGAATATTTAAACAAACAAAATCATTAATTCTGGCCAAAAGTATTGCAAACTTCCATAAGAGTCAGAAGTACATTGTCCATAAAATTGGTTACAGACACTACAAAACTATAGCATTTCAATACAGCTGCAGAACCATACATATCTCCATAAAATTCACTTCAAAAATAATTCAACATGAACACATTGACTAGAATTATTCATTAAATGAATGTTGATTAGTTAATAAAATGATAAAACCACATTGTAACAGGTATATGTCCAATACTTGTGTTAAAATTATGAACTGGTAAATAGCACTTGAAAGTTTAATACTAAATAGTGTCATTATCATTTTATTCCTATTTAGAAACTTTGATGTTGATGGAGATTCAATTAATTTACTTATGATGACTGCTTTTCTCTTTGGGGTATTTGGTAATACTTCCTTTACCTTTTTTAATTATCTGTACAGAGTTGCTTTAGGTAACACTTTATTCATTGGTGAATCTCTGGCTGACCCAGTATTTCCTATTTCACAATCAGTCTGAATACACTCTTGCTGTATACTTTCATTCAGTTTGATACGCATTCTCCATGCTTGGGTTCTTTTCACAGCTTCTTTCTTCTTTCTACTTAATTCAGCAGTTTTCGGACTTCTTAAATCAACACTCTTATTAACCGATAATGCCAGGGCTGCTTTTTCTTTCTTTTTCTGGCGATACCTTTTCATTTCTTCACGTTTTTTCCTTCTTAATTCTTGTTGAAGATTTGAATCGGAAAGTGATTGCTGTTTTTTTAGTAGTCTTGCATCTTTTCTTCTTTCTCTATCAATCCTTTTTAGCTCCTCATGTTTCGCCTTATTTTCCCTCTGTTTTTTTCTCCAGGCTTGTACCTTTAGCCTCGTCTTCTCCCTTCTAGCTTTAATCTTCTGTTCATCTTCTTCTGGCTTATCTTTGCTTCCTAAAACCAAACAACTTCATTCTCATTTTTGTTCCTCTATGTATACGGATGAAATTTAGACTTTACAAAACATACTTGTAATGAGTACGCAATATGCTTTCATACATAAGCAAACTGGAATAACCTGTAGATTCTTAAAGAAAAGTATCTGATTGAAAAAGAAATAGCATAAAACCTGATGATTATTCAATGTTCTAGCATTTACAATGATTGCACACTTTCCTTAATAATGTAAACAACACTCGGGTCAATTCACATGTCTAGTAGTGTCTGTAACCATTTGACAATATCAGCAATGTATCCAATACTAAGTCTGAGCTCATTGAATTCTCATAATATTTCTGTTTGAATTTACTAGTCTAATGATATGGAATGCAAAAATACTCAGTTTCAATTGCATATTACAAGAAATCACTGAAAATGTTGCCTGTTATCAGAAATCTAGATGAAAGAAACTATAAATATACCAAAATATTACAAATTGCAGACAGACAATATGTCAAAATTTAGCCTTACACATCAATACTGTAATAGGAAACATAATTTGGCTTCATTTTTAAAAAAAAACAGGGATAAAGTCATAGACAGTATAAAAAGGGGATATTGGTTACAGACACTACAATTTAAGAGTGTGGTTTACCAATTCAATACAAACTTACCAGAGTTGTTCCCAGAGGTTTGCTTTTGTCGTCTTCCCATGTCTTAGGGATGTACCATGGTAAAGAACAGAAAAAGTAATTAGGCAGCTTCTTCTAGGATGAAAAATTCAGGTTACATTGTCTTGTAGTAAATTACTCAAACAGACAGTGCTGCAAGAATGATGCAATATTCAATCAAGAGAGTTATTGCATCACTTTTTTGCTCTTGGCTGCAGAGGTAAATAGATGATGCAACATTAGATCACATAAGATGGAACTTTCTATTGAGAAAAACAATGTTTTAATGACAAGTAGAACAATACTTTTATCTTTCATTTTTATACCTGTTTGTGTAGTGTCTGTAACTTTTTTTATTGAGTTGCTGTTTTTTAATGGTACAATACAGCACTACCAATTTTGGCCAACTTGGACATCACATGGATACACATGAGCCTTTGTAGGATTTATACTTTTCCATAATGAAACAACAAAATTATTGCCATATAAACTTGTAAAGGTTACAGACACTACAAAATTTAGAACTGGAAAGTTTGACAAAGAACAAGCTCTCATTCGAATATCTTGGCTAGCCATGTGATTTAAATGGTTTTACTACTTATTATAATATAAAGTCGAGTTCTAGATGTCAATAAAAGTTATAATGAATGTTATTTTGTACAAAATGTTGGCATATAACAACAGATTAGTGTTTGAATTTCAGTGTTGAAACAAAACTTCTACTGACGGTATTTTGCTTATAAAATCCATAATATTTTACCGATTTCTTTAATTCAAGAAGCAATATTTGCAGGATAGAATTCCGCATAAAACCAGACCAATAAATGCGTAATTTCAGTATGATATTTAGAGAATTCTCTATTTTATATTCAAGCTTTTTTCGAGTGAGACTATATAACGCTCAAAAATTGCCATTTTTAAAGCTCGTTTCCATGCATATCTCAACAATGGGTTACACTAACCTCTTGAAATTTTCAGGAAAGTAAGAGAGGTATATGCCAGGCTTACCAATCTTTAAAATTGGTTCATATCTTGTTTAATTTTTCTATTTCATGCATATAACATGAAAATTCCTTTATCAGCACCAATACCGTGTTTTAGCCGATATATAAACTCCGCTTGCAGAAGATTAATTCTATTGTCTGTTCATAACTATGTTAATTCTTTGAACATGTCTGATGATAATGCATCAATGGCAACATCAAGAATTAGCCAAGCTGCTTGTTTTTTAAACTTGTGAATTCTGTCCAGGGTATAGACATTGGTGCTTAATGAAGAATTGTTCTTGCATCTGCAAACATATCAGAGTAGAAGGTCATTGACAAATAAATGAAAGAGAATGGGCCACAGTTTAGAGCCTTGTGGAACATCATGCCTTATTTAATAGTGGATAGAGGGGACATTTTCCATAGAGATTTGCTGCTTCCTATCACTTGCATGTGAATTAATCCATTTATTTGAATGATATAATCCATACCATTGTAGTTTAGTTAGCAGAATATCATGCAAGACTAAATCAAAGGCTCTCTTAAAATCTAGAAATATTATGCCATTTAGGTTGCCATTAATCATTTCTTCCAGACATTAATTAATTTTGTTTGAGCTATTTGACATTGACAATCTTTGCAGATTGTCCTTGTGGAAAATGGAAAAGGTATAGAAGTAGTTATAAACCTGTTTTGCTACATGTTAAAAAAAACCATCTATGATAAAACTCATAGTATAGAAATGGGTCTATAATTTCACAGAGTAATTTTAGCAAACATTTTTTTGTGTGGAAGACACCTGAAGTGTTGTTGTTGTGCTTCTGTTGATTTAATGAGGACCTGTCTAGTCATCTGAATTTGAGTGGCTGGTTCTGTTCTGTGCGTGCACAGGTGGCTTATGAGGCCAACCCTTGCATGGAATGTTTGCATATGGGACAGAAATGAGTGGGACATCTCCAGGAGGGTTGATGGCACTTGCTTTTCTGGCTTGCCTGTTCAGATCTGTAGCTGCTGTCTTGCTAGATTTGCACGGTTTGGAGCCTTTGTGTATGAAGGAATGCCAGATGACTTGATTGCTTGCTGTTTGCTCCTAGGAATCAGGTTTATGTTGAATGCTTTCAGTGCAGTTTTCAATGTCTTTGAAACATTTCTTCTGACCTCTGTGGGATCGCTGTCTTTGCTGTAGCTCACCATAGAAGAATCTCTTAGGCAGCCATTGGTCTGGCACGTGTCAACATGTACCGCCCAGCATAGCTGGGACTACATCAGGATAGTGTGGATGCTGTGGAGACCTTGTCCTGCCACTTAATGTAGAGGATTTTCTGGAGATCTATGGTCGGAAATTGGGTCATCTTCTTGGCTATGCATGACATTGGTACACTGTCCATGTTTCACATGCGCAAAGTAGTGTGGGAAGCACAACTGTCCTGAAGACCTTCAGTTTGGTCTGGATGCTGATGCCTCTTCTATTCCAGACATTGGCGTACAAACTGCTGAAAGATTGCTCTGGCAGTGTGAAGGTTTTCATCTCATTGTCAATTTTGACGGTGTGCTGCCATTGTAGGTGAAGTTGTCAATACATTGAGTTTTTGGCCATTGACGGTGATTTTGGGCTCAGCAAAGGGCTTTCCATGGGCTGGCTGATGCAGGACTTAAGGCTTCTTGGTACTGATGGTGAGACTAAAGCTTGTGCAGGAGCTGGAGAACTTGTCAACGCTGCATTGCAGGTCAGCTTCTGAGCCAGCATTATTGGCACAGTCATCAGCAAATAAGAAATCCCTGTTGGTGTCTGTTATAACCATGGTTTTCACTTGAAGCCTCCTGGGATTGAATAGTTTTCCACCTGTATGGTACCTGATGCAGACTCCAACCTCTCAGTCTCTGAAATCATTAGTCAGCATGGCAGAGAACACTAGACTAAACAGTGTCAGTGCCAGAACACAACCCTGCTTGATACCATTGGTTACTGGGAATTTCTCAGATGTCTCTCCATTATTCTGGTCTCATGCCTGCATGCCATAGTGGAAATACTGCACCATGGATATAAATTTTCTTGGGCATCTGTAACTTGGCTATTACCTTCCACAAGCCTTCTCTGCTGACAGTATCAAATATGCCTTTCTCAACTCGACTAAAATGGAGGAAAGGTCTGTGTTTTGCTCTTGACATTTCTCTTGTAGCAGCCTCGTGGCAAACATTGTCAATGGTCCCACATTCTTTTCGGAATCCACACTGGCTTTGTGACAGTAGTCCCTGTTCAAGGTGCGTATTGAGGTGGTTCAATAGGATTCTAGTGAGAATCTATCGTGCAATTAAGAGTAAAGATATACCCTGGTGGTTGTGGCAAGTCTGGCAGTTCTGTTTGTGCTTACAGGGGTGGAAGCATTATTGAATTCCTGGCGGATTGTCTCTTGCTGTTATGTCAGTAAAAACAGTTGGTAGAGTCTTTTTATCAGGGCTGTGCCCCCTTCCATTTTAACTTCAACTGGGATGGCATTTGAACCAGGTTCTATATGCCACTGAAGAGCAGGTGTATTGCTTTCTGTGTCGCCAGCAAGGTTGGAGGGTCACCCAGTGCTTTGTTGATGGGTAATTGTGGTAGACGACTGATGGCTTCATCGTTAATGGATGAAGGGCAATTCAGGACGTTGTCAAAGTATTCAGCCCATATTTTAAGAATCTTATCTTTGCCAGTAATTAGTGTTTTCCCGTATGCGCTGAGAAGGGGGAATGATCCAGAGTATATAGGTCCATACACTTCTTCAGGGCATTGTAGAAGTCCTTCATGTCATGCTGACCTGTGTAGCACTGGATTTCATTAGCTTTGTTGCTCAGCCATGTGTCTTGCATCAGACTGAGTTTCTGCTGTACAGTTCTGCATATATTGTTGTACGCATCTTTCCTTAAGGCTGTTGAGGTAGGTGTGATGTAGGCTGTGTTTCTCATCCAGCAGCTGCTTGATCTCGTCACAGTTCTCATCAAACCAGTCTTGACATTTTCTGGTTGAGGGTCCTGTGATTTTAGAAGCTGTGCTGTAGACCAGCTCTCTGAATGCTGCCCAATCGGTCTCCACATTCTGATTGTCGAGAGGGTGTATTTCAGATGTTCTTCCAGTGCATCCTTGAGACTGTTCGCTACTGGTCCATTTCAGCTTGGTGCTTTAACATCCTGAGCTTTACCTCAGCACAAAGTCAGTTTTGACCAGAAGTCAACATGGAATTTTAATCACATTACAGAAAGTTATTTAAGTTTCAACCATTTAATAAACGCTTGTAATCGTAAATATTAACTGTGTAATATGCACCAACAGATCATGAATGAAATCATGTTTCAGTCCAGAACTCTGAAATAGGTCCACAATGAGTTGATAACACCTAAAATTATTTCATCACATAAATATGTGTACATAATCAAACAGTCACTGAAAACGGTTAATGTCTTTCTCAGGGTAAAATACAACCCAAAACAAATGGGAACACATGAAAATTGATGCCACTCAAATGTGCTTCCCAGTGAATTTTGTATTGTTATGGTCCAGAATGCACTAATACTTTGAAATATAAATTTAGAATTGCTTTTCTTTTTATAGCCAAATAAATGACACATTAATGTATTATAGAAATAATGAATACTCCCTGTAGGAATATTACAATGAATGTTCCATTCTATACATGTTTAGTTATTTGATTGTTTCATAGATTTATTTACTTGAATGTCCATATGCATCACTTAAATAACATCAGATTAGATTAATGTTGTATCACTCGAGTCAATATAAATGTATATGACATTGGTTACACAACATACTGTAGTATAGCACTGTTAATTCTGAAGGGGGGGAGCATCAGTTTTCAATACTGAATAATATATTGTAGGTTTATTTCATATCATTTGGAATGTTATATCATCCGTAAACGTTTATATTGTTACAATGCGATCTCAATAGTAAGTGTACCGCAGTCATATTAGCTCTCTTATACACTGTTCTCTTATTGTACATATAGTCTCTGCCAGTCTGAATGCATCTGCAGAACATGGCACATGACTGGTATTTATACCCTTGAGACCCATTGGTCTTATGTGGAGATTGATCGGAAGAATTGAGGTCGTAAGCAGAGTTGCCAGATATGCATTTTTTTCGCCCATTGCTGCTTTCAAAATTTGGTTGCATGAAATATTTTTAGATTGCGGGTTGCGTTTTTTTTGGCTGGTTTCTCATTTGTGTTGCTTTAATTTGTGCTGCATCAGATTGCTATTTAATTCTCTGCATTAAATTTCAAATTGGCGCTAGTGATGATAATATCTAAAAAAAATCAGAATGAATCCATTATTCTTGATGTATCTCCATTAGGTTAATTGACATACTTTAAATAAACAAAACAAATTCCAGAACCGGAAGAACGAAGCGCACTTCTAATTCCAAATTTCAATTAAACTAGCATATCTATGCTTGTATCTGTAGCCTGTAATCACTTTATCAGTAAATTTTGTTAAATTTAATCGGTATAGTAGTTCATTCTTTATTTGCTAAATATCAATTTCAGTTCTAGTTTAATATGGGTAAGTGGTCACATTACGAGAAACGATACACCAAAAATTTTGAAAGAGATGCTGCATGAAAGAACTGGATATGCATTGTGCCTGATGACAATATTAAAGCATTCTCTCAATACTGCAAATGTATGATTCGTGCCCATCATGGCGATTTGGTAAATCATGCTGAAATGACGAAACATAAATGCAACGCTGTGCCATTTTCAAATGTCCGAACTTTACATGATGTCAGCTGTGATGTAAAAATTGTTGACAGCTCCATTAAGGTAGATGAGTTGAAACTGGCTGCACATGTGGCCTGCCATTCCAATATTGCAACAGTAGATCACATTGGAGAGCACAATTCTGGTAAAGACATACCACTCCACTGAACAGAATGTTCTGCACTAATCAAGAAATTTGTCAGCATAGCAGTGCATGAAGAATTAATCTCCGACTTAATCTAGTCAAACAGTAGAAAGTAGACAGCATACTCCTTAATAATTGATGAAAGCACTGACATTGGCTCACAAAAACAACTTTGGGTCATGGTACGATACTACAGTTCTTCACAGAAATCTATTGTCACTACATTCCTTTGAATAATATCAGTTGGATCTGGAACAGCAGAAAGAATATATACTGTAATTACCGAATTTCTTAACGTCAGTAAAGTACCAATTAACAAATGTTTGGGCTTAGCAACTGATGGCTGTAACACTGGTAAAAACAATTCAGTAATGACACGATTTCATGAAGTTTGTCCAGATCTTGTGCATATAAAGTGCATATGTCATTCTATTCAGCTAAGTTCATCACATGCACAGAAGAATATACCAAGAAATGTTGAATTCATGATATCAGAGACATACAACTGGTTTGCCAACAGTACCATTCGCCGACTGAAGTATGACCGGTTATTTGAATGCATTAATGTGGGTAAACAACCACTTAAAATTCTGAAATTGTAGGACACTTGTTGGCTATCTATTGCCGCATGCGTTGACTGGGTCCCTGATCAATACAATGAACTGAAACTTCATTTTCAGATAGTCAAAGACGAGCAGCATGACTATACCACTGAGCTAATCAGATGTTCAGCTTACTGGAAAATAAACTTTACTTGATGTTTTTTACTTGAATTGAACAAAATGAATAAATTATTTGAATCAGAGAGAGCAAGTTCTGTAAAGTTGCTGACTTAACTGCTAATGTTGTATCAAAACGTGATACTGCGAATTGTAAGACCTATGGGTAGCAATAATAGCAATTGATCTAGTGAACAGTTCTAGCCATTTTCATTTAGCAGCGATCAACTTTGGCATTGAATTCAACTTGCAGCTGCACGACTCCAAAATTGAGTGTTGTTGTCATTATCTATTGGAACTACAAAAGGAACTGCTTTTGAGATTGCCGGCAAAAATGTTGAGCAGCTTGAATCTGTGGCTGATCTCTCACATTCTGTCGTCCTTGGAGAACAGAAGCTGCAGTTGTCAAAGTTGTCCTTTTTCCTCTGTACAAGGGAAATTTGGGAGGCCTGGAGCAGCAGTGGATACAAATAAGTTTAATCTCTTGGCCACAATATAGTAATAATGAAGCTGAGCACTTTTGGATAAATGTAGCAAAGCATACAGATGCTTGCGGAAAGAATTTTTTCTCAAATGAATCTGATTAAAATGAAGCTAAGAAACAGGATGGGGCAAAGCATGATGGAAGCTTTGTTACGCATCAAAGCTATGTGAAGCGCAACAGGATCTGTTGCAATGGATTTGTCCCATCTGCAGCAATGCTGAGCAATTTCAATTCGAAAATTTATGCGACAACTGAATCTGCTGATCACAATGAGGACGTTCTACCTGACGAATACTTTGAAGTTACAGATGAATAAATGTCTGTAGTGATACTTAATTTATGTTATTTGGTTCTTATTTACTCTTCAGATTTTAATATATAAATTGGGTGGTTTATGGGCTACTTTTTAAAGGTACATGTGCAGGAATTGAAAAAAAGTATCTGGCAACATTGGTTGTAAGTGCATGAGGGAAACATGAGTGGTTCAAACGATACTTAAGAACACCTCAGAAATGCACAATAATATGATGGCGAGTTAATTGTGTTTCGCACTTATACAAGTGTTTTGGTAGTGGAATTACTCAATATTTGGACACTTGATGTGAAGATATTCAAATCAGAATTTATTTCTCAGTAAATGAATATACTATGCTAAATAGTGTTAGACAATTTAAAAGAGAACAAACCACAATGATCAAAAAGACCGATTTGGACCAACATTGACAATGGGATACAAACCTATACGAAGTAAGTGCCAATCACAATCACCCAAATTATCAATATATTAATACTCCAAAATATCACTGACTGTGATATTAAAACATTGTTACAGTTATTTATTGTGCCTAGCAACCCTACAAGTCCTTTATGGCTTCATGTATGTATTTAAATATATTTTATTTTGTTGACCATTGATATAGGCATAATTCCCTGAAAGTTAATATCTAAGGCTGAGAAGTGTGAAAATTATGTTTAAACGAGCTGCAAATTACTTATATTTTATAACACCATAATTTATCACATTGATGTTTAGTTGTTTATGAACCTTTTTTTCCTGTGCACTTTTTGGGCTGAATGTGGATGTTGAGCTTGGTGGTGATGAGGCATTGATCTATCAAGCAGTCAGTGCTGCACAATGACTTTGACATGCACACATCCTGCCTGTCCCTCTTCCTGACAATGATGAGGTTCCAATGCTTAGAGTGAGGGTGCATCCATGAGGTTCAGTTACATGTAGGGAGGCAGAAGACTGGATTGGTGATGAGCAATTCATACTCTGCACAAGTCTGGAGCAAAAAGAGAACTTTGCTGTTGCAGTGATCCACTTCATCGACCTCCACTTTCCTTTACTAAATTCCTACAGGATGTGAGTCTTACACATAGAGAAGTAATTGGCTTTTTCTGTGCATGCCATCACAGCTTGAGGGTCTTGTCTCAATGGTAGAGAGGTCAGTATTGCAGTCCATGGACCAACATCATCCTCTTATGAAGTGGGGTTTAAAAAAAGAGGAAATGTGGACAAACCTTCTTCCTGTAAATACCTGAGGAAGGATGAGAGTTGCTTTCATACACCTGCTGATTCTAGGGAAAGTCCTATACATGTGTCGTTCCTTGTGAAGTTCCTCTTAACCCAATATCTCCAAGCGATGTAGAAGCCATGAGTAGCATAGTCTTACCTTCCAGGAACAACAGAGGGACTAAGATGTCCTTTCTGTCATCATAGATTCTCAAAAATTGAATGCAGAACAGGCGGATGGGGGGCACTACATTCATTCATATTCTCTACCTCATCCCAACCATTGGTCAAGATGGCGGAGGAGGAAGATCTCTGGTCTTTGACAAAGCTGTTAACGAGTTTGACAAAGCTGTCAGAGTTGGAACCTCCTCTCTTTAGTTCCCCTGGGTCCCGCCAACCATCAATCATGTTGGCAGAGGTAGAAGAGATCTGATCTTGGATAATGTGGTTGATGAGGTTTATCATCTTTTACCCTAGATATATGCCTCAAGCCAGTCTACTCCAGTTACATTAAAGTTCCCTCCACTTGGATAGGTTTTTTTCAGGCCCATATCACTTTCCCAGATGGCTGTTGGGGAGGAGCCATATGGATTTGCTCCCATAGGTGCCTTGTGAAAGGAGGATGTCAACTTGTTTAGATTTTCATTTGCTAGTAATATTTAACATGTGCTTTTACCATTTGAATCATGTATGATTAAGAACAGAGGTACAATCCTTTCCCCAGAAGGGTGCAGTAGAGTATTCCATAAACAGTCTCCTGTCCTGGCTTCCATGTTAAAGTTCTAATTATTAACCTTCCTCCTTAATCAATTTCAGCAGGAGGAACCTTTCAATATGGAGACCTCCACTCAAGTCAGAAAACCCAAGACCATTTAAGCTTGTCTATTTTTTATCTCTTCTGGGGACCTTGTACTATTTAGCAGATGTGGCTCATTGCATCTTCTGCAGTTTCTCTTTTTAGCAAACAAGAAACCATACAGGGAACCTATGACTGCTCAGATTTCTCTAGGTCTGGATTTTCACTATCATCTAGTCTAGCAAGGAGTCCGCATGCACATCTCCCAACCTATTTCTCATTTATTAGCAGATGTGCCATATTCTGAGTGGGTGATTAATTTGAAAATGAGGAGATTGTTCTCCACCCTAGGGGTGTGTGTCAACAAAATAATTTGTGTTTGGTCTCCCCTGACAACAGGGTGTTAGCATACCTCAGGACAACAAGGAGCATACTTGTCCCATATCTCTGTGTGGCGGTTTGGAACTGCTGTGCAGGGTAATCTCTGAAGGAATTATCCTCTGAGTTTGCCACATTCATGAGAGAGAAAAAAAATGTTTTGGTGGACAGTAAACCAAAGAGGGTCAAGATAGTCTTAATGTAATGACCTTTGCACCAATCTGAAGCATATTTTCTGTTCGAGGGGGAGTTGGGTTGGTGGGCTTGTTTGTGACAAGGCTGAAGAAAAAGCACCCCTGTTACATGTCTCATATCTTTGTGACCAGAGGATCTGCACAGCAGGCACTTTGTCAACAGAAGAGGGATTGTTTGTTTGCTTGTGCACTCCCAAGTTAGCAACTTTCTGTCACAGCACTGGCTGTTTTGTTCACAGTAGCAGTCCATCCCTGATCACAGTGATTGAATTTCTTCTATTCTTTCCTGAAGAGAGTCAATCCTTTGTTTCTATTAAGGGCTATAGATCACCCCCATCTAACACACTAAAATATTTGAAAGATCTTGCCATTGGTGTGGACAATAACAAAGCAGACCAAATCAGATATATTGAGCTGCAATGACTGGTGTCACAATTGTGAATGCCTAGATTGAATCTCTCATGTGACTTATAGTCGCTAATTAAATCCCCTATGAACCTTTGGGTCAAGATTCATTCAAGCATTTTGCCATCAAGACAGTTTTCTTGCTCTCTTTAGCAATTGAGACAAAGGAGGTAGCTTAATGTCATATAATTAAAAAAAAACATACTGTATGTGGTTTGATGGAAGTTTTGAGTTGATTTCTGTCAGTTGCTTCTTTGCTGAGTGGGATCCCCATTCTCTGTAATTTCTTCATGATTTACTTTTATACCCAATTTGGAATTTTGTTTTTGTTTCACAGCTTCTATCTGCCTCCCACCAAACTGGCAAATGTAGTCATGTAGCTGCAACAGGTTATGTATTACTGACATGAAAATGCAGTTGTAAGATTAATTTTAATGATGTAATGCTTAGCTGTCACTATTGCCAGGAATTGCTCCTCGCACTCCACACAGATGTCCTACTAGTTTTAGGCTACAATGAGTGAGGGCTTATGCATATGGGCCAGGGTTACTGATAAGGCATTGGACCTTTCCTTTCTATATAAATAGAGTGAGCTACATAGTTGTTGCAAGTATTGTATTATTAAAATTGAATTCAAAACCTCCCCTCCCACTTCACAAGTTATCAGCTGGAAATAAAAAAAAAAGTAAATATTGGTATGTTTGAAATCTAAGAACCAACACTAGAGGAATTAATGTCACTGTACCAAAAGGTTCAGTCTAACAACGTCAGAATTGTAAAAAGAGCAGTAAATGTATTATGATAATTAACCATTGAATTTATGCATTTCTGAGACATGTTAACTCAAATCAACATTTTTTATTTACATGTAGGTGTATTTGTCAGGATGGCAACTTCAACGCTGAAGAGGAAAAAATTTGGTAAGATTCTAGCCAATTGTTTCATTCTGACTTCTGGTTCATTATTAACCCTATAATTTCAAAGTGGGAATTGTATGTATATCAGTACAAATGGTAATGATTTGTGTGTACACTGCTATATCCATATGTATGTAGTGACCTTACAATACTATGCCATCAAAGATAGATGCACAAAACTTGGTTTAGGGTTTTTGGGTGTGGATTGTGCCAGATTGGGCATAGGGGGTTACATTTATAGATACTGTACTGTACATATAGAGTAGTTATACATTATTGGTTAAGTTTTAGTTCTACTTGTCATTGATACAGCTTATGGGCTGGACTGTTTACCATAATACAGCAAGTTTGTTAACACTATTATTCCCAAACTACTTGGACAATTGCCAATAAATATTTACATATTCATTAGGTATGTACATTTAATTTGCATTATTTCTTGGTTAGATTTGTTAATCATGTTTTTCAAAAACTTGAATTACATTTAATTATATGCTATTGTAATATACCATTGTATGTTGTCCAAAATCAAGTTCATTTTCTATTTGCCTAGAATTATTGCTTTTTTAATATTTTATTCTGTAAACTAATAATACATAGCTAAAATATTCCATGTGTATATGGGTTTATTATCAGGATCATTATTAATAGAAGTAACTGTGATTGTTTTGGTGCAGAGTCTAGTTTATTGGGATTCCCCTACAATTTACCTGGTGTATCTGATATTTTCTAGGTTATATATTACATGTATGTACATGTATAATATTAGTAACACACTTTCTAAAATTAACTAACATTTTTGGATAATTGTTAAGAACTTTCTAGAATGTTATTTTTCATTAGGTAATGTTTTTAAGAAAATAGAACATGTTAATTGTGACCTGAGGTCAAGTAGAAGACAACATAATTGTGTCACTGTAAATATTATTCATTTATGTTTTAACATGCAAGCAGAATCAAGTTGTTGTGCACAGTATTTGATTTGGAATTATTCAAAATATTTATTCTTTGTAAATACAGAAGTGTTCTGATAACATTCTTGGAAATAGAGACTTGAAATTATAGTGAAATACAAACAAAAAGATATATTTGCAAATTGTGTTATTGTGATCCAACAAAGGACTGTTGGCATATCAGCATTGTACACATTCAACCCATGACCAAGATGGTCCTGAATAAAAATAATGCTGCTCAGACATCTAATATGACCAACCACAGCAGCTGTCATTAAATCATATTTTAGTTACTCCAACTGGATGTTTGGTTAAATCAAAATGTGTTGTTTTTCTAAAAGACTTTTTGTCATGTGTGATTGATCCAAAGAAAATGGCGCTGATCTGACATCTAGTAAGGCTATCATGGCAGGCATCTTATAAATCTTGTTATTGCGACTCGTCCAGAATGGAAAGTCATATCGGCATGGGTTTTCCATCAAAAGACTTTGAATGATGTATTGTTTGTTCTTAATAAATATGATTTTACTTTGACATCCATAGTTGCAATTTTGAAAATCTTGTGTGGTGATTCACCAGAAGAATCGATAATCATATCAGCATGGGGTTTCACTATATCTACAGTGTATACTCGCGTATAAGCCATTTGCGTATATGCTGACACACACACCCCCAACTGAATTGGTAAAACTGTTACAAAGTGCATGATCCGCATATAAGCCAACCCATAATTTCTAGACTACCGGTACATCACAAGGTGCACAAAGTGAGTTTAGAATATATTTATTTAGGCATATCACATTTTTAAATAAAATGAAAGGAAGAAAGCTAATTTATTTGTTGAAATAAAACAATTCTAAAGTGTTAAGTCTTAATGGAAATTTAATTAATCCTCATTCTAAAATCATGAATTATAAAAGTTCAATCACTTTTAGAATCCTTCAAAATCAGGCTCTGCATCAGACTTGCCAAGCAGTTCATGAAACTCAGCTTCTGTTATGGGGGTGCTTTCATCATATATCATATACGTCGTCATTGTCAAGTGTTGTGACAGTTTATAACTTTGAGCAGAAACCATGTCCACAACCATATCTCATTAAACAATGCATCTGAGAGTCGGCATGTATTAGTAAAGTCATTGGCATTGTGCAACAAAACAAACATATTATTCTCTAGGCATTTACCACATATTAAGCATATGGCAGCTATTGTACAACACTCTACCGCTAACAAACCACTTTGCTTTACAAACAACTAAACCATAGTAGTATATAAACTGTGGCTGCTGATTACTTCTAAAACACGTGTCAAAGAAATCCCACAAATTATATTGTTTTACCATTATTCACACTGACTCATATATGCACTGTTATTTACCCTTCCTAAGCATGTGTGCAACAAACCCCTATAGAGCCTCTTGCTATTGTTCCTTTAAGACTATCGTACATGTATTTCTACTCGTGATAAAATTTTTTGTTGTATATAGATTCAGTATCGTAATTCTTTTATTTTTTTTACATAGATTCTTTTCATATTTACACTGAAGTAAGCTAGCGTGCATTTGTATTATACCATAGAGGTTAATGATTACTGATTAGCTGAGGGTTAAATACTTGACTGGAGATTACTAATATGGCGTTTCTTTTGGAAAATACGCGTACCAACGTGGCTCAAATAACATGTATGGCTGCATTTTCTGGTGGATGGACATCTGTCAAATAGATGTCAAGTACGTTAAAACATGTTTTTCATTCAATATCATACCACTTAAGTTAGAAAAAAAATATTTGTTTCACTTAATGACAGCACAAATCTTATAAAGCCATTTGGCATCATTAGGCATGTGATATCATCTTCGGCGATTGACAGAAACAATAAATACTGGAAATCAAGGGAAAAAAGAATTAAAAATTTAAGACTTGGACCTTAGCCCGCAGATAAGCTGCCCCCCCCCCCCTTTCTTTCAGGCCTTATTTTTTTTCCTAAATGTTTTGGCTTATATGCGAGTATATATGGTAGTTAGTCCTAAATGATATCAGCAA
This sequence comes from Unio delphinus, assembly GCA_029339505.1. Taxonomy (NCBI): domain Eukaryota; kingdom Metazoa; phylum Mollusca; class Bivalvia; order Unionida; family Unionidae; genus Unio; species Unio delphinus. The sequence continues at coordinate 7,479,804 of JAQISU010001242.1, read as the reverse complement.
AGGTATTAAATATTGCCACCAAAGTGACAACTTTAAATTTGTATTGTTGCTACTCATTCTGAACTAATGGCAACATCAGCATGGGGGTTCCACTGGAAGACTTCTCTTGTAGTATATAGTTAATCCTAAATGAAAATGGTGCCAACCTATTGTCTGATATGGCCAAAATGTTGGCTATTTTAATATCAGCAAAGGAGAAACCAATATTAGTTTATCCCTTTTCATGAGTTCTGAAGATAAGGGTAAGTTCTTTGTTAGAAATGTTTGTTGATAATTGTTTTTAATTCATTAGTTTCATTCATTAGTTTCAAAAACATTATGAACCACTATGGTGGCCTAGTGGTTAGAGTGTCCTTGAATGCGGATGGTCATGGGTTTGGTTTCCATGTTGAATCATACCAAAGACATAAAAATGTTACTAACAGCTACCTCACTAGGCGCTCAGCATAAAGAAGTTAGTGTTAGGACTGGTCGGCCAAGTGTCAGGATAATGTGACTGGGTGGGATATCATGCTGCATGTTTGAGGCATGATGCCACAGTTCAGAAGATCACTATAAACTGCCACACTGCAAACATTGTAGCCATATGACTGAAAATTTTTAAAGCTGCATTAAAAATTAGAATCACACATACACACCGGTAATTTTGTATTTATTGTCATTTGACTGTGCTAACTAACATTTATTTTATGGCATTAGAATGAGACTGCAAAATAGGATAGGTCAAACTTTTGTTATTCTTACTGTAAAGTTGAGTCCCTTTGGGATTGTTTTTGGTTTGTTTTTCAGAATACAGCTAATGTAGGATTTGTTTATGGCCCAAATAGGACTATGATATTTGACATGCATAAGCACAACTAAGATGTTATATAATCCATGAAATTTACCAATTGAAGAAAGATCATATTCTGCACTGTTTTTAGGGTGCAAGTTTTTGAAACAAATTAGAAACTAATGTAACATTTCACATAATCATTATTACTACTGCCAAAGTTTTTGAGATGGGAACAATTAATAAAATTATGATTTTAATCAAAATCATTATATTAATGAAACTTAAGTATCTCTGTGAGTGTGTGTGTTTGTGAAATGTTGAGAGAGAACATGACATTATTGTGGAGAGAAGGAATATTTTATTCTTCCTTTTAAAAAATATGTTTTTTTGGTAATATTTATTCTTTAGAAAAGTTCAAGAAAATATGCCCCTTTTTTAAAGATATTTCATTGATAAGAAAAGGATATTTTTAATCTTGTTTCAAAGATGAAAATGACGTATGAACAGATGACAAGTCACCCTCTGTCTATCTGTACTCTCCATGCTTGAAATATTATTAGTCTGTCAACACATATAAGACTGCACCAACCTAGCACTGAGAAACCTTCCAAAAATTGAAGGAGATGTTGATATGTTTATCAATAGTGTATCATATTGTAGGCTATGTATAGTGAATCATATCAATATGTGGCAGAAGTATATTGTTACCAACATTACCACAAATAATTACATGTATAATATCAAACTTTTTTAATGTAAATTCTTTGAATAATTCTTTTATTGCAACAAAAGAAATAAGAACTGTAAAGTCAGCAGGTTAGTGCAAATGACCAATTGCCAAAATATAAACATCTCTGTCTAATAATTATTTAACTCTAATGAGAATGATGCATTAAGCTTTATTTCTAGTCCCAAATACAATCTCACATTGCCAGCGGAGATACTGGGAAGCCAGCCATTTGAATTGATTCAAACATTCAAGTATTAATGACAGGTAGATAACCAAAGATTCATCAGTTAAAGACAACTTAAATATGAAGATGATGATCATATTATCAGATTATGAAAAATTCAATTGACAGCAGTTAGGTGTGTAAAATCTGTAAGAACAATCTTTCCTTACTATGTAGGAGCAGCATAGATCAGCTATCTTGGTATGCTATTTATAGGGCAAGGCAATTTACTCCAGTTGCCTCTGCATCTAATAACCTACAACGTGTTGAATTGCCGTAAAGCACCAAACCACATGGAAGTGCATAAAAAACGGTATTCTCTGATTATGATATCCAGTTTTCATTAGCATTCTCTTTGGTATAGCATTTTAGGTTTTGCATTTATTTCTAATCTTTTTTCTACTTAGCTATAATATTAGCAAAATTTCTATTCACAGCTTTTCAGCTGCCTCTGAAAGTGTCTTCAGAGATGCAACAGGAATTGAAGCCAGATTGTCTGAGTGCCATTTGCAAGTCATTTTCTGAAGAGTTACTTATTTTGAATAAAAGATTCAGTATTATTGAAAAGATTCCTTGCATCACCATAAGGAGTATCCGTTACATAGATGAGCAGATCATTTTTACTTTTGAAGTAGAAACTAAAGAAGAATTGACCCAATTCTATGAGGCATGCAAATCAAAGAAGTTGTCAAATATTTTGTGCAACTTTGCAGACTTGTGGGGCTTTCGCTTAAAAACAGATCTGAAGTTAAATGATAGGCTTATTCTGTCCATGGACATGGAAGAGGCAGAATACTACAAGTATATGTCTTTGCTGTGTAAAATTGAAAGGTAAGCATTTATTATGAAGTGAGTACAGAAATTTCACAAAAAATTCAGACTTTTAGCCTCAAATCTGCACAGCTTTCCTGGTGAGCAAGTGAATTCCATCTATAGCTCACTTCTGAGAAGTTGAGATGAGCTCACTATCATATCATATAGCTGCACAAAATAAAAGCATATGTACATGTTCATTCTAGTCCTAGGCAACAGTTTGGAGTATATTTCATTGCACTTGCACACTGAATAGGAGGCTGAGAGGGCTAAATTTGTACATCAATGTACATTAGTTGTAAATGCATGATTATGTTATGAATTTTCCCCAGGTTTTTGCACCCTGTATTCATTCATACATGTCTATTGTATTGGCACATCATCCCATTTGTTTGTATACCTTGACCAATTTTGAAAACGAAAAGCATCAACAATATAAAAAATGCATAAAACCTAGTAGTTTCATTCAAAATGTATAAAACTTTCTAGCTACATTCATTGTTTTATATTTTCTAATCTGTCACAAAAGTGTCCTTACCACTGTTGACTTACTGGTGTTTGATGTAAACAAGGAGATAGACAGTTCACTGTCATTTTCTGGTTTTTAGAACAGTCCACATCAATTATTTGTGATTTCTGGTTTCAGTATTTCTAACATAAATTGAAGAAATAAAAATGAGGAACTGTCAGGTGGTGGGTGGGGGTATAGTGTAGATGTACGAGCCCCACTTTTCAAAGGGTAAGTGTTAAGTCCCACTTTGTCAAGGGGTATTGTATTATATATATATCATAATAATAAATACTATAACCCACTCCCTTTTGGTACTCGTTACGTAAGAGATGACCACCCTCGATATAATTGCCCGGTTCGAATATGAGAATATATAGAGTAAACTGAGCAGGTATGTTGAGCAAACAACTACAAGCCCCTGTAAAGATAAACAAATTAATCAAGAACATACACAATTGTGAAACTGCCTTTCATTAGGAATACAAGCTGTTTAGAAATTAAATTTTCACCGAATTACAATGAAATTTGAAATAGATATAAATTAGCTGTGATCTGTTATTGATAGCTTTAAATCATCATAGGATCGAGTGGTACAATCGAAGTCAACGCCTTGTTTGTTTTCATAACCTGACAGTCCACGGTCCTCGTTCTCTGTTCCGTTCAGACATTGGTTCTATAAGACACTTCCTATCATCTGTCTCTAGATAATCCCTGCACACATAGAATCTCCGCTTGATTCTGGACTTTTCCACTGTATCATGCCCTCACTGCAATTCCTGTTTTTCAATTTCTTTTCCAAATGTACGTCTCAGTTTACGTAACCTTAAGACATTCCAAAAATCTATTTTCTCCCTTTTAAAAGAAATTAAACAAGCCCAAGTCTCTCGTGATAATTGGTACAGCTGAGAATTCTCATTATTCCTGGTTCGAAAATCAGATATTTCTATCAGTGGTAAACAGACTTTACGGCTAGTAATTAACTACACATGTCCTCAAATGACTGTAGTTGAACAAATAGCTAATCGTTAAGACTTGACCTTATACAATAATGCACTATACATCGAGGCTTTGAATTGTGGCCCTGCCTTAATTGACACAGCAAATAAATTGAATATACTGACGCTAAATCATCTATAAAATCTAAGTTCAGTGAATTCACATGTATTCACGTACATGATATTAACTAATGTAAGGCATTAAATTCTTATAACCTAATCATTATGCAATCAAGATGATAAAATAATACGTCAAACCTATCCAAGAATGAACGTAACACTTCCTATTCATAACTCAGCATAGTGTTTTATGACATAAATTAACACTGCATCATTCTTAATTTAGAATTAAGGTAAGACTTCCGATTCATAATTCAACAGCACATTATTATACAAATGTATCAAATGAGATTAATGTAAGACCTGTAAACTAAAGCAAACATTATATAAATTGCATCAACAAATGACATGAAATTGTGACACTATACCTTTATGTCACTCTACCTTTGTTTTGGCGGTTTTGGACCACACTTCCTTAACGAATGTTTTTCTCTCAAATAACATCTGGAGTCTTAGCGAATTCTATCTCTTGTCTTCTTACAGGAAAAATTCAGACTAATTTATGATTTCAATGGGGCGAGATTAAATCCTATTAAATTTTGTGTGAAAACACACTCCTTATTTAACCGTGACCAATCAGAATCAAATTTCTTTTGCCGCACTTTCTCCCCGAGTCGCTTACGTCTGGTCAACCTGACCTGGTCGTTTTTTTAAGTAACAGAATTTCTGCGTTTTCTCAAGTTTGATACTTTTCCATGAAAATGAAACTTTACAATGTCTTTAGCAGTCAGTGTGGCTGCTGAATTAACAAAGGTTCTAATTAGTAACAATAGCCCCACTCTAAAGGAATGACACTATACTAGACAGAACACCCTTTGACACAAGTTTATCTCCATAAATCTAACTAATGGTTCTCTGGCCTCAACTAATGGATTATTAATAGATCACCTTAAATTTGCCCTTCACATAGGCTCCCTTTTAAGAGTAAAATTGGTTTTTTACTCTCCACGTTTTTGGAAATCTAGTCTGGTTCCATTACATGTCCTTAGGTGACCCATTCACCTCAGACATCCCTAATCTACTTTAACAATCAGCTCCCACATTGTCGCTAACTTTAATATAGTGTACCTGAACTTGATATTGTTGCAGAAATAGTGACCATCTCATTAATCGTCCATTTGTGAACTTAGTTTGAGCCAAATAGGTGAGTGGTTGGTGGTCTGTTTCCAAAATAAATTTTTTACCATATAGGTATTTGGAATTTAGATATCCCAAAGATAATAGCCAAGCATTCCTTCTTAGATACCGAATAATTACGTTCTGCAGTTGACAATTTCCTGCTACTATATGCAACTGGGAATAAGCTTCCGTCATGCTCTTGCAATAGCACTGCCCCTAAATCTCTATAACAAGCGTCCGTCCTTAAGACAATCTCGTGTCATGTCAGGCAATTTAACTATGGCATCTGATGTCAGTCTGTCCTTTAACAGTAGTTCTTTATACCCTTTTTCTCCATTACCTTGAATGGTCCCCTCCATGAGACTTGCAGTTTGTTGTGCTCTAACGGCAACAACGCCTTGTCACCCACCTCAAAGTGACGTTCCTTTGTCCCTTTGTTGTAATATTTGGCTTGACATCCCTTTGTGGCAGAGATTTTCCTGAGCCAATTTGCAAACTTCTTCCAGTTTGTTACGGAGGTCAACAACATATCGCTTCTTAGCCTTCATCTCAACTGACCCAACATGTGTAGGGTTACACGTCATAGGGTTAGGTTGGGGCAACACCTACCTACACTCTAATATTACATCATAAGACAGTCCCAACAAACACGCTGCTTGAATTCGTCCCTTTACATATGGCGAATAAAGGTCAGTGCTAATGACCGGAAGCAAATCCTTCGTTCAGTTAGCAAACTGGACTTCAGTGGTCTCACCTGTATAATCTCCAGGCTTGACATACCTACTATCTACCAAGGCTGCATAACTGCAGCCGGTATCATACAGTACGGTTGCCTTCTCACCATTAACCGTATGTACCGCTATATTAGACAACTCCACTGTTTCTCGTTTCTTAACAGTATTCAGAGTACCGTGTCAGACGATACTTTCTACATTCCTTAATGACAATGGGTCTGGTTTGTTGCAGCCAAACCACACTGGATCACCTCTCCTCTCTGAGGTTTCCTTCTCTCCCTGCCCCCCTGGAGTCTTTCCCGACCCATGGAAATGCCCTTGGTTGGAATTTTGGCCCCTGGCCTCTCACAGTTCTGACCATTTCATTTTTGGGGTGCCACCTCAGTGGTCCTTCTATCCTCACCATTTCCAGGTCGGTCCCTACCACTCTAAGTAGTTGGATGCGCGTGCGTGCTCTCATAATGCTCCGCCATTAAGCTTATCTCATCCAAGTTTGAGAATTCATGCTCCGCCAAAAACACAATTAAGTCTTTTCTGTAAATACTTAGGACATGCTCTTTTAAAATTTCCTCACATATGCCCTCGTACGTTATTGCGGTGCCAGACATTTTTTATCCATTTATAAAAAGTTACGCGTACTCGACTTTGAAATTACGCATGTGTTTCTGTAGCCCATTTTGAAGAGTCTTTAAAAAGTTATCTAAACGTTTCCGCTGATAGCTCATAGTGTCGTAGCAAAGCTTTCTTCAGAGCGTCGTAGTCGTCTATCTCTTCTGGTGTCATATTGTGGTAGACGTCTTTCGCAGACCCCTGTAAGAATGCTGAAATATTGATAGCCCACTGGTCCTTAGGTAGCTGTTGAACTAGTGCCAACTTTTCAAACTATGTCAAACAATTTTGTCCTTTTGTTGAACATAGGCATGGTGATCTGTATTGCTTGTATGTCTTCAGATCGTCTAGTTGCGGACCCTGAATGCTCGTTCAGCTCTTCACCCCTCCTGAACTTGGCCTCAATCCTGAGTCTCTCCATGGCTAAGACATGTTCCCTTTCCCTAGCTTTTTCCTCAGCATGCAATCTGGATAGTTCAAGTTCTTTCTCTTTCTCTCGTTCAGCTGCCTGTCTGTCTTTTTCTTTCTTTCGTTCACTTGCTTGTCTTTCTCTCATTCAGCTGCTAATTGCTTCTTGTGTTCCCTAAGACTACGCTCAATAAATTCTTTCAGTTTCACTCCCTCGTACCCTAATTCGTCTTTACCAATGGATTTAAATTCTCTTACTAATTTTCTGTCTGTCACCATCCTGACTTTATTAGAAATACGTCCCTTACTTGCACTAAAAATGTATTGTTCTATTTGAAAACAGCCTTTGTAACGTATTTATTGTCTTGCTAGTATGACCTGACTCAGGTCAGTCGGTCTCTCTTACCAGGCAAAATCAATAAACACCGGCTATACTCAGCAGAAAAACCCTCCCCAAATTAGTGTAGTGTGTTCTCCTAACAAGATGTAATTTATTGCTTACGGAGTCTGGCCTAAATAGCTCATCTCACAAGAGAATATGTAGGCAATATCCCGCTTTACTTCACAAATTTAAAATATTTCTTGACAGCAAAGATGTGTGTCTCAATTCTTACAATATTTTTATCACAATATGAAAAGAACTGGCAAGAAATTTGCATGCACAATATTCATGTATATAAAAATAGCATACAATGACTTGATTCACTCTGCTCCTTTTTCTTATATTTATAATGAAATTATTGCTTTCGGTAATGCTTTGTGTTCAATATATGCTCAGATTACTTTACTCGAATGAAAATGTTCAGATCCAGGATGAAGTCCCCACCCCCCCTTTGACAGGTGGTGGGTGGGGGTATAGTGTATGAGCCCCACTTGTCAAAGGGTAAGTGTTAAGTCCCACTTTGTCAAGGGGTATTGTATTATATATATAATAATAATAAATACTATAACCCACTCCCTTTTGGTACTCATTACGTAAGAGATGACCGCCCTCGATATTATCGCCCGGTTAACTACGAGCCCCCGTAAAGATAAACAATTTAATCAAGATCATACACAATTGTGAAACTTCCTTTCATTAGGAATACACACTGTTTAGAAAACTTTTACCTAATTACAATAAAATTTGAAATAGATATAAATAAATTAGCCGATCTGTTATTGATAGCTTTAAATCATCATAGGATATATTGGTTGTATCGAAATCAATGCCTTGTTTGTTTTCATAACCTGACAGTCCATGGTCCCTGTTCTCTGTTCCATTCAGATGTTGGTTCTTGGAATATAGTCATTCATAGGTCTGATTAGACTGGTCCACTGTCCTACTTTTACAAAATCGGGTAGTGTTTACATTAGGCCGGGAACCAGGCTATGTGCTGGAACATTCTACATGTACTTTATTCTGGTTTACAAACTAAAATGTAGAACAGTATAGGCATACATACAAATTTTAGAAATCGGTAGACAGCCTTTTTCTGTTTTAGAATGGTATACAAGGATTAAACAAAGGTTGGTGAAGTTTTAACAGTGCATTAATATAATAAAATTGATCAATGCATTACAATTGTAGTTGGAAATAATAGGTGGACATTCATAGCAGAGATCACTCATAACAGATATTCTGATATTTCTTTCAACAATGGTAGAGTTTCAAAGGCCTCTGGGTCAATATCTTAATAAAGAAACTGATGACATTAGGATAGTCCAGTGAACTATATTCAGTTTGCAAAGGGTTTTTGAAAGGTATTGTTGAGAGACAAAGAATATTTACCAGCTGAGCAACAATTAGGTTGTATATAACTTGTACAATTAATGTCAAAGAATATATACAAAATAATTAAATGCTTGTTTTTAAGTTGGATGTTTGTACATCTTATAATAATGTTGTCACCCATCAGCTACCATTCAGCATAAGCAGCAGAGGGGGCGAACCATGCGATTACTTTTTAAGCAAATTATTTTAAGTCTCCTTTTGCCAAATAGAGCCTTAGATCAGACGGTTGGATTCTAAGCAAAATATTTAAAGCCTCCTTTTGCCAAATGGAGCCTTAACGATTTTAGGGCTCTATTTGTCAAATTAAGGGGAACCAGAGAGGGTGCAAAAATCTCGTAAAAAAAATATCTTACAACCTCGTCGTTGCCGCCCCCGTTGCTGCTATGGATTAACCGAATATTTTATCAAGTCCGCCCCCCCCCCCCCAGCCCCCCTCTGCTGCAATGGGTTAACAACGAAAATCATTTAGGATTTCACAAACAGACTAATTTGTAAGACTTTGCCTTGTAAATCAATTAGATTATTAGATTGGTCAATAAGTCTGAAATTAATTCTCGTTAACGAATCATTATGACATCGCATATAGACTGGATTAGTTGGATCCTCAATTATTAGAAATCCTGGAGGAGCTGTTGGGGCAAATGAGTATAAAATATATCCCTGCTGAGCTTGATTTGATCGCTCGAGATTTATTTGATAGCTTCCTTCGATAACATTACATACTAAATTCAATGCTATCACCGATAATATATTACGTTGAACGGAGCGATATGTCTACCACCGCCATCTGGGTCATTATTATATTTAAGGATAGTTATTTTTTGTGGTATTTTTTTCCATGCATCGTGAATTTTTTTAAAACCATCATCGATGAGATCATTAACAGATTTTTTTTAGTTCATTTGCGTTATACCCAGGAAACTTGAAATCGGGTAAATCGACCTCTGTTATATTGTAACCAGTTAGGAATTTTTCTTTATCTCCATTCTTGTCATTAATTATCGCCTGAATTACTCGTTTGTTGATATATTCCATATCGGATACAAGCTGATTTAACATCCTAATGTGTTTTATGATCTCATCACGTGGCTTTGTTATATCAGAGAGATGCTCCTGGAAGCTCTGTTGTTGTCGTTCTAGTTGTGTTTTATGTAATTGATTAATCTCTTTCAAATAATCAATGATGTTAGTTAACGTAAATGTGATTGTAATGGATCAATCAGGAGTTTTCTCAACATCAAAATACCATTGCATGATATTGTTACTGATAAATGTAAATCTATCGGTTAATTTTGTATTTATTATGTCATATAAATACTCTCGATATGATGGGGTGATTTCATGATATGATTGTACATCCGTGACATAATAAGACTTTTTGGGTTCGGATATTTGAGATGCCTTAGGTGGTATTTCAGGCCAACTTAGTATAGTTCATATAGAACTTTGATACATATCTACAACATAACTCGGCGAGTTTATCTCGATCGCAGATGATAACGTCGGCTCGTGGACTGTTACAGCGATTTTTGATTCTGCTCCAGTAATTGATTTTATTCTACGCTGGAATTCAGTATTGATTTGTTCAATTTCGTACAACCCAGATGGTATTGAAACAACGTTCCAGTCGTTCCATCGGGTTTATTCTTACTCGCAAATACCAAGGAATTATTCGGTTGTTGACCGCCAAATGCTACCGATCTGATATTAGGCCAGCTATGGTACACTCGTAGTTTTGCTAGCGCTATCTTCTTCACGGGAATCGGAATCGGGAAATTCACACTGAATTCAGGATTGGTTGAGGTCATTGAGATCATGCTGGTCTTCATCGGTGTGGTATTTTCCGTTATTTGTTAAATCGGTTTGGTATTCTTTACTATTCGTTGAAGTAGTTCATGCGGTGTTGTCATTGTTATTATACTCATGTTGTATTTCTAATTTTGATATCGCGGAATCATAAATAATTACCATAACAGAGAATTTACTATCTGATATAAGTGTATCATCGAGCGACGACGATATCATCGAGGACAATTGCATACTGAATTCAGGATTCATTGAGGTTATTGAGATCATGCTGGTTTGTACTGGGTTTGTGTTCTCTACTATTCGTTGAAGTAGTTCCTGCGGTGTTGTCATTGTTATTATATTCATGTTGTATTTCTAATTTTGACATCACGGAATGATAAATACTTACCATAGCTGCGAATTCACTATCTGATATTAATGTATCATCGAGCGACGACAATATCATCGAGGATAATTGTGAATACGCGGTTGATACAACATTAAATTTAATTAAGTAATCTTGCAGTTTATGCTGGCTGCATGATGATATTTTTTTTGTTATTATCAAAATTATTCCCGCGATTGTTGTCGCCGTGGATATACAAATTGGAACAGCTATCGGAGCAATCATTATCACCGAAGATAGTATAATTCCGGCTCCGGCAATTACACCCCTCACCGAGTACACGGTAACATCAATTGCGGTGATTCTTCGTCGGTATTTTTTAATTTTTATTTGATAATCCTCGGCGAGTGTTTTGAGTCGTTTGAAATTCTCTGACCTGATCATAGTGATATTTTTGTGACATTGTCATTTTATTTTCAAATCATTTACGATTTCAATTAAGTTGTTTACTCAAATCCGCTACGAATTCCACATACCATGTTACTGAAACCCTAGCCAAATTCTTATCAGTGGATGCTATCATGAACTGTTCAGTTGTATCCTTGTTGATGATCGTCGATATCGTATTGTTAACCCCAGATGAACTCGACGATGATATATTAAATTGAGTCGGTGTCACTAGTGTTAATCGATAAATACCCTTGACGGTTGCAGTGATATCTAATTTGTTCTTTGTAGGTGTCCACGCAAATGATCCATATTGAATCGTGTATGTTACGTTGTTGGTTTTCTCATGAGGAATTTTTGTTTTTTCAATGATTGTTATCATCCTTGTTACATCACCTTTGACTGCTTCGATGAAGGTTTTCGTTTCATCGATGAATTTTTTAATATCCGGGAGTTTTATATCAATTTTATCCAGCGTGGTTGCAAAGAATTTATCAATGATATTTTTATGAAATGATGTAAACTTTTCAACGTGATCTGCATATTTGACTTGAAGTGCTGCTAGTTCCAACATAGAAGTTTTTATCGCTGTAAGATTTGGTGTGGTCACTGGAGGATTACCAAGGAAATCTAGTAACGGCTTGTCAATATTGTTAATTCTATCAACAATAGTTGAAACAAGTACACCCGGTTTGAGTTTACCCTGATCGGAAAACAGCGCGATAGTGCCTTCGGTTACGTCTTGTTGTTTAACTAAAATATCATCCAGGGAAACATTACTAGATTTCAATTTACCCTGATCGGAAAACAACGCGATAGTGCCTTCGGTTGCATCTCGTTGTTTAACTAAAATATCATCCAGGGAAACATTACTAGATTTCAATTTACCCTGACGATCTTGAAATACAACTATTTCATTGGGATCAACACTTGATAAGTTCAACGTCTCAGCGATTTCATCTTCGATTATTTTTTTTATATCACCGGTTGCAGATGTTTCTGTGGTTGGTTTCTTCAGCGCTGATAGAGGTCTTCCCCAAATATCAATCATGTTATTGTAAAACTCTTTCTCTCTCTAAAAAGCTAATGCTGGTGTATTCATTTACGACATGTGGTGGTTTTCCAGATGCTGAAATAGCGTCGAGTACATTCAATACTTCACTGCCGCATATTGGTGGATCATTTAGTTGTTGTGTTGGTAGCGTGGAATACCAACGAGGGGTTTTTAAGCGGTTTATACAGTGGTTAAATTCCTTCGGCGGCGCTAATCCATATGAATCGAAATAAACGATTGCACGTGGATCAATCGCGTATGCAACCCAGTGAGTTCCGGGTCCGGTGCTGTTATCGAGATTAATGATACCGGTTTCAACGCTGGTTGGTTGTGTCGGTAACTGATCTTTCATAAAGACGCCTCTGAAGTTTTTAATCGCGAGCTTTTTAGCAGCATCGAGTAAATCAAAATTGGACATTGGTGTTAATAAACCGTTCCTGGTAGTCTTAGACCCTTTCCGCTGTACCATGAATACGGGGTTCCTGGTAGTCTTAGACCCTTTCCATTTTTTTTTATACCCACTTCCAGTTGCTTTCTTTAGTGCCATCCCTGCCGCGGTACCAACGGCTCCTAACGCCGCCGCTTTAGCCACCGCTGGGGCAGCTGCAGCAATTAATGCTGGAATTGCAGCTAACAACGGGAATATACCACCTGATTTTATCATGTTTTTAATTGCCGCTGCAGAGAGAGTGCTTTGAACGCCTTTTTTATCTTTGAACGCATCATTGAAGTGTTTTACTTGACGAGTTGTCAGTGACAGTTTATTCGCCCCACCAGTAATCTAATTGGGTTTCAGTGTTATTGTGGTTCCACATTTTTTAGCCGATTCTGATTGCAATTTTTTAATCTGACCAGGAGTCAACGTAACACTAATATGACTATATGACATTATACAATAACAGATTGATTCTAATGGAAAAATCTGAAGGATTTTCAATTACATGTTTTTGGAAAACACTACATGTTTTCTACTGGTGCATCTATTACTCTCATTCTTCTGCCAACACCTTCGAGTAGCATTAATTTATCGCTGAGAATGACAGCAACCGCTCTATAATTCGAGATAGTTATAACAGGTACCCCACCAACTGCTGGACCTCTCGGACGGGTTACACAGGCTCTAAAGAGTATATCAATGATGGATTGTCTTGTTAAATCAAGATGTTCCAACGAAAAGTAATAGATTGGATAAAGAGCACTAAAATCATATTGTGATATCTGCAAACCAGTATCGACATTTTGATCGCGCGCCATATACGATAACAACCTGTGATACACGCGCACAATATGGCTGTGATTGTAATCAAGTTGTATATCCTCGGATGGTTCCTGCTGTCCATTTATTCTCAGCGAGACTTCCTCACACCCAAGTTGATCAAATATGTTATGACGCGGAGCTGAAACACCTTGTCGCAATGCCAGATTCCATGTGAATATACCATCAACGTTGCCATGTTTAACATCTGTAGTTGTCGTTAGCCAACTCAGCAATGATTTTCCTCCTTGATCCATAAATGATAGTAACCGTTCTTCTGTGCCGAGTGCTGGAGTCAACACTGGCATCCACAATGATAGTGTTGTTAGAACAACTTGACCAGCATCATCATTTACATGATCTGGATGTGGATCCGCTGGAATCCTCCAAATTGCGTTATGGTCAGTACCCTTTCGCACGAGTGCTACTGTATGCTTCGTCCCGTAGATAACTTTTCGAACATTTCTGCAGAATCCGAATATATGATGTAGTGGAATTGCGCATGAAAATGATCTACGCCTCCCCTTCAACATTGACATACGTGTTGCAGCTCCTAGGTTGTAGTTGGGATTATGGTTTATAATCATATCCTCGATATCAGCAACATCAGCAGGATTAGCAGCACGATCCTTTGGTTGTCTGAAAATAAATGGATTTATTCCAGTCGCATTCTTACCATCTTTTGCAAACATCATAGAAGGACCTGCTGATCTTGTATAATCATCAGAATATCTCGCTAGCCCTATTATTGCTGTGGCCACATCAACATCACGTTCTATCGACTCAATCTCCTTTCCATCAATGAGATATCTTGCACTTTCAAATAGCGCCATGATACCATTATTAACAAAACCGACTTGGGTGTCATCTGGATATGCTGTATCATTTTCTCGTAAAAGCTCTCCTTCTACTTCGATAAACGCTTCACACGGTAGAAAGTATTTACTGGTATCATGAACTTGAAGTTCGATTCTTGATCGGAGATCTGGTTGTATTGCGTGATAGGCATAAAATTGATAATCGCGTACAGAATCATCCTTGCGCACTGGGGCGTCCATATCAAACGCTGGATCAGGTGACCGTTTGAACATTTTATTCTATATTCGTAGATCTAAATCGTAAAATCCGTATGATTTTCATCATCGAAGACGACTTTGTCGTCGTGGTTTTTTTAAGCCACTTCCCGCTATCATATTTGGGATGTTGCTTTGAGCGTTGGTGTATGACAGAGTCACCAGCGACGCTAGTTTCTGATCCACTGCATTATTTATTATTCTACTAACACTCGGGGGCATTTCCGCTGTAGATGGTCCCGGTCCCGGTTTCTTTCGCCGTCAAACTAGCGCTGTTAGTTTATCCCGAGCGGCCAAAAATGCTTTTCCGGCAGCATCTCCAACAGCGCTAATACTCTTATCACGAATAACATCAATGGCTTTCATCGATAGCTGTTTTGCTAGCGGCGCTATTTTTGGAGCCATTCTTGCAAATAACCCTGCAATGGTATTACCGAGACCATCACCATAGTATGTGCTATAAACTGGAAACCGTGAGTTTACTACATAAACGCTGGTTGGTTTGTCATGGTTGTAGTGTATGATCATCTTATTTAAATGATATTTATCTAATGAAAAATCCAAAGGATTTTCGACTTCGTCATGGTAATTAGTCGCTATGATAACCACCATGGTGGTGAAAAGCCGTAGGATTTTCCACTAACTCGTCAATGAAATCTAGATATGTTTTGATATCCATGATGCCACCTTGAAATAATCGCATGCAGATATCAGCTGCTTCATTAATTATTTCCGGTGAGTTATTTCCAGCTCATTTCCCTCCGATGAGAACTTCTAATCATGTTATATCACCGAGAATATTACCAGGACAACTAACTAAACCACTACCTGAGAAAGCCTTTTGATATCCATCTCCACTTTTACCAGTTGCTCCCTTGTCAGAATCAGCTTCTGATATTTCCTGGAGGGTTTGGGATACAAAAGGTGTAATTAGTGGTGGTGGTTTTTCTATTTGCTTTATCAACTTTTCAAATTTCTTAAATCCTTCATCATTGTGTGGTAGTTTAGACTTGCCAATTTTTGCACAATATAGTTTTTTTCTCCAATCCTTCTTATTAGTTATAACGTCTTCATATCCTTGTTTCATATATTGTTCTCGCCGACCCTTTGGAAATGAATCAATAATAAATTGAGCAAATTCTTGATCAGTCTTATCTTTAATATCATCTATCGCATCACTTTTAAATATCTTTTCAGGGTCAAGATCTCTTCGTTCTGTTTTACTCTCTTCTTCTTCTTGTTGAAATTCAGGTGGTGGTGGGATAAGAATATCACCTGGTGGTTCAATTTCTTCTTCAATTTCTTCAATAAGTTCTCGTTCTTGTTGTTCTTGTTCTTGTTGAAGTTCTCGTTCTTGTTCCTGTTGTCTTGCTGCAGTTACTATATCACCAGGAAGTGTTCTTAAGGATTATTTTGTTTGTTTGGATCTCGTTGCTATTTTTTCAGTTTCCGCTGCTATTTTTTCAAGTTCACCAATAAGAGGCTTTTCTTTTCTTTTTCCTCCCAGTCTCGGGGTCATCTCCCCATATAGCTCACTCTACCCCTTTCTTTGCTGTGGTTATTTGTTTAAACAACTCTTCAGATCCCGTAGTAAAATCCGTTTGTAAACTCTGTCTAGCTTGTAGTTTGTTTCTGACAGAGTCGCGGATTGGTATAAATCTCTTAATTGCATCTAGTCACTCACAAGCCAATCTAGTCGTTAATGATTCATTAACCATTATTGAAATCGTAAACAATTTTCCAATTAGTGTACGAAGAGATTTCAATCTAAATGCAGTGATTTTGTCACCCGAAAATAATTTTAGCTGGAAAAGTCAACGAGAAATCCCATGCAAAATCGACCATTTGACCCGACTGACACCAACAGTTATTTTTGGTCGTTTTTGTCGTTTTTTGGTCATTTTTTAGTCATCATTGCTTGATTTTAGTCCGTTTTTGGCCTAAAACATCATAAAAATAATTTTAGGTGGAAAAGTCTACGGGAAATCCCATGCAAAATCGACCATTTGACCCGACCGACACCACTGAAAATCAGTCAAAAAATGGCCAAAATCAGTCAAAAAATGGCCAAAATCGTTCAAAAACGACTAAAAATAAAGTATTTACTATGAACATTTCAGTAACAAAAAAAAATATTTTACAACTTCCTTGTAGTAAAACACTCATTGATAAATGCCAGTATATAATTTCACTGCTATTGTTGACTAAAACAGACCATCCAAAGGGTTTTTTTTGTTTTGTTCAATTAACAATCTTATATTTCTGATTTTTTAATTAATCGTCCTTTTTATTTCGTATTCCTTCCCTAATTCCTTTCTTATTCTTTCCACGATAGTAAATAATGGGACAAACTTACTGACGTCGTCACAACATAGAAGAGAGTCACGGATAGAATTCTGAATTCGTTTTATCAGCACATATTTTTTTGGTAGTAAATATTTGTTATTGTTAGCGCTGTATTCAATATCCTGGAAGTCGGACACAATTTGATCGCAGTCTAAACTACTTGATGTGTAAATTCCCTGAGATTTCAAATTTAAAATTTCGGTTATAACCTCATTGATATTTTGAGAATTCATATTATATGACAATTATATACTTCTAAAAAAAAAATATATTTCCCATGGATGCCTCAGACATAAACGAATTGAATTTTTTGTCCGGTCTTTTTTGAAATCGCAGATTGACAAATTCCCTCTGCAACATATTGAACAGAAGGTGGATAAATATCGAAATATCTACCGGCTTTAGTTATTGATTGAAATACTATTTCTTTGTTATTTGTTGTATTGAAAGATCTTACGGGTCTCGCTTTTTTCAAGTATTGTCCAGTCTTTCCTCGTTTCAAATTTTCACTTTGTGTAACAGCCTGCAGATTTGATAAAGAATTGTTCTTAACATTGGAATCAATATGATCGATAACAAAACCATCCTTGATCAATCCATGGAAACATTCGTATACTATTCTATGATTGAGATGCATTTTCCCTCCGGCTTTAAATATCAAATACCCCATACCATTGTCAGCACCAACTGGTATTTTCAGTTTCCGATGTCTGACAATACCATCTATGGATGCTTCATAGTCTGTGATTACGGGATGCAGTCTGAATTCTTGGTTCATTTGTATATACATAATACTATTTGTCTAATTCATTGTTTGGTCTAATGATTACATTGGAAATCTTCCGATGTAGTCTTGAGGAGTTCTTATGATTTTGTCATTGACGGAGTCAAGGACGCTGTCAGCGTCAGAGTCATTGATGGAGTTTTTGTTTCTCTTATCGTAATAACGCTTCAACTCCCTATATCGCTTACCACCACAACTCAGACATAACTGTGATTTACCACGTACACCTACCCCACATCGTATGCATGGTAGCGGACCAAGACTTCCACGTCGAAAACTTTGCATATGATACCAACAGAACTCCTTTCTGCATGATTTGTTACACGGGGTTACTGATCCAATCATAAGCCATTTGCAATGATTCATTATATCAAATCTTTCTATTTAAATACTTGTTTTAATTATAGCATGAAGGAGTTCGAGAGATTATCGAAAATTACGCCTAGGAAAATTCTAAATTCAATCTCGATAAGAGTTTTTGATATACCAAAAGGTAAAATTCATGATAGAACCATGATAAGTAAAATCAGAGACTGTTTTAATGAATTCAAGCGTGATGGAGCATCTCATTGTTGGTCGACATTTCAAATCAATGGTGAAGTTGATGCTACCATGAACGACGAACGCGCAGCAGTGATAATCTCTCATCTTAAGCGGAAAAGGTATTTTTTTAGAGTGAAATTCATTATCCGTTCAGACACTGGAAATTGGGTTATCAGGGATAAATACGAACCCATCTTGAAGGATAAAAGAACCGTCGTTGTGGGTCAAGATTCCAGACCAGGAATTCTGACTGGAATTGACAAACCATACTACGAGAGATCTTATCCTGTAACCGCAGTTGTTTATGGGATATATCCGTTAAATGATAGACCGAGTATTAAAAAACTAGCACCGATGAAACTATCATCGTTGATGATTTTATCAACGAAAATGAATTGTGTAGCAGAACGAATATTAGAACACTTCACAAATGCATCCCAGGGAAACAAATTGACTGATCTAAGATGTAAAAAAATAACCGAGTGGGGATTAACAGTGAAACAGCGTGGGGCGACAATTCAAAATGTAGCAGAGTTAGAACGAATACTAAAATTCCCAATATCGGTAACGACAGTAACAGGAGAAGTATTATACGAACCGAAATATAAATCACAAGGACCTCCAATCAAAATTATTGATCATAACGAACACGCATGGACACCTGCGGTAACAATATTTCCGCGGGATAGAACAGTAAAATATATACCCGTGGAATTCTCTGAAGAGAAACTATTTGATTTTATTCACCAGTTGAGTAAAAACGATCCTTTGTCAGTGTGGTTACTTCACAGTTTTGAAGACGAAGAAGGTAGATTCGATCAGTTTGTAAGACCCAATGGAGAATATTACCGCACTGAAGCCCTCCATGACAAGATGAAAAAAGTAGCTAGTAGTTTCTCGGAGAGTTTCGACGACGAAGAATTACTAACAAATTGCTTTACAATTCCGTCAGTTGCAGCTCAATTTGCGAGAAAGAGAAACTCGTGGAAACCAACGTGAGCTGAATTTCTCACAGATGTCAGATCAAGCTGCAT
The DNA here is from genome assembly GCA_029339505.1 of Unio delphinus. Taxonomy (NCBI): domain Eukaryota; kingdom Metazoa; phylum Mollusca; class Bivalvia; order Unionida; family Unionidae; genus Unio; species Unio delphinus. The sequence continues at coordinate 7,460,323 of JAQISU010001242.1, read as the reverse complement.
CGAATACAACCACGGCGGATTATGGAATACAAAATACGACCCCAAAACTATTATTTCGGTTGACATGGTTGCGTGTTACCCAGGGAGTTTCTCGGGTACGGAGAATGCGCTGAATACTTCAAGCGATTTGGACATCCCACACATGAGATGGCCCGCGTTGCGATTAATGGACCACTACCTGATTTTGATTTAACCGGATTCGCTCATGTGGTATCATTTGAATTGGCTAAAGGACTTTATCCGTGCTGTTATGTTTGGATTGGTAGACACGTGTCTGAAAAACATTGGATGCCAATAGTGCTATTACGGTATATGATTGATTGTAGCATGCTGATATTGCTGATTGTCGGTGAAGCGATTATATCCTATCGAGCTCAGACTGAAGTCTGGTTGCCACAACCTGATCTAGATAGTATAATCAGCGAACAACGAGAACAGTTTCCCGATCTCGACGAATTTTTTAAATAAATATATGTTCATGTTCAAAAAATGTAGATTTCAATTGTAAAATGGTACTGTATATGTGGTAGATGGCTTTAAAACTGCTGATTTAATCTTGTGTTAGAACCATGTGAGCAGAAATTATAGGTAACCCATGTAATCTGTTTCCCATTCGTAGGTCATGTGCTTTGATCTGTGCATTAAGTTCACAGCTTTAACAGAAGTATGATAAGTAGATGATCTTCATAAAGGGTAATACTAAATAGGGAATACATATTAGTAATTTACTAGCCTTTCAATAACATGACAATAACATTCTGCACTTCGTCCACACATTTAAACTAGATATTTTTCAACAAGCCCTATGGGTACCTCGGTTAAAATAGAGGATTTGCCCCGAGTGATGGGCTGTTGGATTTGTTGAGCACTGAAAATGAAGGTGTCTCTCGTGTTATATGCCCATCTTGATAGGTATTTTTATGTGGTAATATCATGAAATCAATGCAAGACAAAGATAACTTCACTTTTGGGGTCAGTTTAGATGAAACGAAAGACTAAAATGACTCTTTTACCAAGTTCCCCCCCCCCCCCCCCCCCCCCCCGAGTTTAACCAGTAAGTGGATTCTCCAAAATTATATACAAGAAGCTGATGAGAGCAAATATCCAACTTTGTATATTCTGATTTGTGTTCAAAGTGAAGCATATTAACATGTAAACAACTATAATGTGATAATATTAAAAGTTACTTCTCCCTCTCAGGCACCTCATTGGTCAAATATGTCATTGTCTTCTTGTACATATGCTCATATTGAGCAGTCTGATAAAAGTAGTATTGATACATTCACACTGAGTGTCCCATTGAATGATGACATACATATAATTGATATGAAAATAAATACAAAAGGGTATAAGAAAAACTCATTATATTATACATATTAAGAAGCTCGCTAAGAGGAGAATGTCAAAGCTTCATTTATAACAAATCTAAATGTACCTAGTGAGATTAATGACTCAATGTACACTTTTGGTAAATGCAAAAGTTAACTGATTCTCTGTGTCTGTATGTGACTTTGAAGATGTTAATATATAGGAACGTTTAAATATGGAATTATCAGAATGATAAAGTAGTAGGGAGACCCCACTGAATGATGACATACATGATTATGAAACTAAATACATAGAGGATCTCAAATGGGTAACAATTTAATATTGAATTTATGAAATGAGTTTAATAATGTCCAGCTTCTGCGAGCCTTGGTAAGAAAGGCTGGACATTATTCAACAAGTTCCATAAATTTAATGTTAAATCATTACCCATTTGAGATTCTTTTTATTTCAGTGGAAATTATTTAGATAGAAAGAAGAATGAATAATATCATTCATTCTGACAGATGGTGCATCTATCATTTGTTGTGCATAAAATATAGTCCCAAACAAAGTTGAACTAGTAAAAGTAGATTGTACTTCTTTACAAACTATAAATCAAAGAGAATGCTTCCATCTGAATAACTGGAATATTTTATAACGACAAAATCGATTTAGATGTGAAATAGGATTACTAGATAGAAATTCCCTCATTTGCTGCGATGCATTTGTGACCGGATACAGAATACGTAAAAAAAATTCTTTTTGAGTTAGATTTGCATCCCATATATACTGTATAAAGATGCTGTGGTTGGATAAAGTTCTGTCAGTTAGGAAACCTATTTATGTCCAAATTCTTCGGGGGATAAGAGATGAGTTTTTTTTTATGATGGATTCTATATCTGTTACTGAACAATATACTGCTCCCTACCCCACCCCACAATCAAAAAAGCAATACTCTTAGTTTTACTTCTTGTTGTTCTTGTCTTGTAGTTATACGCCATATTTCTAATTATGATATTGTTATATATGACATAACAAACCCTGTCAGGTTAACATATCCATATTCAGACAGCTGAAATAATTTTTCCTTGTGTGAGTCAAGTTAAAAAATGACCACCATAAAGATTAATTCAAAACAAAACATTCCAGAAAGTGGGGTTAAAAATGTTTCCTCCAATATCTCAGCCAATTATTAAAGAGGATAATGCACAAAAATTTCATGGACTTATTTGGACCAATCAGAATCACATAAAGTGATACTTTAACATGCGGTAATGTTAAAAATATGAAACTGCAGATACTTTAGGAAAATCTTACCGACTATGTGATAAAAAGGTTTTAACATAGGTCACTTACATGTATAATGTATAGCAGGAAAAAGAGACCAGATTAAGTTTATGTTGTCTTCCAAGGAAAATAATATACATGTTTTACGACTCACTGAAAGCAAATTAAATGCTAAATATGGCCAAGGCAATTTGAAATGATAACTTTTTGAAACAAATGGAAAATGTTCGTGCACAGGATAAAGAGACATATATACTTGACATTGTAAATAAAGACCTACTCAAATACCCAAATAAGAAAAAACTGAATTGAATTTATTGAATTATTAGGTCCTAGTCCAGCTGGTAAATATGCCCACAATGGTAACAGAAATACCAAGCACTCTTATTGATCACATTTATACCAGCCTACCAGACAATGTGGCTTATGTTAGTGTACCATATGTTGATCTTAGTGACCAATACCCTATGTTTCTGACAAGAAATGTAAAATGCAAGACTTGCTTGATATGTAATTTATTCTTCTTCTTCTTCTCCGCCATATCTCTGCACAATTTCTATTGCACATCTTTGATGTGGGCTCTTGCATGTGTTGACAACAAACTCCATTCTTCTCTCTCCTGTGCAGTCCTCGTTATAACTTGCTTCCCCACGTCGTATCTAGCCAGTGCAGATTTCATCCATGTCGTTCTCGGACGCCCTACTTTCGCCTTTCCTTCTTCTCTACCGTGCAGTACAATATTCGCTATCCTGTTCTTATCCATCCTTATCACGTGTCCTGGCCATTGGTGTTGTCTCTCGTGCACTTTTGCACGATTGTCTCTGTCTGATTAACAGCCTTTCTGATGTCTTCATTTCTCATCCTGTCCATAATGTGAACTCCTAGAATCTTTCTAAGCGCCGCCATCTCAAACACAAGTAGTTTCCTCTCCTCAGCGCTTCTAAGTGTCCAAGCTTCGCACCCGTACAGGACAATTGGGACTATAATGTAATTTATTAAGTGAAAATATAAAAAAGTAAATTATATTTTTATTATAAATTGTTTTAATTTCATGTAGCAGTGGAGGAAGTAAAGCTGAATTGCACATATTATATTGGGTTATTGAACTGACATTTTCATTCCAATGCCATTAATGTATTTATTTCAACTAGCCTAATTTAAGGTTTTTTTTCCACCCAAGTTTGTTTGTTTCTTTTTCAGTGATGTTTGCCAGTGTACCAGTTCGGTTAAATAAAATGATCCTTTTTAATTGTTAAATATATTGCTCAGTTATACGTGTATATTTACATCTACTATTGATGAGTGTCATTAAATTAATTTTGCAGTAAACTGAGGAAGCTAAATCAGTTCTGTTATTCAGTTACTTTTTGGATACACAATTTATAAGAAATACAGTTATATCTGGGATATGTATGCAAACACATTCATTTGTAAGGGATAGAATTACATCTTGGATATCATTTTATTTACATGCATTTTCATTTGTAAGCAATACAGTTACAGATATACAGTTATGATTACATACATTCACACTATAGATAGTCACATATACACATACTACCAAAGCCCATGACATTATAGTCAAAGCTAGGAATTTTTTAAAAATTTTTTTTAGAGTTTAACGCCATTTTTTCAGCACTTGATACATGGTGGCCAGTGTTATTGGTGGAGGAAGAACCCAGGGTCCCAAAGCTAGGAAGTAGCCTTCTTGCTGTGATTAACCCACAAATGCACATTGATAAATTGTTTTCAGCTGCATGGAAAAACATTGAAGTGTAAACAAGAGTGATGTCTTGCATTAAATTCTGTCTTGTAGTAATTCCACATTTTGTCGTACCAGGTAATATTGGAAATTGTCCAGAAATATTGTTACATGACTTACAATGAGGATAATAGAAATGCCACTTCTGTTGATGCACAGTTTTCACTATTATACTAATCAGACAATATTGGGTTGTTTGTATAATAGGGATATGATTTTCATATGCAAATATGATGGAGCTTTACATGAGTAGTTGCTGCTTAACTTGAGAGTGATATTTTAAAGATAAGTTGTTTATTTAAAAAATGTCATAATGTACAACTTGCACAGATTTTGAAACTTTTACACCTGGAATTTTTATACTGATAGGTGTGATGTGCAATGGAATAACAATTGTATGTTCGTGTTGCATGAATACTAACAAACAATAGCAATAACATCAGATTAATTTTTACATTAACTACAGAAAGGGAAAGCTAAATATTGTGTTTTTATGGGCTTCAACACTTGGGAATATTTGAGATGAGCTTGTACATTATTCAGATGTATGATGCATCATCAGCCAACTTAAATATACCAATATTTTTGTCGGTTTGCTTCAGTTTCCTCTTGTAAGGGAGACCATGATATTGTAACTTTTTAACTGTTACAATAAAACACATGGATTTTGATGACACTTTGTACATAAAATTATACATCTCAGATGAATTGATCACAAGTAATGTCAAGGTATTAATACTGTAATCTTGTTACTGCTGATATTTAAATTGTTGATACATTTATGAATAAATGAAGGGTAAACAATGATTATTATATATGAGCATTTATTAACATACATCCACTTTAATTTAAGGTTTGGATTTGTTGAATTTTTATATGTAGTCAAATTGAATAAAACATTTATTCCAGTGGAGAAGACTTGGAAAATAGCAATGTTGCTAAAGCAGTAACCAGGACAGTGGTGCACACATCTAAAGAGTCTCAGCAACCCATTATGGACGCTAGCTTAGAAAAAAAGGATCAAGATGTTAAAGTGAGTACTGTAAGATCCACAGATGAGAATTCAGAGAGTATCCAAAAGCACTGAAACTTGTATTATCCAAAACATATTTCATTTATGATAATTGTTTTAATTTAAGTTCTTTCACATTGGCTCAATTTAACTGGAAATTGCTGTTTTTTCAAGACTGAAAACAATTGATCAGAAGCAGGGTGAGTATTTTGTAACTGTATTTTCAAACATCCAACCAGAAATTATTAGCACAATTATGATAAAACCAGTATATAGCTCGAAAGGTATTATTTTTTAAAAGAAGTTTTATTGATTACAGTTTTAGAGGTTACTCAGTTTGCTGATGTCTTTCTGTATGTCCATCCTGAAATTTGTAACTATAAATTCTTGCACAAAATGTTTTGTTCTTCAGATGTACTGAAGTTCTTTTAAAATATCTTTTTTGCTCAAATTAATAATTTATAGACAAACCTTGAAAAACTTGAAATGTGTGATCTCTATTTTCATCTGTTCCATTAAGTAATAATACTTTGTGCACAAGTAACAGTTTACATTGTGGGTTTAATGTATCATTCAGTTTCTGACACAGGATTATTTTCATACTACCAAGCATCTTAATAGTTACATCATACCTCAGGCAACTTTTTTTATTCTAACATTTTCTAAAATAAAGGATATTCTCATGTACCTGCTTAATAAGTAGCTACAGCATAACTCTGGTTTTATTTGATTCAGAACCATATATATCATGAACATCAAATAAACCATTTACATGCTGTGCAGGGCCCCCAGTGGTCTAAAGCACTCTACATTACTGATCACTGCCATCTCACCTCTGTCTGCGTGGGTTCAAGTCTCAGATTCAGCAAATGTGTGTGTGTGTGAGAAAGCCTGCCAGTAGTTTCTTGCGGGTGGGTGGTTCTTTCCAGGGGTTTTTCTGTGCTCTTCCTCCACCATTAATACTGGCTGCCATGTATAGCCTTTTGTGTGCTAAAAAATGGCGTTAAACCCTACAACACCACCAACATGCTGTGCATAGTGTTTACTTTTGGTATACTATATAGGTTTCATCATCATCATCATCATCATCATTATCAGTCTCATGACCTAATGTGGTCATTGAGGCACAGTGCTGCTGAACATGTGACCAGTTCCCTCCAGTTGTCTCGATCATGTGCCAATGCCTGTGTCTCTGCAAAACTTTTCCTGGTCCATTCTGTGATGTTGTCAGTCCACTTTTTTTTTTTCTCTGTCTACCTCTCCTTCTGCCACCCTGGATGCTTTTCTGCAGTACTGTTGTGGATAGATTATTGGCTCTAGTGACATGGCCATACCATATCAGCTTTCTCTTTTTGACAGTGGTGAGGAGATTGAAAATTTGTTCAGTTGTGCTTCTACCACTCTGGAACCCTGCCAGTTCTTCAGCTATTATTTTTTCTGCTTGTGGTTTCAGTCAGTTTAAGATGATCTTCAGCATCACCATATTAGCATGGCTGATCAAATTGATAGTTCTGAAATGTTGGCACAGCTGGAGGTTGCCTTATTTTGGTGAGTGTTATAATCAGAGGCTGTGTCCACTGGTTTGGACATTCACCTGTCTGCCATATCTTGTTGAAGATGTTTGTTAGTAGCTCTATCACTGCCCACCCCCCCCCTGTTCTTGATAAGTTCAGCTGGGATGTTGACTACTCCAGATGCCTTCACAGTCTTCAGTGCTCTTATTGCTGACTCCACCTGTTCTTTGGCAGAATGGGCAGTGGCAGATGCTTTATTTGTTTGGGAAATGGATGCACCTGCCCATACACGAGTCTCCTGCTGCATTGCAGCTCGGCTTTGGTTAGCCAAAGGCTAAGGGAGTAAACCCTAAAAGAAAATTCGGAGTGGAGACGATGTACTACATACCCTTCTGGCAACTCCTTTGTCTGGAGAGGGATAGGCAATGCTAGACGACTTTTACCCAAGACACACTGATAATGCTGAACAAATCTGAAGTTAGCATACCGGATTGGTCATCACCCGGATCAACAAGGACCGCGCCTGCTGTTGTTCACCAAGGCAGAGGTGACAGGTGTGTTATTGGTACTTTGCATAAAATCAGGGAGAGACAGCATTGTTATCACCACCTGGAACATTAGAACTTTAGCACAAATTGGAAGAATCCAAGAGTTGACGCATAAAGTCAGATAGAAACCCTAGGAGAACACCAAACTGAAGATGGGCATATATTATGCTATAGTGGAGAGTTGGACAAGTCCACAAATGGAGTAGGCTTCCTTGTAAACAAAGCTATCAAGGGATCTGTGTTTAAATGTCACCCCATATCTAGCAGAATTATCTCCATTCATCTAAAATCATCTCCATTTAACATCACAATTAGCCAAGTCTATGCTCCAACTACTGATCATAATGATGAAGAAATAGAGGAGTTTTACAACAAACTACAGGGTATTCTAAACATGGTCAGTAGAAAAGACAGCCTCATCATCCAAGGACACTGGAATAACATAGTTGGCAATGATTCTCAAAAAGACTGAGATGATGATTGTAGACCTTCTTCCAATGAAAGATGGGGACGGTTGCTCGAGTTCACAAGCTACATCAACTTGATACTAGCCAACACCCTGCTTCACGATGCTGGACATGGCATGCACCAAATGAAATGCATCATAACCAGATCGACTACATACTGGTTCAGAACAGTTACCAATCTGGTGTCAATAGAGCAAAAACAAGAACGTTCCCAGGTGATGATGTTTTGAGTGATTATGAACTTCCAAGTGAGACTGAAGAAAATTAACAAGCCAAAGAAAATCAGGCACAAATTCAGTTTTGAACATCTTAAGGACCACAACATCTGCAAGTCATTCCAAGTCCACATTTGGAGGAAATTTTGCCCCACTCCTTGTGATGGATGTTGATGTAAAGTGATGACAGACATTTTTAAGACAGTCATGACAGAAGCTGCCAAGGACATCATTGGCCTCCATCGCCCAAAGAAAAAACTGTGGGTTACAGAAGAGATCTGAATCTGTGTGATGCCAGAAGAGACTTCAAAAACATAAGACACACAACAGGGGCAATGGAGTACCAAGGAATAATCAAAAATCTCAGAAAAAACTTGAAGAAAGCAAAAGAAAATTGGATTGGACAAAAGTGCACAGAAATAGAGAACAGTCTGATAAAGAATAGCAGCAGAAAGGCATTCCAAATTGTGAAAGACCTCACCAGATAGAAGCAACCAAGAGTCAGTACCGTTCAAGATGAAAATGTAAAATGGCTTACAGAAGCATGTGACATTGCAGAAAGATGGACTATTGAACAGAACTCTACAACCATCAATCAACAGGAGACCCAGAGGTGCTTAAAGTTTCAAATTCTACAAATGATGAATATATGTTTACAGAGAGAATATGTTTGCTTCATTTAGTGAAAGACTTATTATTTATTGGTTTCAATAATGGTTAAAACAACTGAATTGATCCAAGGTTATGTCATCTTGTGCTGAACATAGCACACTATAAATGAGACCAGTATAATATCCCAGGTGTGGGCTTATCTATTGGCAGTTTTGTAACCTGCTAAAAAAGATATTGATATGATGAAAAAGTGCACATTTGGCAAATATTTGATAAATGAGTTTGATGCACATCTTTTCTGCTGTCACTTTTTTTTAAACAAATGCAGTGAGTTGCATCATATTTGACCCTGTTTGTTGTAAATAAATAACATCATTTTAATCCTGAATTTTACATTACTGTATTCAGTGTTGAGAGCTAATCACAATAAGTGTAATTGCAGCCTCTCTTGGGTAATGGATTTTTTTATCTTTCTTGATCTTCAAAATGATCCTATCATCTGCTGTGCAAGAGCAATATGAAAATCCAGTTGTCTTCATTTGATTCTTTTCATTTCAAGTTTGTGGTTGGGTGACTCTTTGCAAAGTTATTAATGGATTCACTAAACCCCATGCAAAACTGAAATATATTTCCAACTCTTTTGCAGCTTTACGACAAGTGCAGTATTACATTCTTTTCTGGTCTGCCAGCTCAACTCTAAACATGTATTTGTTATACACTTTGGAGACAAGTCAGAGATGGCACTTTCTAGTAGGTTGTCTCCAACTGACCATCCTGCTCACAACTTGTTGAAAAATAATCGACCATATTTTGGTCACTTAATGCTACTGCACATAAATTGCCTTTTGTGATCACAACTTTCACCCCATGTCTTTAATCTAGCAGATTATTTTGCATCTTGCATTCCATTTCTATTAGATCATACTGTACCAAGTCAATAAAATGTTCTTTGTGACTTGCGCTGGTCTTGAGAAAAAGTTGTCCATTTGTTAACAACCGAGGCCCCATTGTGTTGGTCTGCTTGTTCCCAGACTTTGCTAGCAAATATTCCTTAAAGGATAATCTACCTTTATAAGTTGTCATACTTTTATTTCACACTCAGCTCTTTATGAGACTTGTAATTTGCAAGACTTGTTAGAAACTTCACAGGGTTCATTCATCTTTGAAGGTCTCAGACAGTTTGGAAAAATGAGGAAGTATTTTCAAGGCCTTGAAAGTTTGGGAAAATTGAGCAGATAACCCTGAGGTCTTCAAAAGTCTTCTTTGAAAGTTTAAATAAACACAAACATTTTAATTTCTTTTCATAATCACAAATAAAATTGTCCAAAGTTGTTAGATTGAGATGTAGTAGAGTTTTCCTGGTTTCTTTCTTATGATGACCTGTTCAGTTTCATTTCATCATTAAGCAATATTGTAGTATTTAGCATTTGTTGTTTTCTCATATAACATAACTTTCAAACAAAATGTTAGCAAAAAAAGGACTTGGATCTCTCTGTTTGTGGTCTTTAAAAGTTTGGGAAAAGTCTTTGAATTTATCATTCAGAATTTAGTATGAACCCTGCTTCATCAATATCGGGTCTTTGTGGCATATTTGTCATGTCCAGGATGATATCTTGGTGGATTCTGTTTGGTATCATTCACAAAAAAATCCTTGGAAAACTTTTCAAATTATTCTAGTCATAACTGTTGGAATATTTGATATCTGGAAGGGCCATGCAGATCACCAAATTAATGTATAGTTCCAGACTTGACGTAATAAAATGTATACCTAGAAATGCTAGTATTTGTTCCGTTGTCATAGATTGCCAAATTGAATCTGGCTTTTCTTCCATACATCTTGCTGCATTTAGACATTAGTTTGTGTCACAATTGCTTCAATCAAAACCAGAGAATTTAAATTTAAAAAAATCAATATCTTTTTTCCCATCATCAAAAACCAAAGTTGGACCAACTTTTTCGATCAACTAGGCAATGTTTGCAGCATGTGACTAGTCTTGTCTGCGCTTCATTGTCTTTATCATCAGATTCTGTCAACTTCAGACAGACTTGGCAAAGGAAATAAATCATTGTCACTGCCTACACTTTGTCCTTGACCATTGTCAAGCTTGTATTTTGATTGGTTAAATGTCCTTTTACTTCTTATTACTAACCAGTAATATTGAATATAACATTGACATACAGAATTTAAATTTCCTTTGACCAACAAGATTGAATGTAATATTAATGTATAGAGCAGATCTTTCTGTCATTAGCAAGCACCACCTGCATACGGATATATCCGTTATGGCTGATAGTTGTGCTTGTTTACTTATAAGCATATGTGTGTGTGTGTGTGTGTGTGTGTGTGTGTGTGTGTGTGTGTTATCAGTGACTCTGGAGATAAGGCACGTGTATGCAACAAATATACACATTAGTGTTAAGCAAAAAGTTCAGACCTAATCCAAGGCCAAAAGAATTTTGTAAACATGGGCACATTTACAGTCTAGGATCTATTTGTCTCAGATTTCTTGGTAGGTATATACATGGTCATTCTTATCCCAATTCAAATTTGATGTCATATAACTTTGTCATTCATAAATGTTTTCTCTCTGGCAACTGCACATTAAGTAAACAGAAAATTTACTAATTATTAAACATGTAACGTATTTATGTTTAAAATGAAGGAATCAGCTTCAATATATTTTAAATCATCTGCACCATCATTTTGAAAAATTTGCTTGCATTCCCCTCTTCTCCATTTGTTAATATGAGTTAGCCTGATTTATGTCACAGCTAATCATTGTGACTAGAACAAATCTGTATTTCAAACTTTTCTACATGCTGAATCTTGTATATTTCAGGTGTGTGGTTTGGACTTCTATCTGCATTTATCAGTGGTGAAGGACAGTGTTGTGAGTGTTAAATTGCAGTCTGCCTGTGAAGAGATTGATCAGGTTAAATTGGAGGCAATTCCAGGGCATGATCGTCTTTGGGGTGTGCATATAGAAGTACCAGAAAATAAGTTGAAGTCAGATATTTCATACAAATACAAAATCAGAGTTCGGTTACCCATATTTTTCCTTGGGCTTAAATATTCTTTTGAAACAGTCATCAGATCTTTACAATCGACTGTTCAGCGTGATGATGAGGGTGCACTCACTCTGGAAGGATATCTAGCACATTGTTATCATATTCTTGACATCTGCCAAAAAATGGATGTTTTTGAATGTGTGAGACAGTTTCAAACAATGTGCTTGCCTCAGTTTACATTTGAACAGAAATGTCATATTGTGAAAATAATAAAACCTATAGTGTCAGTTTCCAACAGAAATTCATTGATTCTTTTCACAATAATGCTGATGAACATTTTCCAAAACATTAGGCAATTTCTTGATACTAACATCATTACAAAAGAAATGGTCAGAACACTTCTTGAAATGTTCAAGACAGAAAATCCTGTCAATTACAGTGAATCGTGTCATCAAAGTTTGTATCATTTGCTCTCAAACTTTTGCAAGTTTCTGTATGAAAGAGATTATTGCTTACTGTTCTTCATTTATGAAGTGTATCCATTTTTTGATGAAAGAATTTTCAGTCAGAAAATTATAGACCATGTTAGCAGTAAAAAAACACTTTGCTCAGCTGATCTGGCAGACATGAAATATTTAAGAGTAATTCTCTCAGTTGCTGAACATAGAATAGGTCCAGACACAGAATCAGATGTGGCTGCCTTTCTTGAGAGATTGTTTCACCATCTCCCTCTTTCTCAAGCTTTGCGAGGATACAGTTATTTTTGTAAATCCAGTGTAGGAGGCCACACAAAAATAAAAGAAAAATTGATGTTAACATTACAGGCAAGTTCATTGGCTGAAATCTCCAGAACTGTGAATGCAGGGAATATAAAAAATTTAGTTCTGCTATGGGAACTGATAAAAGTAGAACAGAATCTGTCGACTTACCTGACAGACAGGCTGCAAAAAGCTATTGTCAACTTTACTACAAATAGCACAGCAGAGCTTACGATGGATGATTCTAAAACTCTGTATAAACTTTTTGTGGATTCACATCTATTTAATGATGAGCAAAGTCAGGAGCAACTTTTAAAAGCTGTAGGACAATCGAAAGTGAAGAATCTTCATGAAATTTTCACAGTTCTTCTTTGGGATTTAAAGTACAGTGACTGTTTGCAACAGAATCCAGATCTACTTCTTGAATGGTTGAAAACTGCAATCAGATGCCATGTGAAGGCTGCAAACTATTCAAGTATAGAAGATGAGATATGTCCATGCTATGCTTATCTTCATGATGCTTTGGCTGTGCCAGTGTTACAACAAGGTGATCCATTGCAGACAAAACTTGAAGAGTATGTTTTTAACTGGTTAAAAAAAATAGACATAGAAAAAGCCCTCAGGAAATTAGAAGACATAGAAAAGCTGAATATGCAGAAATCTATGGTCCTTGGTTTGTACCAAAGACATTTGCAGCAACTCCTTGTAGCTCACTGTGATTCCTCTAAACCGGAAGACCTTCTCATCGAAGTCTGTGGAACATTGGGTCATCTCCGTGTCAACACAAAGTAAGCTTTCTGTCATAGTTATTAGACCTAAATTTAATATCAGATATATGTATAACCTGTTGCTGTTGCATAGATAGTATTTTCCAGATGGAAAATACTCTGTATGATAAGAATTCATCCTCCCATGAGAAGATTCTAGAATGTTTTGCTCCAGCACACTGTCATTCATTCCCCCCCCCCCAGTCACATCCATTATAGGCAGCATACATTATTGAGAAATTGCTTATCTTTTACATTTTATATAGTGATTTGAGATTTCTCTTTGTGTGCTTCATTTGTATCATGACAGTATACTCCTGATCAAAAATGATTTTTTTTTTCTGCTTCTATTGAGCTCTTGTTAAGAGCTTTTGTTATTTTTTTCTGGTTTTGATCTTGCATTAATCTTATCACAAAGAATGCAACTATTATTGTTGGGTTTTTATTTATAGCTTGAGTGGTTAGTTAGTAAATATTCATATTTTTGCAGATTTTGTATGTGGATTTATTTTGTGTTTCTTGTTTTATTATGGTAACAAAATGTCAGTGTAATAGTAGCAATAACTTACCTGTCTCTGTTGTGCAGCTTTATATTTTTGTACCAGTGACTATTATCATTTGATGTGAGCTCATCTTCCCAAAGAGTGGAGAATTGTCACTATGACAGTCAATTCATGCAACATGCATGGTATGTGCACAGAATGGTTTCAAGGACACCTGGTTGTTTGCATATTATGCCAAGATTGTCACCAGAGAAAATTTGCTTCTTGTGAGTGTTTACTGCAATAGCTGTCTCCCTTCTTCGTAATTTAATTTCTTTACAGGTAACCTTTCTCTCTTTTAGAATTGTGTTTTAAGGAACACAATAGTTACCCATGTATTCCATCCTTTAGTTGTTATGGGTATATCCTCCTATTTTTCAATATGCAACCAAAGTATGGGTAAGTTCTTGTGTTAATGAATAACTGTGCAACCTGCTTAGTACAAAAGGGCAGTGAGTGGCTAGTGTAGTCCTCTCTCCATCTAAAAATTGATAAACAAAAGAAAAGATCACTGAAATGTTGTTTTAAAAAACCTTGCAAAAATATAATATTCCAGCATGAGTAAAGCAATAATATAACAAAATTTGGTATATTTTAAGGGAATTATTTTATAGTTTTTTGAACTTTCATTTTTAAATTTGCTGGTTCCTTAAAACCAAATGCAGATAATTAAAGCTATTAAGAAAGTGGATATATATATATATATATATATATATATATATATATATATATATATATATATATATATATATATATATATATTACAAAGAAATAGATATGGTTAAAAGTACAAAAGCAGACATGTAAATGGAAAGGTATTAAAATATTTACGAGAGAGAAGGGGGGTTGTAATGATTTTTTTTATTGATACTCAATTGAATGATTTGTGAACACTTGTTTTAAGAATGATTTGAGATATTTTTGTCAATTTAATTGTTTATCTAGCACTAAATAATAGATCATAAATGCTTGTGGGTGCTGCATTTTCCCACCATCAGTCATGCTTTGAATGAAATCCTCCTGGTGGTTAATTGTTAGTTTTATTTCCAAAACACTTATGCCAAAGAAATCTCATTAGTATTTTTAGGATTCAAAACCTATTCACCATAAATTTGGTGACATGCATCAAAACAATCATTGACAAGCTGACTGCTTAGTGTTGGCAACCTGACACACTGACACAGTGTATGCAAGGCTAACTAAGATGGGACCTGAAAGGCAGTGAATCCTGGATATGAACAAATATTACAATTAACATGTAACTTTGTAAGTTCCAATACAAATGTTTATCCCTTTTTTGTCAAAATGTGCTTTAAATAGTAAATATTCAAATCTTAGCAACTCCATGGAAAAATGCAAGACTGATATTGATATTCACTACAAGATGGAAATGATGTATACAGTTGATAAAAGAAACTCTGGCCTGTTAAAAAGAACGATGTGCTACATGAATGCTAAATAAAGGTGCAAATATATGTACTGGGTTAAGATCACAGGTTATAAAGCTTGTGCAATAAGCATTTGAAACTAAACACAACGCCTTGTCAGAAAAATAGTTTACACAGAATTATTCACAATGTTGTATGTATTTCATCCACCGCCAAATTTTAAATAAATTTCGTGTATTTTTTTTTATTCTTCACTCTATTTTTGGGCTTTGCCTGTGGGCAAGTGCCATGCAAACTTGAGCTTGCTCAAACTAAATTTGAGCCTGTTCTGGGAGTCAGGCAAGTAGATTGGTGAATCCAGTTGCTGTTATTATTGTTGTTTCCTTCATCACGTATATTAATAATGTCTGCATTCTCACTTTTACAAACTATTATTGCATGTATGTCTGCATTTCGTCCTTAGTGAAAGGTTTCATCAGTAAGAGAAACATCTTTACAACAACAAAAAAAAAACGACAGGTAAAATGGGTCATTCAGTTTGTTTATCTTGTGCATACACTGGTGTGCATTTAGTATGCACTGCATACAACCAGGTGAATTCATTCTTAACATTAAAATATATTTTTATTATCGTGTTATTTATAATATCATTACAGTCTGTGGTACAATGTGGCCGCAAGAAAGTACCCATGAAAAGAAATCACTTTATGCTTTGCAAATTATGGCCTTTTGAAACCTGGAATCAAGCTGCTTGAAGCCACACATGGGTGGCAGTGGCTTTTTCCCACTATCATATCATCGTAATTTTCTGAGTTGTTTTTTCAAACACAAACACACACCCCAACATTGCGAGAGGCTTTGCTTTTATCTAGGTAGACCACTTTGTTTTGCCAGGAGCTTGTGGGACCCTTTTCTTTGGCAGTCTTTAAGACCCCTCCAGAAGTAGTAACTGAAGCTTTGGGAGTCTATGGCCTACCCAAAACGGGAGAAGTTGGAGATGGTGCTCTACATATCTTGTATCTATGACAGGATATTGCTTCCTGATGCTAGGGAGGCAGTGTACCTCACACCTCATATTCATGACAGCATGTTGCTACCCCACTATCATTATCATGGGAGTGGTCAGCACCACATCCTTCAGAGTGTTGAATCAATTGAGAATGAGGTATTTTCAGATTGTATCTCAGTTGCCTCATGTTACAGGATAATAGTATTGACCAAGTTCCCCTTTACTGCCCTGTCATGTTCAGTGGTATCCCCCTTCTTTCCCTATTGAAAAAAATTAATCCTGTGAGGCCCTCTGCCTTATTTGCTTTGGTCCTTTATATCCCCATGGGATACTGGGCTCTGCCCTCACAGTAGAGAGGTATTGATGCAGCTCATGTTTGGCTATCACCTTGCCGGATGACATCAGCTCAGAAGGCTAGAGATGTCATATTATCCAGGACATAGAGAGGATCTTATAAATCCTTTAAAATTTTTAGCACTATAGCCCTACTCACCATCCTGATCTGTGGGCCATGGTGCAGAGTACTCCAATGCCTCCTCCACAAGTGACGGATATAGTGATGCCCAGTTACTCAACAGTTCGGAGTATGCTAGACAATGATGATGCCATTTTTTTCCTTCTCAACTCCAGCAAGTTTGAGGTAACAGCAGTGCCACATATGCATCCAATAAGGTTCACTCCTTCCTCTCAGTTGTATGAAGCCTGGTCCTTTGATAAGGTGTAAACAAACTCTACCACTTCATGTACCCTTGAGTTGTGCTGGAAACCATCTCGCACACAGTCCATGAAGATTGTTTCTAATTTGGAAAAAATCTCAGGATTGCAACCTCCATCAGACCTCTTGTTTGTTCTTCATTCCACCCTGATCAAGGAAATCTCACAGAGGTTGTCTGCAGGTCATTTGGCAATGTTGAGGCTTGTCGATCCCTCCCTTGATTTTGAGACTTCTGGTCTGCATGGGCATACCTTTCCATCAAAACAGTTGAAGATGTGAAACAGAAATCCAGATTTATCATCATCATAGATTCACATGCTTAACTCTTCACAGCTAATGCAATCATTATTCAGAAAGGCCTCATTGAATCCAGTTGCCTTACAATGCTGGAAGTTGTGGCCAGACAACAGACGTGTGCTGTCTGCCATTGTTTTAATGGCTTTATCAGTGGAATTTCTGCACATGTGCCATGATTTTACATTGGACCCCTCAAAGGTCTTACTTAGAGTGAAGATCTTTTAAGGGCTGCTCCAGTCAAAGCTGAGACCCTCTTCGGAGGACTAATCCCTGCAATGGGTTACCATGACTTGCAGGATCATCAATATCAGTTTTCCAGCTGTTCCATCATAATTTGCCAGGAAGCATGTTAATATGAATTGTAAACAGGGGTCATCTGCCAAGTTTTTCAAACTTATGCAGTGTCAGTCTTCTTTTCTACCTTGAGAAGTTGGAAATTATTCTATGACAGGACTTTGTTAAGCTGGAAATGAAGTTCTTAAATGAACCAGAACTCAGGCTGGGTTGGATCAGAAGAATCTGATTGTGTCAATCTTAGAAATGCTACAAGTAAAAACACTCTAGCCATCACTATTTGGATCCTTAAATGCCACTGTGGATTTGGTTCACCTAGGATGTCTACATATTAAACCTCTATAGTTCCTCCTTCATGCAAGGTGAAAACCAAGAAAAGATCTTCTAAGGCTGCTTCTCTAAAAGCTGAGACCTACTTTTGGGGCCTCATTCATACTGTGGCTTCTCAAAACTTGCTGGATCATCAACATTGATCTTTAACGTCCACCCCAGTCCATTACAATTGACCAGGAATGAAGGTTAGAAAGTGGGGAGTTGAGAGGGTCTTGAATACGTCTCCCACCTTCTACTCCCCAATATTCCTGGTAACCAAGAAAAGCAGGAAATTTCTAATCATAATCTTTCCTCTGGTCTACCAGCTCTTTTGGAGGAAGGCTTCAAGATGGAAACAATCTACTCAAAACCAAAAAATATGTCTGTTTGTTTGAACCATTTCCATCAACCTTCAGGA
The DNA here is from genome assembly GCA_029339505.1 of Unio delphinus. Lineage (NCBI taxonomy): Eukaryota > Metazoa > Mollusca > Bivalvia > Unionida > Unionidae > Unio > Unio delphinus. The sequence continues at coordinate 7,442,089 of JAQISU010001242.1, read as the reverse complement.
TTCCCTCAGACATATCCCGATATATCTTCCACACTGTAAATATCTCCAGGTTCTGCAGTTTGAAATGTCTTATGTACCCACTCAGATCATAGGAGTGGTAGTTGTCTCTATCTGAATACTAGGAACATCAATTCTCCAGTATTTTGACAACTGGCTGATTCACAATGTCCATTTTCAGACCCTTCATCAGGATCTTTTTCATTCATGATCCACTGTAACTCAATTGGGTCTCATCCCAAACATTGAGAAATCAGAACTTGTTCCACCACAGGACATTCTTTATGTGGGGATGAACTTACTAATGACCAAACTTTGTCCAGGCTCCTCAGGATCAGTAGATCCAATCCTGGCTCTCCTAGAGTCACTGAACCAAAACCATGTTGTCTACTAACCTTTATCTTTCCATGCTCAGAACCTTATATGTTACTGACTGTTTGGTTCATTAGGATGTCTCCATAAACATCATCTTCAGTTCCTCCTTGCAAGAAAACTACTAAGAGATTCTCTATTAGCCCTGATTCCTCTAGGACCAGATTTTTACCATCATTTGCTTTGGTGGATGAGGCATGACAGATTCCTGGTGGGGGTTTCCCATGCATGCATCTGGTCCTCACTATCTGTTCACCAATACATCAGATTCCAGTTGGGAGACTCAAGTTAGAGCTGGAGGGCATAATTCTCAACAGTTCTTGGATTCAGGCCAAATTGACCCTCCACATCATCAATCTAGAAATGAAAGCAGTATTTAGCATTGCAAGAATATATCAACAAAATAAGGGGCTGATGTGTCATGGTCTCCTCGGACAATACATCCAATGTAGCATATCTATGGCATCAAGGAGGCACACATGCTCCAATTTTTTGCATAAAGGTCTGTAACCTCTTTATCTGGGCATACCTTTGGAGGATGTCTCTAAGTTCACCACATTCCAGGCAAGATGAATTTATTAGCGGATAGCCTGCCCAGAACAGGTTCAGCTGTCCTTATTGAATCATCTCTTCACCACTCAGTAAAAGATTCCCTGTACACATTATGGGTAAAACCCATGGTGTACCTATTTTCTGCAAGGCTCAACAACAAACTGCCTTTCTAAGTGTCTCCAGTCTTGAGAAAGATAGCATGGGCAGTAGATACATTCATCTTCTGGTGGGATTGCCTATTTGTATATGCCTTCACCTCATTCTGAATGCTACAAGTTCAGCAAAAAAGCCAGAACTTCCACTGTGTAGATCATCATCACTGCCCCCACCTTGGCCTTAATGATCTTGGTTCGCTGATCTCCTGGACCTGTTGATCCATTGACCATAATCTCAACTTCACAAGATGGATCCCCTGTTGCATCACCAGTGATCACTTCTCTGTATAAGCCCTCACAATGTCCACCTGCACATCATGCCCATCTCAAGCAATCTCTAACCAAACAAGTTTTAGTGCTGAGGTGTTTGTTGCATCTTTGAGGCTTGGAGAGCTAAAGTCTATAATAACAGGTGGAAACTCTTCTGTGATTGGAAACATGTTGATTTATCTGTCCTCTGCAATTTTCTTTGCTCCAACACTCTTAAAATTCTCTCAGAATTGGTTCAGATTTGCACATTGCTGATCTTGTTGAGTATTCTGAACTTCAGGAACCTGTCTCCTGCACCCTTTTGCCAGATGGAATTGTTATTGCATTTTATGTCCCACAGCCATTGAGTGAAGCTTCCTTTCAGTAGCTCATACTCAAAACAGTGTTCCTACTCACTCAAGCTTCTACATGACAAAGAAGTGAGATTCATGTCTTGTCGTTTGACACTGTTTCCAGTTTACAGTGGCTTGTACCCTTCCATTATGGAGGCTGAGCACTGCAACGGTGGGTTGCACCATCCTGTTAAGGAAGTAGAGCACAATGATAGTGGGTTGCATCCACCCATTAAGGAAATTGATCACCAAAACAACAGTAGAGAACAGCAACACATCTTGTTTTTGTTTCTCTCTAGGGTTGATTGTTATGGCTCAAAGAGACATCAACCTTAGATGGACATATCCTTCCATGATCCATACACTTCAGTTTCTGTTTTTTTCAGTTTGACAAGTGCATCAACCTACCCATCTATCTGACCATAGCTGCATGATAAGTAATTACAGCAACTAGTATTAAAATATACTATTGGGTGGGAGGGGGGGTAGGGTAAAAAAAATAATTTAATTATGCAGCACTTCAGGAAGATGTCATGGTTAGTTGTATCAAAGGCACCAGATACCGGTGGGTCAAGTAGTGTGAAAACTGAAATCTTACCATCATCTGAAGTGGAGAGAAGGCCATTAGCAAACTTTTAGAAGGGCAGTTTCATTACTTTGACAGAAGCAATGAACTGACTGGGAATTACTGAAGAGATTATATAAATTTTAAGTGAGATGCTATTTGAGACAGAACTGTAACTTTTGCTTAGACTTTGACATGAATGATAATGACAAGACAGGGTGATAGTTTTTCCAAGCCATTCAGGTCAATGGTTGGTTTCAAATGTGGCCTTGTAATAGCAGTTTTATAAAGTGTTGGATAAAATGCCTGCTTAAAAAAGAGCAGGCAGGATAGCATGCAGTAGTGATGTAGGAATTGGATCAAATTCACATTACTTTGGGGGCACACCTGTTTAACACATTAAGCCCTGAAGGTTTTTGCTGTTTTCGCATGCAATTGTAGGAAACATTTTGGGGACTATTTCTGAATACATCCTAACACATCGACTTCCAAGCAATATTCCATTAGACAAATGGCTAATTGTGCTAAAAAGAATGTTTCTTTCATTGGTTAGTTTGCTGGCGTATGAGCAGAAGTTGAAAAGCTGTTGTCTTTTTGTGTTGTTTTTTTGCTTAACGGACCCATAATTTTTGCATGGAGAAGACTCTTTATTCAAAATGTCCACCATATCCTACTTTTTGCACAGGTCCTTTATATTATACCACCCACTTTAGTGTATCATGTATGACCTTGACACTACAGACCTTGGAAGTAGGCTACTACCTCATGACCCATAAATTCAGCACTTGGGGTTAATGTGTTAAAGCATCTGAAATTTTTCTTTAACATTAACTCCACTAAGTCCAATATGAAACCAATATCCATGCGAAGCATGGACAAGCCAGTATTAGGGTTGGCAGGTCTAAGGGTGTAATTCTCTTCCAGATGCATCTCCTCAAGAAGTTTGAAGATTTTATTGTATTTGAGCACCCACTTGTTTGTTTGCATCCCATAACAATTTTAAAAACAACAGGCATCACAGATATAAAAAATGGACATAACTGAGTCATTTCATTCATTGATTTATTATTCTCACCTGACTGTTTCCAGGGTCTTAGTTTTTGGCAGTTTGAGTTAAACTGGATTTTCTTTAGTAACACAGTTGTTTTCTTTTGTTGATTACCTTAACGGCTGTAAATCTTGGGACACTAAAAATACTTTTTCAGTGTCTCAGTCTCAGTGAACACTTACTAAACTGTTAAAAACTACTGAGATTGCTTTTATTATTTTGCATATGCATATTTTCAGATTTTTTTCCAACACAAATTTAAGTAAAGGTAAATACAGACTTCATAATTCACAGGCCGGTTTGAGTTTACCCAGGAAACCAGGCTAAACTATAATGTACAGTACTTAAACAGTGCAAATCATTCTTAATGTCACTTTCATTCTTCGTTATTCCCAAACAAATGTTTTGCTTTATTCATTGTTTTGAACAAATCATATTCTTCCAGATAACATTTCAGCTAGTTGGTAATAGCTGGGTTTTTTTCATTGATTCACACACTTGCATGTTACGATTTTTTCAATGATATCAGCAGGCTACAGATTGAGGTAATGTTTGTGAAAAGCTACACACATTCAGGTGTGCAAAGTACATAACCAGCATAACTGTTACATGTTCATGAAAGAATAGTAATAATAAAGGCTACAGTTCTGAATATAGATCAACAATGATAATCATGAATTGTATTTTGACTGAACAAAATCACCATTTTCCACATAGTGGTAACCTGGACGTTTTGGTGAATCTTTTATTTACAATTGGTGGATTTGTCTTTTGTTTTCCAACTGAAAAACTGGCTGGTTAATATTAAAACCCTGAAACTTGCTTGAGTTGGGAGGGAATTTTGACCAGCAACTATACTATCACTTTGATGTATAAACATTGGTTTTCACTCCAAACTATTAACACGATTACCATAGTTTTGTATAATGGGTCACTTACATCAAAGCAAACTACAAATCAGTTTTTATGGTATTAGCATAATTTTTTAAGCATTATTACTGAAACTTCATTATTGTATTTTTGGAAATATTAAAGTTTAGTGAAGTTGTGCCCATGCTTTGAATCCAGGAAATGTACTTCATTTAGCTTGTGCAAAAAAACACTTTTGTACATGCTGTGGTGCCATTATGTAATATGCTCACTAGCCTAATTGTGAGTGTTGAATCAGACACTATTGTTGTTTACAGTTGTCATATCAAATCAAATTTTAATGAGTTAGGTATTTACAATTTCAAGGCAGAATAAAACTATAATTACTGGTGCACTGATATGCAATGCTAATGCAATAACTCATAAACAAACATTGAGTCAAAAGGGAGAGGTAGTGTTACAGCAACCATTGAATGCACAGTTCTTGTATGAATCAGATTAAGTTATACACAGATCTGAATTAGGTAGAAACAATAAGAAAACAGAATATTAAATAGATTTTTTGACTTTTCAAACAAATTTATACCATTTCTATGCAATAATAATATAAGATAACCCTGAGAGAGGTATACATGTAATTTTTGCTATCTGTTTGCCTAAAGAAATGCAGTAAAGTTTGTGCATTTAGAACTTACAGTGTGCATCTTGTGATGTAGACTCGGATTTCTTTGTCAGCTTAAAAGAGGGTCATGCACTTTTTACTTTGTTTTTTTTTTTTAAAGGTGAAGGTATATAAGTGAGTATATATGGTAATATCAATGATTAATTGAGTTGTTAACCCAGCTGATGTTATGTTTTGCAGTGTAAACAGGTTCTCCTTCACTTACAGACAGGTCAAGGAGGAATATAATGCATAGTTACTCTGAGGAGTGATTCTCAAAATATCATCATCAGGTCTATACACAATCCATTCTAATAAAATTGTGTCCACATTGGTGGGTTGGTATGTACAACCAGTGCCAAGTTGAAAATGTATATATAGTCTATGAATTTTTACATGTGGGTTTGTAGGGTAGTCAAGATAAAAGTTGAAATCTCCTAGAATCATTCAGCTGCAGTTGGTGAATTACAAAATTCAATAAGGGCCAGAATTGTTTCAAAACTAAATCATGAAAATTTCAATTACTGTGATTCTTTGTTTATCATACTATATAAAAACATAATAGTAGACACAGATTCATAACAGGATATATAAGCAGCCATATTGAATGGTCATTTGATGTTTTACTGTAAGATATCAGAAGAGGATTTCAAATGTATTGCAGAAATTATCAATATGGTTTAGAAATTTATGATTTGACACTTGTTCATGTCGTTCAGTGCATGCTTTAATAAAAGTTTAACAATTCACTCTTCGGTAACTGAAGTACATACTTGAGAATTATCCAACCTTATTTGGCTTCTTGACCCAAACCAATAAAATGCTTGAGATCAAGGGTCACATGAAGAAGGACAGTTCCTTATCACTAATTAGGCCTATAAATTAAATTCTTTATTTTCAAAAGGACTGCTTACTTGGCCATGGTCCACTCAGTATGAAAGACTTGGCTGCATGTGGCCTGTGGGCTGCAGGTTGGACATCATAAAATTTCAGAGAAATATGAGCATGACATTTAAGTGATATCAACAACCTTAAGTTTCCTTTTCATTTTGTTCAAAATACTTTATGGAGAAGCCATTGGCACTTGTAGTGGGAATTTGAACAAGTTTTGAATTCATTTTAAATGAATCAGATCAACTTGATGTCAGAACAGCTACAGGTCTAGATAATGTTAGAACTAAATTCCTAAAACTCTCATCTCAGTTGATTGCATCTTCTCTTGTATATATCCTCAGTCTAAGTATTTCCATATTTTTTCCAAAAAGGCCAATCCTGGCAAAAGTAACTCCAGTACACAAGAACTGAGATCTTTCTTAAATGAATATAGAGCTATCATATTTACCATATAATGTTTGGACACAATAATTTAATTTTAAAAGTAATTATGATGTTCACTTTATGTTCTGGGACTCATAGTTATTTTCGAGTCGTTTAGTTGTGGGACACTTTTTAAATCATTCAAAAATTACATGGCAGAAAATGCTTTCAGACCTTAATTTTATTAAAGAAAACTTTGAAAAAGGAAAATGCTGTGAGTTTTGTTTGTTTACATTTTTCTTCCTGGATGCAGATTTGATAAGAACAAGAGCTCAAGTGAGGAATGAATCATTTGTGTATATGAGAAAGAATTAAACTTTTTCTGTTCTAAGTTTTTTAAAATTAAGTGCCAAGGTTTTTTTTGCACAGCAGTGATATCTGGTATAATTCAAGTAGTTCTGAACAAACTTATATATCGCTAATATATTTAATTTAAATCCTGTTCATATTCTTAATTGCCCACTCAACATCCTCTGGCTCAAATCCATCAAATTCGTCTTCTTCACTGTTGCTGCCATTACATTCAGTATCTTTTATGATATTGTTCTTGCATCCATTCAAGTTATTGTTAAAACCACAAACTTTAAATGATTTTCGGATCAGATTTTGCTTGTCTCGAAGCGATTTGACTGCTTTCACAATCCAGTCCACAACTATTTTATCTGCACTTTTATTACAAGACATGTTGCCATTTTCCTTGGAAAGACCCTCTGCTGCTTTACAAAGAAAATTTGTCTGGCTTTTCCTCAAGTCGGACTTGACCGGTTTATTTACACTGGCGTCTTGTGGCTATAGGATGGAAAAATACAGGCACCATGATACCCCTTCTTAAAGCCTGTTTTACAGCATCTGTAATATATGTGCCTGGCATGAATCCATCACTAAAAGAGGTCATTCCTTTCCTGTAGACTTGAGATATATCTCTTTAATCCACTGCAGCATCACCTCATCCACCCAACCCTTTTCCTGCTCATGTATGATCAATCCTTTTGGTGCTTGAATATCTTTTAGCTCTCTCACACCACAAAAAATTATTATTGGTAGCAGCACAGCTCCTGCTGTAGAAACTTCAAGTACTAAGGTTAGATGCTTTTTATCCACACCAGTCATGTGAATTCTCACACCTTTAACACCTTTTTTTTGACAGTTTGTCTGGGAATGATATCAAAGTACATAGGTGTTTCATCCATGTGAATTATTATCTTGTCTTTGAAATCGTCTTCTCTTCTTGCCTTTTCGAATTCATGGAATAATTTTATTTTCTCTTCCAAATTTGCTGGGCCATTGTTGTAATGAATGAAGCATGAGATTGTGTTACTTTGCAGACAAAAATTCAGTTTTATTGTTGGTTTGATTGTGTATAAAAATTGCCATGTTTCCTAAGATTGTCATTAGATTCATAAAGTTTAGAGAGTAACGTCATTCTCTGTGTTTTACAACAACTCAATTCTTGCATAGAAAATGCACTTTTGTCACAAATCCTAAATATTGTTCTGAAAGGCTGATACTATATTGCTACCTTTGTATTTCAGGTACACAGCTGAACTTGTGCAGAAGATGATGGAGCTGTTTTGTAATACCTTTGAAAATGATCAGTATGAAAACTTCATAAATATGACTAAGATTAGCAAGTTTTGGATTCTTATCCTCAATATGGAAGGAACTCATTCTGTCAGCACAAAGAAACATGAAATATTCAAGAAAGGTATGCTGTGCTTGGAATTCATTGTTAAGTCTCTTGAATCAAAGAATATTACCTGTAGTCAGTTAGAGAAGATTAAGAAGGTTCAGGATACAAAGGAACTGTTGGTTGCTGCTGGCAAACTGAGCAGAATGGATATTGACAAGCTTTGGAAGAATGTCTTTTCTGTGGTCCAGAGAGAAAAAGATAAAGTGGATTGTGCCATGAAGGTTTTACACAAAGTTAGAGAAAAAGTTCCTTTGACTTGTTTGCCAGCAGGGTGGAACAGCTTTGAAGAACATATTAAAAAAATGGATAAAAAACTTAAAGGTCATAAGATTACCATTGGATGTGTCATGGATGGTACTCAGGTTTGGTCTTGTTGCAAAATGTTACCAGAAATTTGTGAAAGGCTTGTTTGGTACATTGACTCTCAGGTCTTTTGGAATGCATGTCTAGTCATACTTTTGGAAAAACATGAACTCATAGGACAAGAGGAATCATTCCCAGAAGAAGATGTTGATAGTGAAGTGCTTGATGAAGGAAAAGAAACAGTATTATTGGAGTCATTGAAATGTTTGTTCTGTGAAAGTGTTCATGAAATTGAAACTATATCATCTTGTATCAGTTTCCTTAAGGTACTGGAGCATCATGGGGGTCTGAAGTACAGAGAAGACTGGATGATGTTTTGCAAGAACCCTGTGGTAACAATGAGGCATGTTGTAAAAATGTTTGAAAAAGCAGACATTTTACAGGAAATATCCCTCTGTGAGGAAACCTTTAAATTACATATTGATGCCCGCAATGGAAGTGCGCTTAGATTATACCATGATTTTGATAAATACTGTGAACAAGTCAATGTCATAAAGATGGCCTTAGATGCACTAGGAATTGATTCAAATTCCGACCAAACTTTTGCTGTTGCTATTGATGCTTTTGATAAGATGATGACTCACACTGTTGACGAGATATCCTTGGATCAAGTGCATAAGGCATTAAAAACTATTTCCAAGATAGCTTTAGATTTGAAAGAGGAAAAATTACAAGTGCTGAGAGCTCTTGGTAAAGCAGTAACTCTTGTTGAGTTTTTGAAAGAAGTTGATGTGGACTTTCGAAGTCTTATAGATGCTGTTGAAGAGGTTTCAGAACAATCTGTAAACGAAGCTACAGTGTTGGGACTTATTGATGTGAAGAGGTTTCTCCAGCCTGTTCTGAAGAAGGACATGCAATCTGACATTGCACAACTGTTCCAAATTATTTCTAAACAAATGAAAGACATCAAGCCAAATGAACTTGCAGGAAAGATTATGGACTGTAGAGATAATGTATACAATTTGAGGTCTTTGTACAATAATGTGGCCAATAGAGGTGTAAGGACTAAGGAAATTGTTGACAATGTGATCAAGAGTGGAGCCTTTTGCTTTCAGCTGGACACTGGTGATGAATGTGTACTCAGTGTTGGATATCAGCACGGTAAAAAAACAGAACATCATGGAAAAGACATTTTGATTGACATGAGAAGTCGAACTTTGCTCTTGATGAACACAGATAGTAAAACTGAGACATTGGAAATAGTTAAACGGAAAGATAACCTTGAAAACTTTGTACTTTATGTTGATATTGCCTTGGAAATAAGCCAGTTATTGACAAATCTACATATATCGGGTCATTTTATGTACAAATTGTATGAACAAGAAGTGAAGGCAAGTGGCCTGAACTGTTTGAAGGAAGATCTTGAAAAGGAATATGGCAGTTGGTGTGCAAGACTTGAGGAATGCAGAGAAAAGTACTATTGGATGAATTTCATTTTTGGTCAGCAGTTGCATGTTATCCATGACTTTATTGAAATGGGTAAAGAGAGAGACAAAGTACTTAATATGTTAAAATTTATTCATCCAGATGTACAAGTAGAAGGAATGAAAGAGTACTATGCACAACTGAGCTTTGAGATGTCAGAGTCCTCCATACTTGAGAAAATAGCTCACACACTTAACCATATCTTGAAGGAATTACAGCCAGTTTGTAGGCCAGTTGATGCAAGCATCATGGTTTCCTCCAAGTTGACAGACTTTATCAGGACTGGTAAATTGTCAGTAATTGCTTTGGAGGAAAACAGTAATAAGGTGATGAAAAGTATGCTAGCTCTCTACAGTAACACAGTAAGGAAGTTACCAGAGCCCCACCAGGTACTTTTTTGCAACCAAGATACAATGTGGGTAGAAATACAGCTTCTGTTACATCGCTGTGTTAGATCAGATGAGGAAAACCTCTTTTGCATTGCTAATGTGGAAATGCTTGCCAATGAAATACAATTCCAACTTGTTGAGGCATTGCACAAGTTGCCCAGGAGTCAAACATTCCTTCTTGCTATTATTTGCTGTGGAACTGACAATCATCCGTTTGTGAATGAGTTCTGTGGATTTATTTTGCCAGTACATCCTTTGTCAGGCACAACATTCAGAAATATTTTGCAAAATACCTGGCCAGATGTTTGCTCAATTACCTCAGATGTTCCTGGCTTAGGAAAGACAGAGACTATTAGGCAAAGATCACATGGGCAGGGTAAAGGAGTAGTGACTTTTCACATCAGTGGACCTCACAACAAAGCCAAACTTGTTGAGCGACTAGCTAATCTCAGAGTCAAATCACACCATATTCTCCATATTGACATTGGGAATATAGATAATCCCATGGAACTTGATGCTTTTTTGTTTGAAATAATTGTACTTGGTTTTACATCAGCAGGCAGGTCATATGTCCGTTTGCCCACAAAGCAAATCTTCATAGAGATTGCCAATACAATAAATCACCAGTTGAAGGATGCACTTCAGATTGCTATGTCTTTCAAGAGAAAAAACTTGTCATGGCAAAACTATACAGATTTCATTGTAAATAGTGATATCAATAGCCCAGTTCAAGTTGTTTGTCACTATCTAAATGCACTTGATGAGGGAGCAGTTGACAGCAGAGACATTTATTTTACAGGCAAGAAGGCTGCATGTCCATTGCCAGCACAGAAGTGTCAGCAACTGCTTAGAAAATACTTTCCTGGAACTGGTGATATGTCTTTCAACATGGCAAGGATCTTTATAAATGTTTTAGCAGACCAGCTAAAGAAGATGAGCTGTAGTACTTTCTTCCGGACACAAAATTTGCAAGCTGCTTTAGGAAAAAAAGAAGTGATTACTGTCAAAAGTAACCTTCTGCATGCACTTCTGAACACATCTAGTGAATTTGCTTCAAGGTCTGTGAACAACTGCAGGAAGGTACAGGCCTCAGCTATAAAATCAGACAGTGAGTCGAAATCTGAAACTGTTGAACCATCTAAAGATGGTAATGATAATTCACTGCTTAAAAGGGTCGAAGGCATGATTAGATGGGAAGATAGCAATCATTTAATATTTGTATTTCACAATCAAGATATTCAGACATTATCAGCCATGTATAGAGACAAATCCATTGTACCCAGTCATGTCAAGAATTTGTTTGAGAGTCAAGTCAAAAAAGTCCTTCCAGACTTCAAGTCCATGTCTGCCTCTGAGTTGCAAGATATACTTCAGCGGGTAGCAAGAACTAATCCATCACCACTTGCCAAGAAAAATCTGGAAGATATGGCAAAGGATTATGCTCTAACACCAGATAACTTGTTGAAGATGGTTTTAATAATGCTCAGAATAAAGGCACATATCCCAGTCCTTATAATGGGAGAAACTGGTTGTGGAAAAACTTCACTCATTCGCTATTTATCTCAGATTTGTGAAGTTTCCTTTAAGGTCATTCAGATGCATGCAGGTGTAGAGGATGAGTACATTTTAGAAAGAATTAATCAGATAAGAAGAGAAGCAGAGATAAATTTAGAAAACCCATTATGGCTCTTTCTAGATGAAATTAACACCTGCAACCATCTTGGTTTTATTAATGATATTCTTTGTCATCACAAGTGTATGGGTAAAACCTTACCCCCAAACTTAATTGTTATGGCTGCATGCAATCCCTATAAATTGAGGCTACAAAAAAATGTATTGACTGCAGGTCTTCAGGGAAAGATAAAAACTGATGAAATGTCCCGTTTGGTGTACAGAGTTTTCCCATTACCGGAGACCATGATTGACTATGTGTGGGATTTTGGAAGTATCAGTGAGAAAGATGAAGAATCCTATGTTTATCACATGACTCAAAATGTCTTTGTACAGAACCAGAAAATGAATGCTTTGCTTGCTGATCTTTTAATCATGTCACAGAGAGTTGTTCGTAAAATCGAAGAATCGGAGTCCTGTGTCAGCTTACGAGATGTAAATAGATGCAAATTGTTGACTAAGTGGTTCCAAGACTTCCTGAAGAAGAAAAAAGGATCTGGTATTTACACAGGCAGACATTTTCAAGTACAATGTATGATCTTGGCATTGGCCCATTGCTACCACAGTCGTTTGGCAAATGCACAGGACAGGAAGGAATATAGAATGAGAATAGCAGATGTTATTCACAGTCATGCATTTGTAGGATACACTGAGGATAAGATACAAAACATAATCACAGAGGAGCAGAGAGATATTTTGAAAAAAATGGAACTTCCTACTGGTACTGCACACAATACAGCATTGCAGGAAAATGTTTTTGTTATACTGGTCTGCATTTTGAATAGGATACCAATATTTGTTGTGGGTAAGCCTGGATGCAGTAAATCTCTCTCTATGCAAGTCATTAGAAGCAGTCTCCGGGGCAAAGATTCTAAAGATCTCTTATTCAAGTCATTACCTCAGCTGAATTGTGTGTCATTCCAGGGTTCAGAGTCTTCTACTTCTGATGGTATCATCAAGGTCTTTGAGAAAGCACAGAGATGCCAAGAAAAAAATAACCCAGAAGAGGTTCTGTCAGTTGTAATTTTAGATGAGATTGGATTGGCAGAAATATCCAAGTTCAATCCACTAAAGGTGCTTCATAGTCTTCTTGAGCCAGAGGGAAAGCCGTTTCCAAGTGTGGCTGTTGTTGGCATTTCAAATTGGGCTTTGGATGCTGCTAAAATGAATAGAGCAATACATCTTTCCAGACCAGAGATGAATGAGGAAGAACTGTACATGACAGGGAAGTCCATCAGTGACTCTATGGAAAAGATGCAGGCTGACAGTGACCATGAACTTAAGCGTACAAGATCCAAAACTGTAAAAGCAGTAGAGATAGATAAGGAACTCAAATTCTTGGCAGATTCATATATGAAGTATGTTGAAAAACAAACATTTGAAAATTTTCATGGTTTGCGGGATTATTATTCACTTGTCAAGTATGTTGCAAGAATTCTGTCTGAAATGCCTTCTCAAGAGATAACAGATGCAAAGAAAATGGATGTAATAACCAGAGGACTTCAGAGAAATTTTGGTGGACAGCAATCTGAATTCACAACCCTGCATGAATTGTTCAAAGCTAACCTTCAGTCCTTGGAAGATCACAGAGTACCTGTCATTGACTTGATTACTGAAAATATACAAGATAAGATGGCACGTCATCTGATGTTGATTACCTCAGGTGATGCTGCATTGGATATTTTGGAACAACAGCTGGACAAACTTGGACGAAAGAAAATTACAATGTATGGAAGCCGTTTTGAGGAGGATCTCACTGATGACTACAGCTACAGAATCCTGAACAAAATAATAATTTGTATGGAACAGGGTCTTGTCCTCATCCTTAAAGATTTGGATAGCATTTATGGAAGTCTGTATGATATGCTCAATCAGAACTACACATTGGTTGGAGAAAAAAAGAACTGTAGAGTGGCTTTGGGACCATACAGTAATCCTATTTGCCAAGTTCATGATGATTTTAGATGCATAGTTTTAGTAGACGAGAGCAAAATTGATAATGCAGACCCACCATTTCTTAATCGCTTTGAAAAGCAGACTTTAAAATTTACAGATATCTTGGTAAAGGTTGAACATAATATCATAAGTGACTTTGAGAACTGGGTGAAACATTTGACAGATGTGCCAAACAAACATTTCGAGGCTGTTGACATGTTTCCAATTTATGGTTCTGACATGATTCCATCTTTAGTGCACAAATGTCTCATTGAAATTGAAAAAGAAGAAACTCATGATATTACAGATGATGAATTTCATGTTGAATTGACAGCCCTCTGCAAGCAGAAATTATTATGGATCATGAAACCAGAGGCTGTACTAAGACTTGGATCTTCAAAATTTGGAACAAATCCAAAATATGCAAAAGAGATGAACAGCATTACAAAGGAGTATCTGCATCTCCCAATTCATCAGGGACTGAAAAGATACCTCAACTCAGAAATAAATAATGAAAATGAAGAAAAAGGAAACAGAAGGATGTTAATGATATTTTGTAACAGCAACATACATACGAATGTGCAAGCTAGTCTGTCAAATATTAGATGCCAAGTTGACAAATTAGGAGCATTCAAATCAGAAAAACAGTTGACGAATAGAATGCAGCACTTCTGGTCAGAGCCAGATTCAAAACTCCTAGTACTACAGTGCAAACCTGCAGATGATGAAGAACATATTTTGTTAGCAAGGAATGTAATTGAAAGAACAAGGAATGAGTATCTTAAAGAACTTGATGCACCTATAAAACATGTTTGTATGATCATGCACCTTGATAGAATGAAAAGCAGATCAAGAGCAGTACCACAAATCAACTTTTTAACAGAATGGAAACTCGTAATGATTGATAGTCTCGAAGAACCAAGAATGCCACTTACAGAAGCAGTTGGCAGGAGCTTAGTGGACACAATTAAACAAAGGAGACCTCTGTGTACATATATTCAGGAACAATTATTTTGGGCTTTCACCAGAATTCAATATGCATCAGGGGGTAGAGATGTCCATAGTATTGACATGGTTATTAAACAAATTCAGTCATCAGAAGATTTCTTGAACATTTTGGATGATGCTATATTCAGATGGATTGATGAACAGCAAGAAAATATAGATGTGAAGAGCTGGCAAGTTGAAGTGGCCAGTGATACCCATGCACTTTATTCTTCATCAACATTCAGTGGTGCTCTTGAAAACTACATTGCACAGGTTATCAACAATCCTCTAGCAAGAATATTGTTCGAGCTGGAGAAATTGGATGCTTTGTCTGCTTTCTTGCATGAAGATGCATCAGCTGATGTACAATCCATGTGGAAGGAGTTATTCAATGACCCAAACCTGTTTTCCATTCAGAATACACCAAATCCCACTGAGGTAGAATGTTTTGCATGTTCAAGCCCTATCCTGCAATTCAGGTCGCCTTTCTTTAAGGTTTTGTATGAAAAAATTGAGGCCACCAAGTCGTTCTTCCTGGAGACAGTGCAGATGGTAAAGTCAGCTGCAGGAATAGAGGATGTCCATGAAATACCAGATATCATTTGGAAGGAGCTGCTGTTGCATCAGGAGAACTTTATCATTCAAGAGGTTCCAGAAATAGAGAAAATTACCTACAGCAAATGGCGTGATGATTATCAAAATGACTTCTTCCATGTAACATCATATCAAATCGCCAATGGACTTTCCAGCCAGCAGAGAGCTCAAGCAATGAGATGGTGCTTATACGGCGAGGTAGAATTAAGAGATATTCATGCGACAGCTGTCATTACAGATTTGCATGCAGCATACTGGATTCACTTTGGTTTATTCCAATCAGAACTTAAACTTCTTGACATGTGCAAAGAGGTTTTAGAAGAAATGGGAGGAATTACTTCATTATTACAAAGTATTTCAAACGATAGTAACACTCTTGGATCATTGGCTTTTGACAACAATGACCAAGAATGTCCAGATTTGACAAAAGATAATGAAGTTTCAACAATTAATGAGATAGTGACTGATAATGATGTGCAAGAAGTAGACAACATTTTGGATAATGCTTCAGTTACGGAAATTAACATTGGCTCAGATGTATACAGGTATGATACTGCTGTGGAGAAACTAGATGATAAAATGCAACTTCCGAAAGTAGAAATGTCTAAAAATCCTGGTCATGAAAAAAAGAAAAGATGCAAATTGTTGGTTGAACAACTTTGTAAAATGTTAATTCCAAATGACACAGCCTTAAGTAAATATTATGATGTAAGTTTTTGGCACCAACAGGTCACTAGTGTATTGGCTATTGCCAACCAGGTTTCAATGGAACCAAGTGTTCTTCATGCCCTGAAGCTTTGCTGTGATGTTGTTATTCAGATGGTGTTGATACAGCCAAGTGAGATAGATAGACTGAAGCAATTGGGATCACTTTTACAGAATGATGTTCCCCTAGACTCGGAGGAAATAAGAGTTCTCATGAGAGATATGATAGAAACTAATAAAAACTTACACAAAGATAATTCCCAGAGGCTTATTGCTTCATATTGCAGTCGATGCATAGCGGCGAATCCCGACACTGAAATAATCAATTGGTTGATGGACATTATCTCAGATCAATCTCTACCAGATAATATGTTGAAAAATTTGAAATCTCCAATTCATCATGCTCTTCATACAGAACTTGCATTAGATAGAGATGTATTTTACAAGCTTCTAGAAAATGATGACAGCTCACTTGAAGTAATAATGAATTCACCCTTTCTTTCAGCCATTGATGCTTGTCTTCAGAAACTTTTTGATGCTGAGCTTATGGATTCCCCTTTTCCAGCCTTGCTTATTGATATCTTAGACATAGATATCATGAGAGTAAGGATCGCAACAAATGTTAGAGAAGTCAGTGCTACAACAGATCAACAAGTACAGTATTTTTTGAAGGCGGACAAAATATTACAGGCTGATTCATTTTCCCTTAGACATGTTACAGCAATTGCTTACATAAGGAGCTTCATGACAGTACTTTGCATCTATTTGGAAGATAGGGATTATGACACCTCAGAGGTTCAGGTTGTAATGCAGACAGTAAATGCTGTATTGTCTCAGAAAGATGAAAGGATCAGATCTTTGCAAGTATTTCTCCTGAAATGTCTGAGAAAAGAAAAATGGATCTTTCAGCTGCAAAGAATATGCAAGAAATTGTCTGTTCATCTAAAGTGTTACGAAGAGGACAAGTGGCAAAAAGATCTTGATTTGAAATGTGTAGAAATGAGCCCAGTCTCGTATCACATTTCCAAGAGCATCACAGCCTTTACAGCCACATTTGATTCTGCAAAGGATATTGACTCAATAAAAAGTTTAGTCCAGAGAGCCATGTCATCAACAGAGGAAATGTTATGCCTGAATAATGAAGTAATGAAGCATTTCTACATGAAAAGACTGATTTCTGATTTAAATGACACAGAGAAAACACGATGTGAGATGATCGTGAACTTTGCAAAAGAACTGAGAATGGAAATTAGGGCCTTGAGTGTTATTGAATGTTTTTGTGGAACAAGTAATTTTCAAGTAGAGATGTTACAGTTACATGAAGAATCTCCATCCCTACATAAAGACATTGCCTCCATTGTTGGCCATCTAATTGTGATCTTGACAGGATATGGGTGTAATGCTGGAAAACCTGTTTCTCTTTTTGCCAAAAGTTTACTGGATCCTGTATCGTTGTCTGGATTATTTCTTCCAGGCATGCCTGAGACTGCAGAAACAGTATGTTCACATGTTCCATTGGCATGCCTTGCTAGTGAGGATGAAGGCTTCAGAGTTCTTAAGGATGGTTGCATGGTAGATCTTCATATCTCCACTCTTTGCAAGTTGGATCTGGAAGTGAACTCTATACCATGCAAAGGATACTGCCTTCAAGACACTTCTAAATTTGAAGATATTGCTTTTGCATCAAGGAAGCTTTCAAGACTGTCAAGTAGAGTTCTCCATATTCTCCTTCATGGATGTCTTTTGGGGTCACTTGCTGTTGGATTTGCATCCATAAATGATATTCATACCCTACTTGATCAAAAAATTGAAACTGAAGATACAGTTTATTTTCTTGTTCGGGCAATGGAGATGGAACTGCAGTTTCTTAATTCTTACCTAGGCCTTCAGCAGCAAGATACAATTGTATTTCTTCACCATGTTTTGTATGAGACCAAAGCCTTACTTTGTGAAGACCAGAGGAGTATGATTTTAGAGACAGAAAGAGCTGAATGGGAAAAAGAATTTTCTTCAATAGTTGAGATTTTGGTTGCAGACAGATTTGCAAAAATTCTGGAGTTGAGAAGAGAGCAAAATACTATGTATGGTCTCCCTGGGGATGCTTTGGAAAACTTGATCCAAGAAGTTTATGAAATAAAATTAAATGATAGAACACAAAAGATGCCTTCATTATGGAGATCAACAGTAGCTCCTTCATTTAAGAGCCTCATTGCAGAGCTTGACCAAAAAAAGGAGGATTTTCCATTTCTTTGGCTTGTTTTGAGCAACTTGCAAGGGATAAAAGTCCTGAAGCACATTGGCCCAATTTTTCATTGGCATTTAACATGTTTTGCAAATGTTAGCTACACTATGAAGAAAAGAGAGGCTGAAGAAATGATAATATCAGATTTCCTACACAAAGAGTCTGATGGAAAAAGAAGACAGTTGATAAAGGACAAGTTTGAGCAATTTAAGCAAGCTTGGGATGATATTATGGACACCAGAAAAATTTTGCAAGAGTTTGATCCCGAATTTCCGGTGTTGGAACATATCCATAGTCAACTACAGCTAAAACACTGCCTGTATGATGGACCTCATTCAACAATATCCAAAGTATTGTCCACATTGGTTTGCATGCAGAATAGGTTGATTGATGAGACTCTAAAAATAGCTGTCAAATTGAAACCCCTGTCACTAAGCTTTTTGAGAAGAGGTGAAAAAGCTATGATCCCAAGCACTTCATTGGCAGATTTGATCAGCACAGATATTGTAAATTTTGAATGGGATGACAGATTCCTCAAATATTCACAGAATAATGTTCAGTATGGATATGGAAAGCAAATTATTTATGACTTTGAAAAGATTGAGGCAGAATTAGCAAGTGAAATCTTGACTAATGTTAAGTACTTGCGAATGGAAGATTCCTTGCCAAGGATCATCTATGCTGATGAACATTTCCAAAACTATGTTGCAATGATTAAGCAGATTCAGAAAAACATAGAACAGGAACCTTTACCTTCAGATCTAGTTCTGGCAATCAATAAAAAGAAGGAGAGAGACCCAAGACAAATTTTGGATTTCCTAACACATCTTGGAATGATCCTGTCTCTTTTAAAGAAAACTTATGGAAAGCCAGACACTTCCCTTGTGGACTATGTGGATTGCTGGAAGAACATACTAACTCGTCCCTTTCCCAAAAGCCTATTGCCAAGTCCCGAGAACAGCATTAGACTGTGTCATCTTGTGTCTCTGCATGAATTACTGGAAGAATTAAATGCAGATAGCATAATTGATTCTTTGGATGATACTTTCCGCATAAAGCTGTCATCATCAACCCAGAGAAAAATTTCTGATCTTCTGTCCAATAATATACGAGTAACAGAGTTGACTTTAAAAGCAGTGAAACGTTTTGTTCACAGATGCCTGTCTTCCATGAATGTGGATATTTCACAAAGGATGAACAGTTACCTGTGTGATGACTCCTTCTGGCCAGTAGGGATGGTGACTGATGGTATTTTGAAGCATGGAGAGCTAGTGCAGGATTTATATGAGCTCTTTCCAGATGATATGACTGCTCAGAATGTGTATCCACTTTTCCAGCTACTTCATTTGAAAGTTGAGGTATGTAAATACATTCCATCTTACTTTGACAGTAACCATGGTGTCAGTGGTCAGCATGCCAGACTCATAATATTGTATGCCTTTCAAGACACATTATTACATTTGCCTTGATTTAATACAACCTTTCATGTGTTGATGTGATGTTAGTCATTTAACCGATGTCTTAATTTTGTATTTGAGACCATAACAATTTTCAGTTGGCTATGATGACCAAAATCTGAAACTTAACAGAATAGGTCACCTGTTTGTGTTGAGATAATAATAAAAAAAAGTAGATTATTTGACATGGTAATAAGTTGAAACATTTTATTGTACAACTGATGCACTGTGAATTCATTTTTATGTGATACATGTGTAAAAACTTTTGTAACTGATACTATACATGAATTTAGCGACCATTAAAGAAATGGGACCTGTTCACCCTCCATTGAATATCAATAAATTTAAGTATGAACATTAATGATATGAAGCTTTTACCTTTATGCATGAAAAGACCTCATCTGTGCTAGATGCACCAGATAGCATAAATTTCTTATAACATGTTATTTGACCCAGACTGATCTATGCCATCAGATCATGGTCTATAGAGCATCTTCATTCTCATCAAATGACCATTGAATCTAAAGAAAATGATGAAGAGAAATGCCGAAACGTGCAGTGCTTTCATACCAGGGCTTGTCATTTGTTCTTTATAGTTAACTTTAAAAGATCTAGTTCATATTTTAAATTGATAAATTAACATTGCTAGTTTTCTATTGCACATTGTTAACATGATGAGCCATCCACTTTCATAAGGGCATCAGACTTGGTGGTAGTAATAGTACTCAATTTTGGTTCTTGAACATGACCCATTTTCAACATTTTTCAAGACAGAGATAATGTGATGTTGACCTGTCTTGAGTGTAACAGATGCAGAAGTGCTAGTTACGCGGCGGTAATTGAGTATCCTCAAGTATCACTTGTAATTGTTCACGTGTAAATCCGCGCTGAGGAGCAGTTGAATATAATCTATAGATTGCGGGCCTACCCGTGGATTTTGTTATGTTAGATATTTTGTGTGTATTAACGCTCCAAATAGGAGCAGTAGCTCTTTTTTTTACCACCTTCAAGTTCACCTGGCTCATACAAATATCTCAAAGTGACATTGCTGAGTATTTGCTGTTTTGAAAAACTATTTTGTGGTTTTTGTACGGGTATATACTTCTTTTTGATCACGTTTATAGGTTTCATATTTAATGTTCGAGTAGTTTCATTATTTAGCGCAGTAATTACACGTAGTAATCTTGTGACCCATTCACGAGATCGTTTATCTTCGATGAATTCCTTCACGTATTGATATCCAAATAACTACTTAGCAAGTGTCCGATTAAATTGTTCAACAAATGCCGATGTATTGCAGTATATCCTTATCGTAATGTGGTATTATGATGTTTCATTGTTGATAACACTGCACCCTGAAATTCCTTGCCAGGATCAACCTGTAATAGATTTGGCCACTGCAGAGGACCTTGTCGATAAATCCCTTCAAGTGCAGAAGCTACTTCAGTTGATGACTTCGTCGTTAATGGTTCAGCTTCTTTGTATCTACTTGCAACATCAACTACGGTTAGCACGTATTTGTGTGTGTGTTTATTAACAGTATCATGTGGCAGAAATAATATATCAGCCTGATGAACTTCATTAGGGACGCTAGCATAAAAAATGTGCAAAGTTAATTTGTTTATGCGGTGGTAAATAAATCTGCCATATCGCCTGTTGGATAACCAATCCGCCGCAGTGGTATTTTTTACTTTTGCAGCATTGGCGAGTTTATCAATTGCTGATTTACCCCACCAGTATCCTCTTGGGGAATAATAAATAGATTCCATATTGTTATTAACTACCAGCACTCAGCATTAATTTACTTTTCATCTCTGATTTTATCAACCAGGATGCTAATTGTTCTTTGAAGGTTTTATCAGTGATAGAATTCAAAACATGAATCAATTTCACATCTGCGATATGTCTATGTTGCAGATTGCTACTTTTATAATCAACATCATGAGCATGACAACTCCTTATCAGTAACATTTATTGGATATTCGCCGGGTCGGGGTTGGTCTTGTTCATCGAGTCGTATGTCGAGTCTGGTTCCAGGGCCACAATGACTATACCCTTGAAGGTGTTTTTCTCCTGGATATTTTGCCCATGGAGTCCTGGGAAGTTTTATCAATTTTGCTGCAATCACCTTCTTTTTATAAACATCATTACCCGATTTCATAGTAACAAATTTAAATTTTTTTTATCACATTGTACACACTTACCAACAAGTGCTGATCTGTTATTGCTTGTTGTAATTGTTGTCAAGTCATTTGTGCTAGTACGCATCTTACATTTAACACAATATAGATCCATTAATTTATTTATAATAACATGAATGTAATTGATTTTTTGGCAACGAAAACACTAGAACCCATTAAAGCATCATACAGCACTACCAAATTCTATTCGCATGATTATAATTGGACCGTCTGGAAGTGGCAGGACGCAGTTGTTACTTAATCTAATAAAGAGGTGGTTAAAATGGAACAAATTGTATTTGGTAGCTCTGAGTGTTGACGATCAGCAATGTTACAAAGTGCTCAAAGATTTTGATGAGAGAGCAAAATCGATATCCAACGAAGATGTTATTGAATTTATCACTGATATTGAAGAAGCACCGAGTTTTGATTCTATTGATGGAAGTATTAATAATTTAGCCGTATATGATAATGTGATGTTAGATAAACAAGCAAACCCTGCCAGGATATTATCCAGAGGTAGACATAAAAATACTGATGTGATTTATCTTACTCAGAGATATACACAAATACCAAAAGTGATCAGGTATGACTGTAATATTCTTGGTGTGTTTAATAGAGTTGACACTCATACGCTACAAAATATTCACCAGACCTGTTGCAGTGGAGATATGGATTATAATCTCTTTAGAAATTTCTTTAGTCACGCTCAGTCAGTCCCACATGGATTTGTAATGATAAATTTGCATGACCCTAGATCAAGATATCGTATCGGACTTGATCAAACATTTGGTTTAAACCATAAGAACTAACAAAACCATGACAACAAATGCGTCTGTGTTTCAAGCTTTAGTTGGTTTTGGACATTTTTTTGGTTTTGAACAAATAGAGCTCTAAAATTGTTAAGCCTCAATTTGAAAAACAGAGCTCTAAAATTATTTGCTTGAAATCTAACCCAATTAGAGATGTTGGATTCACCCTCTGCTGCTTAAATGAACTGGAAAGATTCAGAATTGAATAGATTGAAAGTCAGATAAGCCATTATTGCTGCAATAATCACAGTGAAGATGTTGACAGTGTATGTGATGGCACTAGAATGAATATGAAAGGTAAAAAAATAAATATAAATAATTTTTTATGTATACCTTTTGAAGCCAAAACCTCATCCATATCCAGTTCAGAATAGAACACCAGGGTTGTTGGTTTACAGTCATTATTAATGTGAAGCCACATATTAATTCATTTTTAGGCTTGGTAAACACAGCAATTTCAGCCAATATACATGGCATGATATGCATAATACAAGTTTTAGAAAAACTAAACCCACACACAACTGACATACAAAAACTAGAAGCTATTTTATTTTACAGTAAATAGTCATGTCTACTGTTGATACATATTTCACAACATATTTCACAACAATGTATTTCCAATCATTGTTTAAAAACTAAAGGTGATATGATGGGTGTCCAGAACAAATTTACTGTTTTTGCAAAAAGAAAACAACATTTAAAAAAAATTTGCACTTGCTAACTGGCCCCATTTTTTTATTGTGTATCTTCGGCATTTTACCTTGGATTATATTTTGGTTTGGAGTAGGCATCAAAATGTAGCAATAGTCCCTTGACACTCCAGTTTTGCAGTACAGGTAAAACCTGTTATAACGCAATGCTCGGGGTCCATAGCACAACATCACGATATAAGCAGGATAGCAAGAACAAATTTTTTGAAAAACTTCTCCATAAAAAATTTGCGTTGAAATTTCAGTGTCATCTGTTTTAACTAACTTCTTGATCATTCATATATTGTTTATTTGCTGGGTTTCATCAGACGTCAGATATACTTCAGTTTTGAATTGTGTACATACCAATATTCCAAAAACTGCAGGTAAGTTAAGAGCATGTTTTTAGGCAACATTAAACACAGTGCTGGGATTTTCCAAGAGCATGTTTTTAGGATGTTAATAAGAGAAGTCACTTTAAATTCAAAAATGGAGCAATTCTTCCATTGCGTTATAAGCAGAATCTTGTTATAAGGAATCATGTTATAATTGGTTTTACCTGTATTTGTCACTTGGACTGACAGAGTGTACTGTATCAGTTGCAGTTCTGTCTGCATCACCTGACAATAACATGCACAAGTTTATCTCCTTCTGCAAATATTTAATTGGTATTGCTTTTTCAGTACTTTTCAAAAGTCCATCTGGTAATATAAGTACATGTATGTTCATTCAAAATTGTTGAAAAAGAATGCAGCTGCATGTAATTGATAGTCTATTTGAAAACATTTGACCACACTGTAAACATCTGTATAGTTCATGAGAGATGTTTTGTTTCAACATGTACATTTGGTTCCAAAACACTTCACAAATCTAGGGCAAGATGTTGTATTTTGGATAGGGCTATATGTATTTCAGGGTGTAGGAACATGGTAAGCAAACAAATTAGAAGTGACTTGGAGAATTACCCCCAAACATTGCATCCTTTCTTGCATTTTTCAAAAATAACTGAGCATATATAAAGGCTACATTGTCTTACTATATACCAGAATAAAGTTGGAAGTTCAAATAATATACATATATAAGCATAGTGTGTCTTACTTTATTACCAGAATAATGTTAGAAAGTAAAATTTTATTTTAAAAAATAGCTTACCTTTTACCAGAATAAGGGTTAGAAAGTCTCATCTTATTCAAATACAAGACTAGAGAGTCTTATCTTATATCAGAATAAGGTTAACAAGTAACATCTTATTTTAAAAAAAAGCTTACCTTGTACAAGAATAAGGTTAGAAAGTCTAGTCGTATACAAGAATAAGGTTAGAAAGTCTAGTCGTATACAAGAATAAGGTTAGAAAGTCTAGTCGTATACAAGAATAAGGTTAGAAAGTCTAGTTGTATACAAGAATAAGGTTAGAAAGTCTAGTTGTATACAAGAATAAGGTTAGAAAGTTTAGTCGTATACAAGAATAAGGTTAGAAAGTCTAGTTGTATACACGGATAAGGTTAGAAAGTCTAGTCTTATACAAGAATAAGGTTAGAAAGTCTAGTCTTATACAAGAATAAGGTTATAAAGTATCATGTTATACAAGTATAAGCATAGCATATATTACCCTATAACAACAATAGCTTAAAAACAATATTATACAAGTATACTCATACACTGTTTTATGCTATACTAAAATAAGGTTTGAATGTCTCATCATAACATACAGTATGAAACTTGTAGTATATACATGTATAAAATTGGTTATTGGAAATTGAAAAATTTCAAATTCCGAAAAATAAAATAATTTCTGAATTTATTAAATATCCTGTTGTAAATAGTCTGTGCAATCAGTGTTGGAGAAATGGTTCCCTCTTAATTGTTAGGTGATGCTTCGGTTCTCATTATCTAGGAGATGTTAAACCACAGTGTTATTGCCCAGATTGAATTAATTAATAATGTAAAATATGAAAGTAATGGATGGAATAACAAAGATCTTAGTAGAGGTATTGATTAGAACAATACAAACCTCCATGTATAAAATCTAACATTTTAATCTATTACATAAAATGAAATTTAACATGATATTTGAATGAAATTATTTTGCTCAGAAATAGAGTTACACATTTGTTTATGAAATTCATTTTGCCAGTCTGTTATACTGATAAAACAAGTTTCATCATAGAATTGAGTAAATGATTGACTTGCTTAGCATGTGGGCATAACATGGTAGCTTCCAAATTCAGCATTGGTTACAGATCAGAGTTGCCATATTCCTTCTCCTCTTCTCTCTCTATCCTGCAGTTATCTTCTGGTCATCAGCCGTAACTTGACTGTTGGTTCTCATTTCCTATACTGTATAGAGCTATTTTTAATTTCCTTCAAATAAATAACAGATGTCCTAAATATTTTCTGGCATCCAACAATATTCCCACTGTTGTTATGTCAGATATTGTCTTTGTCATGACAACATACTCCATGATGCATTTACTGTACATGTCAACTGCTCCGGTGGCCTAGTGGTTAGAGCATCTGCCACGGGAGCAGGAGGTCGTGGGTTCTGTCTTCGTCAGAGTCATACCAAAGACTTGTAAAAATGGTACTAACAGCTCAGCATCAAGAGGTTAGTGTTAGGACTGGTTGGCCTGGTGTCAGAATAATGTGAATGGGTGGGACATCATGCTACATGACTGCAGCATGATGCCCCATTGCTAGACATCACTATAAACTGCCTCACTGCAGACTGACTGAATTTGTTTTAAAGCTACGCTAAAAATCCTAATCAAACAAACAAACTGTACAAGTCTCTTGTCAAACATGCAATTGCCATACTAGTTGGAATGACAAATCTTGGTTATCCTGAAAGAAGGTGACACTTGCCCATGTCAATATGGTGTTTAGTGCACCCACCCCACCCCATTTCCACTTCTTGTCTTTGCATTTAACAGTTGTATTTCTTCAGCCTAGAGTTCTGAAATTTAGTTTTGTTGGGCATTGTTCACTTCATGAATAGTTCACGCTTCTCGTATTCACAGCTGTACATCAGTATTGTGCCTTAAAATAATCATACTTCCAAGTATACTTCCATGTCTTGTGTGGAGTAAAATCTGACATGAACAAAATTTTCAGTAGATCCCAAACTTGCCAGTAAAATATGAATAGTGATAGCTTAAACATTCTCATTCAAGGCAATGATGTGTAGGTAATATTTTTAGTTTTAGTTTGATTTAGAAATTAGGATGTTACATTTAATATACTTTACCTATCTGAATTAGCAATGTAGGTTCCCCAAACAACATTGATGAAAGGTCTACAGCAGGAAATCTCCTTCACTTGTGTTAGTGAAGTACTCTGGAGGGAAGGCTTTTTTATGTCTTTTCCTTCTCATCATCTCATTGAAAATTAACCGTTTAAACTGCCACAGCGATTCACTGTTTATTTGGATACATGTTGCTACACATACTGTGGAATCAGCAAATGCCTCACATTTTTCTTGTCATTTCCAACACAATAATTCAGAGGATTTCTCAGTAAAAACGGTATCCTTTTGCATGAGATATTTTGTTCTGAAATGGATGGTGTCCTGTGTAGGAGACATTAAATCCTTTGTCTTTTATTCTTAGGAATATAAGAAGAAGGACCAGCACATGACCGTAATGCTTCACGCTCTTCCAGTCCAGGCCAAGTCCCAGGGATCTCAGTCTAATCGACGCCGAGCAGCAGCAACAGGTTACAGTAAAACATAGAAAACGTAGTAAATCAGTACATACAGACAAACATAGAGACACTAGAGTCATATGCTACTGAAATAGAGTTTTGGGATTAACTTCTTTTTACACTGTATATAATGTATATATCATTTTTATGTTTTTTAAATCATTTGTAAACTATTTTGTTCATCAGAGTTTCTTCAATACTGGTGTCTTCAGATCCTTCTTTTGAGCAATTAGGAAATAAAAGAATTCTAGAATTTGTAGGTCGATCATTATTGTGCTGGTGTTAAGATTTTATATTCTGTTTCATATCGGTGAATAATTATAGATTCAGGAGTTTGTGAGTAAACTGAGCAAAGACAAGCTACTTGCATCAAATCTATACCTGCATAGTAATGTTTATGAAATATTGAGATTTGGTTGGTGGTTATGTATTGGCCACGAGTCATTACAAATTCAGAAATACCAGATTGTGATGCATGCTGAAGGCAAAGTAGAAGATAGATCTAGGTAGAGCATGGTTTGAAAAGAAAATAACAACATTATACTTGGCCCTGGCAGCTTTTACATATTTTTCCAAAGTTGTTTTCCCATATATTTTGAAGACTTTTCATATACATGTAGCATAAGTGGAAATTTGTTAAATGGTGTACCTATTATAAATTGGCTTCATTGGTACTTATTTACATAGACATAAAAAAAAAAATATTTGCAACAATTTTGAAAATGATTCGGTTTTGCATTTTGTACTTAGGAACAAGTTCATTTGGATTGCTTTTGTTTACCTGTATATTGTTTACTAAATATGGTAGTTTGTATAGGTTATGTGTACAGGTAGAGAATGTTGTAATAAATAGACAAAGCCTGCTCAAGTGGCTGCATATTTAATTGCATATTTTTGTGTTTTGTCAATAATAGTTTTGGTTCTTATGCAGATTCTGTTCTTTACTAAAATTTATTTTGTGTTTTAACATTAAATTACTTGGCAACTTATGTATACGTCTTTAAATTTGTTCTTCATAATTGGACATGTGTCACATATGATAGATAGAAGATATTTTATTAAGCATATAGACATGTCATCACTTTAAAGGTAGTCAGAATGACTTTTGATAATTTCCAACAGACTTTACTGATGTCCATTCCTCCATAATGTCAAGTTGCACTATGACATTATTTTATGGAATCAGATTTGTGAGAAACATTTGAGAAGAGTTGTCCTTTGTAACTTTGACAGTATTCTTGGCTTGTTTCATATATGGCTATTAGTTGCTTGTATATATTTTGTTTCAAATGCTTGGTCACCCATTATAATTGGTTTTAATCACCCTGCATGTACAGATTACTTCTATCATTATAAATTGACATATTAAATTTGTCACAGTTTTTTCAATCATGCAGATTCTGAAGCAGATTTCCTGTACATTTTACTTCATTTCTCATTTGCTTTTGTTTTACTAAAAATAGCATATATTGCTTTGCAAATTGGTTGTGTATAATGACATTTCTCAACATTTGAAAACAAGGACTGTAGGTGATTTACATATCTCTTTGATATGCATATTTTTATTTTAATGGTAGTTTAGGTTGTATAGAAGAGAAACTTAATGTTGTAAAATTTCTAAATACTAATGATTTGTTATTGCTGCCATGTTCGCATAAAAATGAGTTATTTAAGTAGACTTAAGTTTTGGAGTTTAACCAAAATAACATGAAATGGCTTTTCTTTCTTGATTATTTGTTGCATTCTTAAATGGTGTATAATATTTTTTACAGTTTTGTCTCAATTACAGTAAAATCTGTCTTGAGAGATCACCTGTACTAAGAGAATAGGTTGTTCATGTGCAGATTTAGTGATTATATAGTGTTATGATCCACTATGAGAGACTATCGGTCATGAGAGACCATTATGTTTTTGCAGATGTGGTCTTTCAAGACAGGTTCCACTGTATAGCCCTATATACCATATGTGGACTGTTCATTTTAAAACTTGCCTGACACCCAGGGAAGGCAGTTTAAAAAAAAAATTTATGCCCGGGTACTTCATTTATTCAGTTTATATGAAAATTATTATCTGAAATTCTAAACTGCATCTATGGGTGACTACTCCACAATGAAAGTGCTTTCCTTGGGTCCGAAGTATGTGTGACTGGAACATCTGTGAAGCATTCATTTCATTAACATAGTTATAAAGTAATCATGTGTCACACAGTCAGACATTGATCATACAGGCAATAAAAGAAGCAAAGAGGCAAAACAATTGTCATTATGGTTTTTGGTAGCATCATGCAGGCATGAAGAGCAGTTTTCATGCATTCATATTAAATGTCTTTGGTACTCTAATCAAAACATCATAATATTTTTGAAAACTAAAATAGAGGCCTTGTACATTGTATTTGTAATCTGTTTTAAATTGATTGGTTTCATTTAAATCACAGTTACTTATACATGTATATATCACACAGTCTGAATTGTAAGTAAAGTAGTTGTTTATCATAGTCTTCATGCATTCATTTTGTATTATTCAGAAAATTTCATAATTTTTTTTATTTTCCCCCTCCCTTCATTCTATTGATAGCTTTTGTGACTAATTATCCTACCAAATCTAATGAAGATCATGATGGAATGAAATGGGGAGGCTTTCTGTTTGTACATTGTGCTGTTGACTTTTTAAAATTTTGTAATATGCTTTATTAGAGTTGTTTTGCAGTATTTCAAATTCTGTATTTTATTATAAAATGTTCAAACTAGTTTGCATAGATACTTTATTTGTAAATAGAGTTCTTAGAAGAGTTGTTGATTCATGACAATGACACAGTATTGAAGGTTTCCTTGTTTGGTATTGTAATTATTTCATCTTAAAAAGCTCAAATTTATAATTGGGTAGGTTTTCAATTATTCCATTAATCATTTTGGTTATAGTTATAGAAGGTTCCATAAATAACTTTTCATCAGGTCAGATTGTACACATTAAAGTTTTTTTCATTCCTGTATGTTAGATAAGGTTGTACACATATGAAGTTGTTCATTCCTATATGTTAGATCAGATCGCACACATTGGAAGTTGTTCATTCCTGTACATTAGTTCAGATTGTACATGTTAGAAGTTGTTCATTAAATTGTACACATGAGTTGTTCATTCCTGTACTTTAGATCATGTTGTACACATTAGAAGTTGTTCATGATTCTTTCGATCAGATTGTACATATCAGAAGTTATTCATTATATTGTACACATGTGAAGTTGTTCATTCCTGTACATTAGACCAGATTGCACACATTAAAGGTTTTTAATTTCCTGTGTGTTAGATCAGGTTGTACACATAAGAAGTTGTTCATTATTATTTTTAAGATTAGATTGTACATATCAGAAGTTGTTCATTCCTGTACTTTAGACCTGATTGTACATATTAGAAGTTGTTAATTCCTGTACATTAGATCAGGTTGCACACAGACATTGTTCATTAGACTGTACACATTATAATTTGTTGATTCCTGTACTTTAGATCAGGTTGTATACATTAGAAGTTATAAATTCCTGTACATTAGATCAGGTTGCACACATTGTTCATTAGATTGTACACATTATAATTTGTTGATTCCTGTACTTTAGATCAGGTTGTATACATTAGAAGTTATTAATTCCTGTACATTAGATCAAGTTGCACACAGACATTGTTCATTAGATGTACACATTATAATTTGTCGATTCCTGTACTTAAGATCAGGTTGTATACATTAGAAGTTATTAATTCCTGTACATTAGATCAGGTTGCACGCAGACATTGTTCATTAGAGTGTACACATTAGAAGTTGTTCATTAGATTGTACACATAAGAAGTTCTTTATTCCTGTACATTAGATCCGAGTGTACACGAGATGTTCATTAGTATGCTTAAGATCAGATTATACATATAAAAAGTGTACATATTAGAAGTTGTTCATTCCTGTACATTAGATCAGATTGTACACATTAGAAGTTGTTCATTCCTGTACATTAGATTAGGTTGTACTTATTAAAAATTGTTCATTCCTGTACTTTAGATCATTTTGTACACATTAGTTGTTCATTAGATTGTACACATTAGATGTTGTACATAAGATCAGATTGTACACATGAGAAGTTGTATATTTCCTGTACATTAGATCATTTTATACACATTAGAAGTTGTTCATTAGATTGTACACATTAATAGCTGTTCTATCCTGTACATTAGATCAGATTGTAAGTATCAAAGGTTGTAAATTGCAACACATTGGATAAGTAACATGTATTGTGCATTATTGTGTGAGGAATAAATAACTAAAATTGATGAATTGTACATCTGTGTATACAAATTATGATTTAGTTTTATTCAAAGATTAAATATTAAAAGGATCAATGGTTATGAATAGAACTTTAATTGTATTACTGCATAAGATGTTATCATTTTTTGCTATTGCTTTTCCCCTTTCCATTTGTTATACTTTATATAACTCCGTCATAGTGTTATGTGTCTATAGTATAATGAATTTCAGTCATGGTCACTGAAGTGTTTATGATGACATAGAATTAAATTAATTAGAGACAAGAACAGAAGTCAGACAAATGTACTTTTCCTTATAGATATACCGGGTGCTGTACAAGGTGTAATGTTTTTGTTTCGTCATTGTCACAAAATGGTCTTATTCATTTGTATCATTCAATGTACAGCTACCTGTTAATTCAAAACATTGCTAGATTTTCCTCAGGCAAAATTTGGCAAGCTTGAGAAAATGTGTGATGTTACATATCTTTACATATGAGGTTTACTTTGATGATCCATTTTAAAATTGTTTGAATATTCAATACTATATGATTGTTATTGGAGAGGTAACCATCCCACATTAAATATCTTCTGCACATGTATTTTTTGCTATGCTTAAGATATAGTGGATTGCAAAAGTTTCTGGGATGTTTGCCTTGTAAAGATAACTGAAAGCATATATGCTTGTAAATTAGTTTTTTCCATCTTTTATGCATTTTGTTTATGTTTTACTATGTAACATATAACATAATTTCTTCAGCATGAATATACCTAATGACAATTGTTTGAATAATGTTATTATCAGATTACCAATCCAGTGTACATCATAATTATTTTGTTATATTAAGTGCTGAAGATTGTTTCATTATGGATTGTGCATTTTGTGGTAATTTTTTTAATTGTGGGAGAACCTTTAAGATATATGCTTCATCATTATAGCATCAAAAATGCTAATAAAAGTTGTGCATACTCTAAAGCCAAAATGCTGGTTGTTTAAATAATTTTTTAATAGTTTTCTTTCATATGTGGTGGATTATTTTTCCAACTTTGTAACTAAATTACATAAAATTCTTTCATCTCACCGAGTATCACTGTAGAAAGTGTCACAGTAGTATTGTATCATTGATGCCAGAAATAGGTTGTCTCTTAAATGTAATCTCTGTTAAAAGGATTTAACTCGTATAAACTATGGCTTTTGCTTAATATCAGAAAAGGGTAGTAAACAAGAAAGTAAATGGCTAATTACTTGAAATATTTTTATACTAGTAAAAATGGTTTTAGAAGATAAATTGCAATGTTTTAATGCATTGCTGTTATTCTGTATTGGTACTGAAATAATTACGACAGTTGAAGAAATCCTTAAGATCTGAGAGGAAAACTCCGACACCTGTTTTTGTAAAATGTTGAACAGGTGTATGTTACAGGAAGGTTTTTGACTGCTTTATTTCTGCAATACGACTGGTAATTAATAGTTGACAACTAATAAGAAAATAATTTTAACTGACCCTGTTTATGTATGAAAAGTTTGCCATAACAAGTTTTTGATTCACATGAATGAACGTGTAGTATGGTCACATTTATATGGCTGCTGTTTCTTGAAAAGGTATCAATACACTAGTTGAATGGGTTTGATGTTAATGTTAGTGAATTTAAAATCATTATATTAAACCTCCCTATCAGTATATAACAGTTCATCATTTGCAATTCATTGCATTCATTTAGAATTGTCATGTAGAGACTTGACTAAAATATTTTTTAAGAAGGATATGTTCTGATATTCTTAAAGTGACATCAACATGCATTATATTATGATTTACCATATCTAATAGTTAACTGATCCAATATTTTTAATTGCAGCACATTTTATTAAATTTAATGCATTTTGATATGGATTTTGATACTCATTTTATCAAGTTAGAAGACATTTAGAGGGGACATACTATTTAAAAGTCTTATATAGACATTTTTTTTATAATGGTAACACTTGAGTATTTGTAACAATAACATTTTGTAATCAAAATTTGGATAGATTGTTTTACAAGATGACTTAATTTGGATAAATTTAGATGGTGTCTAAGTCTTAGATAATTTCCCTACTCAGTAATTAGAAAGACTAAACTGACATAAGAAAAATACCCATTCTGGATACCTGGAAAATTTGTTTTGAACAAGTGGAGAATTAGTTCCTTTGAGGGACAATCATTTCTCTTTAAAATGCTTTTTTAAGTACAATGTGTGTGTCATGGGAGAAGGGTCAACATAACATCCATCTGATCCACTGCAGTGTATGGGTGATATATTGATGATGTTAAAAAAAAAAGACAACCGACATCAGAATAGAACCCACTTTGCAGTCTGCTAGCAAATATGATATTCAAAATGTCATCAAGTTAAAGCTGTTTATCAGACAGTTAGGTTTATTCAATATTTTG
Organism: Unio delphinus; assembly: GCA_029339505.1. NCBI lineage: Eukaryota > Metazoa > Mollusca > Bivalvia > Unionida > Unionidae > Unio > Unio delphinus. The sequence continues at coordinate 7,408,399 of JAQISU010001242.1, read as the reverse complement.
ATGGCAATAGTTGACATCAGATTGATGACAGTAGACTGTACTTCATTTTATGTACAGGTTGTAATTGTAAGCTTGATTGTCTAGCATTCCATTCTTGTAGACATTTTTACTAATATTGAACATTACTTTATATATTTATACTCCTAATGCTTATTTGACATGTATTATACTTCTTGTATTATAAAGGGAATTTTCATAAATCGGAAGGAAAATTCACCAATATACAAATCTGTGTAACATGTAATTGTGAAATTTCTTTGATGGGTCCATGTTATAAGGACATTATAAGTGGGTCATCATTTCTTAGGCATTGAAATTTTTAATTGTTATGATCCACATGTTATTCTTCATGTGCATTAAATGCATGCAAGATTTGTGTTGATTAATGAACAAAATTTTCTTTAATTGAAATATATAAGTGAATTATTTGCAGCCTGATTGTTATAAATTGATTTGCTTATTACCTGCATTCATAGATTCGAGTTTCATCATATTTCCATTCACAGATAAAATAGTGTTAAGCTAAACCTTTTTTTTTTTACTCGTAGACCATTTATGTAATACATTCATTGTTAAGAAATTTGGTTTAACAGTTATGAGTGCTTTATATTGTCCATCAAGTTAACACTTAGGGCACATAAGCTGTAATCAGATTTAAAAATTCAGTTAATTCTTAATCAGGAAAGAATAGATTGTACATATTAAAAACTTATGTTATCTTATGTATGCATATATATATATATATATATATATATATATATATATATATATATATATATATATATATATATATATATTTATTTAACTTTAATGAAAAGTCCCAGATTTGAAAGTTGTTTTGATTGTTTGAGCATATTTTATGACATTAGATTGATAAACTCACCATCAGGGATTTTCTTTTGCCATTATTTAATATAAATTAATAAACATGAGAAGTAAACATAAGGTAAATATATTCTTTGGCATAGACTCAAGCCTTGAAACAAATGCACCAAGTTTATCAAAATAAAAATATATGATGAATGTAAATTTTAAGAATTCAATACATTTTAAGTTGTTTTTTTTTTTCTTCTTAAAAGTTGATGCATTTAACTTAAAGGATATAGCATGTAAATTAGTTATTTTATATAATCTTTCTAAAGAATGAGATCATAGGTTTTTAACAGCAACAGAACAAGTTTGTTTCAAACCTGCCTTGTGTATTTTTTGTAATGCCTGAAGGATTTGTGCCATTAAAAATAAGTTGTGCATTAGTTTAAGGTACGAAATAATTACAAGTGAAACATTGATTATAAAGAGAAAAATGATCCTGCTATTTTGGTGAGGTATGATGTCTAATTGATTGAACCTGAGTTTGTCAGTATGCTTTAAAATAATCGGATAAATTTCGTGAATTGTTGTCATTTTTGTTTTATTACACCTTAAGATTTATAATTACTAATGACAATCATGTTTGGATGTATTTTAGTCATAAGATTGTGTTTTTATGTAATATTTGTTGAGAGCAATCCTGACAAATGATAATACAGTGGAGGCTGGTGTACTTCATTATCATCTACTTTTGAAAATGTGCCATTCATGTATTCCTGAATGTACCGGTAATTGACTTGTTTATCTTAAAATTTCCAATCGTCTCAATTTATTTACTGAACAAAGAAACATTTTTTACAATGTGATATATAGTCTACTTGCAGTATGTTGTCTCTACTTATCCTAAAATACTTGGAGAAAGTCATCAAACTTGCTATAAAATTTCATCCTTAAGTTTAGCTCTTAGAAAATGGTGACTGTCAAAGACCCAGCATGGCCACATGTAGCCATCTTAACCATCTTATTACTACTCCTTCTGAATGTATCAACAGGGATTTAAACTAAAAGACTTGTGAAGTTGGTTCCAAATAAAAATGGTGGTCTGAAATCATTATGGCCATCATGTTGGCCATCTTGAACATCCTGTTTTCACTACTCTTCTTCCTGAACAGATGGTCATATCGACAATAGGTTGTAACAAGAAGTTCTTAGGTTACATGGTTGGTCATAAATGAAAATGGTGAAGATCAGACCTCCAACAAGTCCACCATGCATGGAAGCCATCTTGAAAATCTTTTTATTGCATTGATCAATCATTTAGCATATGGGGAGATGACAAAAATAAGAAACACAAAGGACAAAACCATTTACATGATGTCCATCTTGAATATCTTGTCAGTACTCCTCAATGGATAGTCATATGAACATGGAGTTTAGACTAAAAGACTTATTTTGATATCTAACTGGTCCTAAATGAAAATATTGCAAATCAGACCTTCAAAAAAAACATTTGTGTTAGCAGTCTTGAAAATCTTATTTCAGCTATTCCACTTTAACTCACATCAACAAGATGTTTAGGTAAAATACTTTGTTGGCCCTAGTGGAAAATGATGCCAAAATTACCTTCCAAAATGGCTGTTATAGTGGGTACTGAGCAAAATCATTACAGTTACTTCTCCAGAAGTGATGTTTATTATTAAAGTTTTTTTTTTTTAAGCAAAGGATTCTTGGCTTTATGGCAATATGTAGTTGATTCTATTTGTAAATGATGATGACCCAAACTCAAACAAACTGCTTTGTTGTCCAGTTTGAAAATGTTGGCATGGTTACATTTCCTAAATAGAATAGCAGTATTTACCTGATTCTCCATTAAACTACTACTACTCAAAAATTGTGTTAGCACTACTCGATTAATAAAATGCAACCATATCATGGGATTTTCCCAATTAGCATTTATTCCAATATTTAATTGATTTTGCATGAATATAATAATGCAGATCTCACCTCCATTTCTATATATTAAATTTTTTGACCCTGTTGATTGGCAGTTTTTGAACTTAATGTGCTTATGAACAAAGTGACTATAAATATATATATATATATATATTCTAATGGACAACTTTGATAGTCAGTGCTTTGCTGTCAATTTCAAAAACCAAATGATAACATGAATGAATGCATACTTTTTTTTGTCAGACTCACTCTGTGCATATATCTATAGAATACCAAGAATGATACTAGTTAAATAACTTATTTGTTTAAAAAATATAGTAATGATCTGTTTAGCAAAGTATAGCATGTGGTGGTATCTTGATAATTTCTCAGACTGGTTGAGTGATCTTCAGTCCTTGATATCATATTTATGGTCAAAGGCAGTGTTAACAAATTTTGTTATTTTTATTTGTTTGTGATTGATTTGTGACTAAACAAGTTATCTTTTAATTCAGATTCTTTAAAGATAAGATAATAATGTTTTTAGTTTTAAATTCCTTGCCACCCCACCCAACCCAACCAAAAATGCCAGAATGATAAAGGCACAAACTGGTAATTTGAATAGAACAACTTTTCTTGATAGTTTGCAGTAGTAGGAGAAAATCGTTCTGAATACTTTTGTTGCTTTTGTTTTGAACAATTTTTTAATTTCACCATTGATATGGATTTAAATGAAAACAGAACAGGAGAAATTCTGCAGTATTTTCTTTATTTAAAACAAATTCTACAGGTGGAATATAAAATAAATTTCTCCAGACCAATTTTAAGGTATACTGCTTCACTGTATTTAAGCATATGACTTGAGATACAAATGAGAGGGTAGGCAAAGAACATAGTCAGCCAACATACATGACAGAATAACACTAAACGTTAGGTTTCAACAGCATAATTTGTTTAATGTAGCAGTTTCTCTGTGTACAGTAACATAACTTGACATGTATTCATCTTCAAAGGTACATCGTAGTGACCTACTTAGAACTTAGAAGGAATTTTGGATTATACCATGGTGGAACATTCAGACAACATTCTATGCTAAACCATATTTTGTTTACTGAGTCTGACGTTAGAGATGAAAAACCAATTGCAATGTGAACAATCTCAATCATGTAAAGAAAAATTCTGAATGTTAACAGGATTATTGTCATTTTACAGAGTCTAGGCTGAACACTTGTATGACAGTAACTGTAGCTCTTGTATAATGGATTGCTCTCATTATTAAAATATAGACAGATGTTCCTTTACAATAAATGTAGCTTGAAAAACATATTTTGTGGGGTTTTATTTCTTTTTGGAAAGTCTCATTTGTTACATGTCTTTTGTCCATCTCTCTCTCTCAGTTTCTCTCTGACATATTACAATTCATAACAGTTAAGAAGTTTGAAGATCCGTCTTTCACCATATTTAGGATATCCACTTGACCGTAATTGTTTCTGTTGTACCATTATTTGTCAAAGTTATCATCTCTCTCTCTCTCTCTCTCTCTCTCTCTCTCTCTCTCTCTCTGTATGCACTATTTCCATTCCACGATCACGGTAGACTAGAGTAGTAAGAAAGTGCTATTTGGCCCGATTGGATACCCTATGGCAGAGGTGGGCAAACTTTCCAGTGCAAGTGCCGCATACACAAATTTACAACATTAGCGGGTCGCATAGTTCATTAAGTAAAATAATTAATATTTGAAATAACAAAAACAAAAGGTTTTTCTAAATAACATAATTTTCAGTTGTTAATATGTTGTTAATATTTGAAAACTTAAATCCGAAAAGAAGCACAGATATTTGATAAACAGAGTAACATAAACAGAGTCAGTGCGAATGATGCAGCTGATCACTGATCAATTAGTTCCATCTGCAATTTTTCAGTGGCGGTTTCAATGTCACAAGTAAATGGTGAACTTAGCAGGTTGAATTATTGTTCCATTGCCTTGAAATCAGCAAACCCCCAAATAAATTCTTCTTTTAAAGCCATGATCTGACAACTGTACTCATCAGATAATGCTTCTGAAACAGTCTGTGTCTTCAAAAGAGGCAAATGTGCAAAGTTCTGCTCATTCAAACTGCATGGCAAAAAGTTTAAGCCCCATTTGAAAGGATTTCACTTCCACATACAATTTATGAGCAAATTCACCTTTTCTTTGACGATTAGTGTTCAGCTCGTTCAATTTTTGCATTATGTCCACAGCAAATGCAAAATCTCAAGTCCATTCCTCACTCTGCATTTGTTTTGAAAAGTCACAAGATATATCTTTCATAGAAAAAAAACATGAGAATCTCTGCTTTGAGGTCCCAAACCCTATTTAGTACTTTTCCCATGCTTAACCAGCAGACATTTGTGTGGTACAGCTCATTAGTGAAATCGGCTTCCATATCGTCCAACATGCTTCGGAACTGCCTGTGTTTCAGTCCCCTTGCTCTTATTGCATTCATTGCAGAGACGACTCTATCCAAAACATGCATAAGATTTAAAGAAGACTTACATAGGCTTTCTTGATGTATGATGCAGTCAAAGGACAATACACTGTGCAGCGGGAAATCTTCTTTAATTGTATCATTCATTAACATGAAAAGGCCGGAATGTTTACCTGTGAGTGAAGGAGCCCCATCAGTTGTAATACTTGCCAGTTTGTCTACATTTGTCTCAAAATTAGAAAGAAATTTTACCTTTGAGATTATTAAATAGGGTGAACAAAAGACTTGTTACTGGGCCGCATGAAAACCCTTGGCAGGCTGTATGAAAGACCTTGGCAGGCCGTAGTTTGCCCACCCCTGCCCTATGGGGACATGGATAACCGTACAAAACTCTAACCCCCATGACTGACTAACTTGCGTCATGTGAGTGTTTAAAACTCTACCAAACCCTTGAGAAACATTCTACCAAACATGTATGATTTGAGAGATAGCTTGTCATTGGGGTTAGAGGTGAAAACAAGTGTCCGTGGACCCACAGGTAGTAAATGAGGCAAAAACTCCATTTCCATACTACTCTGAAATATTTTGTATGATGTTTAGTTAATACAGTCCTAAATGAAAATGGTACCACCATGCATCTAACATGGCTACTACACTGACCATCTTACAAATCTTGATATTATTGCTCAACCATTATGGATGCTCCTTTCAGCATCATTTTTCACTAAACGACTTCTTTCGATATCACTGGCCTTCAATGAAAAGGTGCAAATCTGATATTCAGTATGATCGCCATCATGAAAATCTTGTTACATATACTCCTCCTGAACAGAGAGTCATATCATCATGGTTTTGTTTTGTCACTAGAAAGCTTTTTATGGTATCTTTAAAAAGAATTTAGACACCTATGTCAACACTTAAGGCGAAGGCGGTATATATTGTAACGAGAACTGTTATCGATAAGCCACAATAAGGGCTCACAATTTCACACGATCCGACAATTTCTTTTGAAATGTTATTCTCAACAAGGCACCGATTTCCAAAACTGACCATGGGCGGGGCATATTTGCAATGTTGTGCCCTGCGATCAGAGTGTCACGTTGTAGTATTAACCAGATTTCAACATGTGTTGGACCATGAGGCTACAATTTCGCGCCGTCAAAATGTAGTAAGGTGTCCATTCAGTTAATTGACATAGCCATAAACTAGTGACGCGCACTTTATTTTTGCCGAAACTAGTTACGTAACATTGTTCACAGGTAAGTGGGAGAATTCTTTGTTAGGAACAAGGGAGCATCAAAGATGGTCGTATTCCATCCCTGACAGACTGTGTTTGGTCATTATATGAGCCAGAATCCAATCGGAATTGAGCAAGGCATGGCCAAACCTTAGAATCGCATGTTTAAATATATTTATATTGAGAACTAAATGTCAGTATGCTAGAACCATCGGGCAGAAAGTAAAGAAAATAAGCTACTCCGACGCCATTCGATATTGGCGTGAGACTTGTATATTCCGGGAATTGCAAGGAGCGCTTCAGTTCAGATCAGTGACTATTTGCTCGATTATTGTAAAATATTGCTGCAAAATAAGTGTAGTTTAATTACGGCAGTATGTATACTTCAATACTTAAAATTACCATTTTTAGTTTGATTCGTTCGTAGTGTTTTATATAAATGTATATTTTGAGATATGAGCAATGTTATGTAAAGAATTAATATTGTAATTCGCTATTGGGTTAAGTCGTAGTAAACTCGTGCATTTATTCATTTGATATTACAGATTTGCAAGTGTTGAATTATAAACTTTGTATATGGATTTATCGATTGATGTATACTTTGTAGGAGTATCATGTGTAAGGATATATCAGCGCATGGATATGTGACCAAAAACGGTAATGGCCTATCTGATGATATTAATGTTAGTGTGAGTTTACATAGCTAAGGGAATATGCTTTGCTAATGTCCTTGTATGTATACTTTAGAAGCTTTTAGGGACCAGAGGGAATTGTCCCAGTGAAGTTGGTCCGAGTCTCTGGGAGTCAAAAGAGAAGGAAGAACGGAGGGAGAAGTTCGAAAGAAGAACGGAGGGAGACAAAGGAAAAGAGAAGGAGAATCATACAGATGAGTAGGAACTCAGGACAGGAGGAAAATGTCACACATTAATTCAAAGGATGAAATAGGCCGTCACATGGTTGAGTGATAGAGTTTTAATTGAATTTTATTTGAGAGATGACTGTTATTGAATTAAATTAAATTGTTGCTATTTGAATTTCACATTTTGTGTATTCATTAATTTAACTGTCGGCACCGCTGACTGGGGGCTCAGAGCTTTGCATCTCTCTGTCACTACTTCAATTTCTGACACAAACGAGCCAGGGTGGGTCTTCTGTATTAATTTAAATAAAATGGGAGCATATATACGGATCTCATTCATTCACTGATAAATAACATTAGGTACTACCACAATAACGTCACTGCGAAGTACAAAGCAAAGAAAAAAAACACTTTGTATTTTCCAGGCTATTATACATTGGAAAGAAGACTGAATTCGTTTAACGGTAAATGGCCTAAACATAGGGAAGGACATAGACCGAATTATTTAGCCAGAGCAGTAAGAGCAAGCCCAGGCGATAACGTACATTGTTCCAGTTGTGGTGGGACACTTCACAATGGGAGTATAAAGATTTCACTTTTGTGGAACTTGGCGGATGTCATTCGTGCTGTCGCTACCTTCATCTTGTTGGTCCAAAATATGATACTAATGTTGGATATTTTAGAAGTACAGTTTACCTTTCGAGCTGCATGATTGCATATATGATGAAGTGTATTTGAGAGGAAAACAAGAAATATAGATACAGTTTATGCGAGCAATCATATTATAATATAAATAGTTTACAAAATTAAGAATTAGGTTAGGTTAGGAGGTTGGAAAGGAAAACAAACACCAGCATACGGAATAACCCTGGAAAACGATGTGTTGATGCAGACCACACAGGTTACAATTATAATGAAAACAATCGTATATTACTATGATTTAAAATGCGTAAAGTTGTTTACAAAAACGACTTTTATAGAGTAGGTGATAATACTAGCGAGTTCAAATTCTAAGGCAAATTATAGCTCTGAAAAATTGGTAGCTGATTAGCTGAAACAATCCTTTGTGAATTAATACCGCAAACTATATAAGTTACACAAATACCAATAAATTTTATAATTGTTTAACAATCATACAAGGAAATTATACATCATGTATCCACTTTAAACTTATTTTTTAAAGAATATTATAAATTTATAAACAAGGTTAGGCCTTGAGCTCAGGTATAATTAAACATCTTTTAATGACTAAAATCAGGTAGACAGAACCCACAGCCAATACAATAGTAAAGTAGGCAGAACAATATTCTCAATTGCAGACAAAGACCAAGTACACAACATAAATTAAATATACATAACACTTTGTGATATGTCTAATCAAACACAAACAAAACATAACTGATTGTCCTCCAGAGTGTATCGTGTGGATTACAAACAGTGCAAAACGGTTTACACTTTATCCAAAAGTAAACGAGAATTAGTTTCATTTGTAGATGGAATTCCTTGCGAAGACGAAGGGATTATATATGACTTTAGTCAAACACGTCTTTTCGTCTTTAATGCCATGTTAAAGACGCAAAATTAATTAAACTTTGATGTACATGAAAAGGACATCATCGTATTGCAACTATTATTTATATGATCTACAACGTATTTCAACTGAGACTAGGGCATCGCACCATCAGTCTCGGTGCATATTATGTGGTGTTGTTTATGTCAGAGATAAATCTGAAGTGCATGTGTTAGCCAGACAGTTGGAAAAACCTTGGGTAAGGTATGCTTATGACGACGCCACTAAATGGTCACGTCGTATTTACTCATAGATTTCAAACCGACTACTCCCGATAATATAAGACTTCGTACGAAGCTGTTCAACAATAGGTACCAAGAAGGAGGTACTGTCACTTACGTGTTAACATCCTTTTTTTCGTCCGTCTAAAAAAAAATAAAAGCATAATTCTCTTCTTTTCTTTAGAACATTTAACATAGCTTCATTCAATCGCATTCGCATTTAAGTCGCGAAATAAAATGCACCACTACGTTCACATTTGTTAGAAGTCGTTTACGTAACAGCTGGCCAATTGTACAAGGCATCTGTCACATATCACACAAAACAAAACGGCTTTTGTCAAGAACATAAAGCAACATTGTCACAACTAATTGTTCAAGAGTGAGGAATGAAGTTGTATACAGAACAAAATGAAAACGGTTTGAAAGAATTTTGCTTTGAGTAAATAAATGAAAAGAGCTATGAGATCCATTCTATATGGGGAGGAGACAAAAATACCGATTCGAAAAGGAATCCCAGTCACCCCGAGAAAATTAAATGAATACTCCCTAAGCTAAACTATCTTACACAAATATTGATCACCTTTCCATATTATCGATCCATTTCAATCACGTGATCTTTCCAAATCGAATATGAAAGCTCTTTTCTTGAAAATTATAGCCAGTTGAATGTAGGTTTTTGTGTCGCAGCTTATTTGACTTTATTTGGAACAGCTCCATTCAAACTTGGGGAATTGTTGTATTCTCAATACAACAATATTTATTCTAGTCCTTGGTCTTACATAGATACTTAATGAACACATAGGTGAATTAAGAGTGAAATATTTTCTTTATTAATATAAAATGCTATAAACAGGACATGCATTATATAGTGTCATTTATCATTTGGGCAACCCCCATTTATAAAGTAGAATGCCACCTTTTTCGAGAAGTATGCTGACCTCGATTTGCTGAGACGCTTTGGTTGCATCTGCTCCATAAAACCACATAACTACGAAATACTTAAGTTTTGTAAGAAAATTGAAAATATAAAAGAATGGGGTGAGTATTATGATAATTCTAAAAGGCATATACTTTTTTTCAGCGTTACTCTAAACTGAACTTTGTTCACGGAGGCTGCACCAAAATAGAATCATGTATATAAGGGATTTCGATTATTTTTCTCACTTTGTCTTGCTGATTTGTAACGAGTCGAAATCCATTTGCATGTTCTAAAGAAGGTATTCATGAACATGATGTGCGTTTGACCCAGTTAATAAATATGGCCAAACAGTGATCAAACTTTTTATGTCGCTCAGAGTCAGACCACAGGAGTGCTCAGACATAGTTATTAAAAATGTGTAGGGCATCAACAATGTACACCATGTACTAGCTTTTTCCCATTGTTAGGACGTAGGGAAATGTTACAACTTGTTCCGATTAACCCAGTTGCACATGTGCCTAACACATTATTGGCATTTTTTATTGTCCATGGTACAACTAGACTAAATTTGACTAAGTACGGGCTGGCGTTCTTGGGAGTGCACGACATCCATGACACAGGCTGGCTTGCCGAGTTACTTGCCTCTCTCGGACATAGTATAACGGCGGAGATTTGGAACAATTTCTACCCGCCTGAAGCTGGGTGTCCCGACACAGACACTTGATTCTGGGAAAGTAATGTGTTCATTCGCCATATTATATGGCGAGTGTACACACTGGTTGCTAAGGAAGCCATATTGCTGCTAGAGGAAACACCTTGTTATAGATGTGAGAGAGCATGTCAAAACAGTAACCAACAAGTTGTTCTTCGAGTGGGGTTTTTTCCCCCAGACATAACTGCCCTAAGTCATCTGCCTTTTTCAGAAAATATAAAGAAAGGAATAAAGGTAGAGAACCAACAGCTTGTTTGTTTAGTCCAAATAATCTCAAGGTGTATCAATTTTTTTAAAAATCTAGTCATTTAGGAGAAGCTGAAAATATGATTTTCCATTTCAGCAACCATTGATCACTACAGTGCTATGGAGCTAATCAAAGTACAGATTTGGTAAACTATTTCATATTAAAAAAATGTATAGCACTTGAATTTTTTAGATGAAGTTAATAATGGCAGTGTTTTTGGACGATGCATGCCACCCAATTCCAGGTTGATACAGAACATGACTTAGAAAAACAAATATAACTGAATAATTTTAATTTTATTGTGATAAAATGGCATCTGTCCTGACATTGCCATCTGAATACAAATATCATTACTGGGACAGATTGATACATTTTGAACATATCATTGGCATTGGCTATGCTACCGGGTAAGACAACAAAGTGGAGCCACAAAATAAGTTATTAACTATAATTTCTTAGTGTTGATTTTTTATCAGAATTTAATGAATTTGTCTAAGACATATGATACAAAGAAACCAAGTCCATAAGTTATATTGACGGATTGTCAGTAATTATGGATTTATTATGATTTGGGGATGCATTCTTAACTTCCAAGCAGTTCCATTCATACTTTGGATGGAAATACAATGGGCATATTGATGGAAATTATGGTATTAAAGTAGTCTGTCTTGTTACATAATTATTACATAATATATATGCAGGACTTGAAAAGGTTTATGAAAGTCAACTCTCATCTACACCTACTTCTGGGGCAAGTTGACTGGAAATTGGATATTTGAGCTTGTTCCAGAATATTGTATTGTAATATTACACTAAAAGTTAAAAATAAAAGGTGGAATATGGGATGTCTTCTGGAAATATCATTAGTATATTCTTTTATAAATAGTTTGTTGGGGTTTTTTTTGTACCTTACAATCATATGCCAGTAATTAAAGTTATAAAAAATATCTAATTTGTACAATATGTGGACAGATATAAGGACGAGAAAAAAAGGAAGGGTTCAAATAATTATGTTGCAAGGGACCAACCTTTTAGATTTTGGAGAAAGGAGGTCAGCTAGAATTTTTATTCAAATCAGTATATTTTATTCATCATCCTCAAGATAATTTCTTTTGTTTCCCCAAGCAACAAAGTGGATACAATAAATCCTTTTCTTCCATACATTAGAGCAAGAATATGTTATTCAAACAGCATGCATAAAAAATGATCTTTATGAAGCTGACATTCACTAGCCTTCTACAAATTGACACAAAGTGATGTGGTTCCTGATTCCTCCAACCCTAATGAATTGCTAATTATTTTATTGCAATGGCACATTAAAAATAAAGGAGACATTCCAAATGTGTGTTTACATGTATAATGATGTAATTGTCATTGAAAAGGCATTTTCTGTTGTGTTAAGTTACTTGGTTGATTAAAATATTTGAATCCTGTCTGCATTTGTCTATATTGGAATTCATTACACTGAATTTTAATTGGTGGTTATTGTTTGTTCTGTTTGAGGTTAAACATTAGCCACCAATCAGAACTTAATGTAGCTATAGTATTCCCAGTGTGACACTAGAACTAATATTTGCAAAGCAACAGTAATTTCACATAAAAGTGGTTACTGAATGGTCTGTAAAATGTAAAATTTAATTGTGTATGAAGAACAGAGTTGGAATGTGTTTTTATTACGAGATATTTAATGAGAAAGTTTCATAATTTATTCTGTTTTGAAGATAATATCATAATGTATTCCATGTTTAAGTGAGAAATGGAATTGGTATTAATGTTTTTAAAGCATTCATACATTTTTAAACAAAGGGTGTGGTGGCTAAAAAGTAAGTTCTGTATCTGACCAAATGAAGCCCATCTTGAACAGCTCAGACTGTTGAATAAATCTCACTGACAACTAACAGTCTGTTTGAAAGTATTTTTGTTAACTTGTCATTGATGAGAATGACATAAAATCAGGTGGCAAGTATGTCTGTAATTTTCAAACAGGAAATACAACCAGTAAATTACATAAAAGGTGACACCTACCACTGATAGACCATCTAAAGATGGAAAGCCCATCAAATTCATGTGTGTATTAATAATGTATGACATCATAGGTTTTATATTGTGAATCATGATTGATGTGGCATATCTGTATACATGTACTTTTGCCCCCAGTTTCCAGTGTATGGATGGTTATTACCTGTTTAACAGTGGGGTTTAAGTGCACAGAGAGTAATTACTTGTATCTGTTGCACCTCCAGGTTTTCAGTGCATAGAATATCAGTCTGTTTAACCTTGGGGTTTCCTGTGTACAGTGGGTAATTAACAAAATTTGAAACCACCATATTTATAATTTGTACAATAGTATTTGTTACTCCTGGTACCTAGATGACATTATCAGCATCAGCATATTCTCCAAAAATAAAATATTTATGCTACAAAAGTCTCAATTTGATTCCGTCTCAAGCATTGACTAGTCCTTGAATTTCTCTTTGATTCAGTCAATTCAAAGCCTTTCTAGTCTGCAGAAAAAGATATATAGGAACATTGCCAGTCAGATCTCCATCAAGGCAGTCTTTTTTAAGAGGGTATGGCATTTTTTTTATTGGTTTGTTATACAATGCATTTAAAAAGCTTTTGATGGTCGAGATAAAGTTCTTGGTCTTGAACAGTACCAGAACTTTTATGCACTTCATATAAACCTGTCCAACATGGTCAAGCAGGGCTAAAATGTTGATCGAAAAGCAAAAGATGCAAGGTTGAATATTGGAGACAATAATAGTTTTTTGTTAAGACAGAAAGTTATCCAAACTTGACTGGTGGGTTCTTTCAGGAGATTCAAATCAACTTATTTGTGGCCATTGGCCAGTTGAAGAATGCAACTATCAGACATTATATAGAATTTCTTGCCAATCTTCGTACCTTGTAATTCTTCCTCCATGTTAGTGTTGATACCTGTAAGGCTCCCTTGACACACAAACTTGTTTATATTTTTGAATTTTGGAAAGACTAGACCTCTGAAGGAATACAGCTAATACATGAAGGTGTGGCTGCATTTGGACAAATTTTCAAAGCACATTAGACTTTCTGCAAAAGCTATCAATCTTTACTGCAACTGAGGAGAGTAGAGACACAAAAACGTGATACCACCTTGCATACATGTTAACTAAATCATTTTTGGTGTTTCTTTCAGGTGGAGGAATTATTACAGGTCTGAAGAAACAGATATCACAGAGTTATTGTATTTTTCTTTATAAATAATACAGTACAGTTGTATTATGAAGCCCATATGGATAAAAGCTTTACAATAATTAAGTCAAAACTGGTGTTTAGAGTTGCTCATTATTTCAAGGTTTTTGAGAAGTATTGTGAATCTAACTTGAGCCAAATATGCTTTTATGGGACATGTGGCTCCAAGTTTTATTTTGTTTGGTTTCATGTTCAGAACGTAGAGTTTACTTTCTGTCATGGAAAACATTTGCTATTTAGTGCTCTACAACAATACAAACATATGATTCATGTTATATTAAAATATAATTTATTGTCAGTAGGCTTGTACATTTATATATTTGTACACTTTATTTTTGTCTGAATGGACTTAAATGAAATGTAAACTACAAGAAAAGCATCATTTGAATCCTGAATTTACCTTTGATCATAGTTACATACCTCTGTTAATTTGTTTCTCATTTCTTTCTTCTTTTCTTCTTATTTGTCTTTTTGTTTTATTTTTTCTAGAAAACTTTGCGGGGTCGACAGTTTAAAATAGGGTCAGTTGGATAATCTGAACCATTCATGCTCTTTTAATTTGGTCTTATGAGTGTAAGGAGAATTGAAAATTAAACATTATTTAGTATTATATTTAATATTTAGGATTGCTTTTAATAAGTTACCTTTTATCATAGAATATTATGAGCCCACGTTGTTTGTTGTTTGTTTTTTGTCAAATTATGTATGTGCTTTCTCATTGCTTACACAAATGCGCTGGCATATTTTATTTGTTCTTCCTGATATGCAAGAGTGCGAGAGAAAGAAGAAGAAAATTAAGCAAGGCCTAAAGATGAAACTATATACCCTATACATATACTAGTATTGTGGCAGATATATTGAATACAATTTCTCCATTGGAAAATAAAGTACTAATTGTTGCCAAGGTGACAACACTACTGTGACACTGGATACACAACTTTTATTGCAAATATTTTTTTCCTCATACTGATGCATTTAAATATCTCATTATACATTATATAATTATACATCAAAAAACATTATTTTAACATTCATGTGAAATATTCTAGATTACCTATATACATTAAAGATTTGTTGATGTGTCTTCAAAACAAAAATACACCATGATATACAAAACTAATATCTTTTTTAATGATTAATATTGCGAAAGGTTGTGGAATTCAATTTAAAGGAAGTGTTACTTTTGGAGTCGATGCTAACAATGTTTATGTTTATTTTATTCTAGGTGACTTGTGGATATCATTATTGGTTTAGAGTCATTAAAAGATGGGTCCAATAATCTTATTAGCCACAGACTCAATACGTCTACTTAAGTCTAAGGTAAGCAGGTTATATATATTATCCGAGTGAGTATATTTAACTCTACTGTCATGTGGAGTCTAGAAGAGCTTATGAAATGGCCATTCTGTTTTCTAACTGTTTCCTGTCTGTTAGCACAGGTCTGTTGTTGTTACTCCTAAACTACCGATAGTAATGCCTTGAAACAGAATTGATCTTAAGGTCTCGTTGGTTCCAAATGAAAGTTTTGCCCTTCTGACATACAGTATGGCTGCCATGGTGGCCATTTTGAAACTTGTTATTGTTACTTCTCTGGAATGGATGGTCAACATGGGATTTCATTACAATATCTAGTAGGTCCAATGAAAATGATGTCAATCTGACATCCAATATGGTCACAGTAGTAGCTGTTTTTAAACTTTTATTGCTAATCCTGAATGGAAGGTCATGAAAACGGGGTACATCATGGAGAATAAAGGAATCAGGTGAATAACCTACTCATTAAGTGGAAAGCTGTTTGAACCAGGGTTCATATTGGCTAATGTGGGATACAGGCTTAGTCAAATGCGGCCACTTAAACTCAGTGCCCAGGATACAAGCTAGGTAAACTGCGAGTTTTCGAGGCAGCAGGGGTTAATGTGTTAAATGTGCGGAATGTTGTTCATTATCTCTTCAATATAGTTTATCCTGAATTAAATTATAAAGAAAAAAAATACATTGCTGTAAAGAGATATTTATTCTGTTAATTTCAACACAATTTTAAAACAGTTATTATTAATCTCCCACCCACCTAAATATTATCACCTTCCTCTGTAGATTTCCATACCTTTATTAGTTTTGTATAGGTCCCTCAATATCTCACACCTTCACTTATAGTGCAGTCAGTGTTTCTGGACCCCATTGTGAGTGACTTATCAATGGAGTGATGTTCTTGGCTGGGGGTCCAAAGGTCAAGGTTACTGATGTTCTAAGAAGAAAAATGGTCTCCACAAAACATCTGTATTTCATTGTTAAGGTGACAGAGACTGAAAGAATGAAATATGAATCCCACCAAACTGTTCAAGTTCAGTAATACATGCCTTGACTAAACTTGACTAAACTTTGTAGATAGCTTGCATTTGAGTTTCTGAAGATGCATATTGATTTTGGGGTCATCTGGTCAGAGATCAAGAGTATAATGACTCTGTTTCTAAACACAGTTACTTTGCACAATATACCCATTTTATGTTTCCTAAGTATCCTTGAGTTTCGGTGATATTTTAGTTTGGTTTGCAGGATGAAGCAAGAATACAAGTTAAATGAGTGCTAAGTCATTTAACACCAGAGTAATAGAAGATGGGCTTTGTACAAAATAAGTATAAGTAATCTAGATACCACATGGCAACATATAATATACCAGTTTTAGTACACTGGTTTCTTTTTGCCATTGTAAAGCATGCAAGACATAGCATTCCTCAGAAATGTTATAACTGAGCAAATAAATAGTAAGCTATCATACTATTATTATTATTCACAATTTTGTTAGGACTTGACATACATGTCCTACATATTACATTCCAAAATTGGCTAAAGTTTAGACCAATTGTTTAATTTCCCGACCATATTTCATCTTGCAAGGAAAGTATATGTGTCGCCTTAATTCACAATACAAGTCATAAAAAGAATAACAGAAAGAGAATTTCCAAAATGTTTTTGGAGTATGGTAAATTGGTTTGGTGTTGGAATGGTATATAATCGATTCTTATAAAAAAAATTGGCAGCAACCAGAAAAAGTGCTGACACCATCAACATCAAGCAGTGTATATTCTGCAAAATCTGCTATCTACCCATTTACAACAGGGTAATGTCATTCATCTAAAGCATGCTTTTTTTGGGGTGACAACAATTGGAATGTTTGCTTGTTTCTCGCCACATTGTAAAGAACAATTTCTGTATAGAAATTTTGCTTTTTAACATTGGAGGACAGTATAAATTATAAATTGGTGAATGTTTTCAGTCAACAAAGTATTTGGTTTAATTCAGAAACAGTTCAAGTGTCACAGATGATTTTGAAGAACTTGAGGTTTCCAGCCTCGTTCCAGTTTGATAACCTTATTTTTTGTGTGTCCATTGTTACATATTAGATTGCAAATTTAAATAGCATTTTTAATTATATTGGATCAAGGATGTTTTCACAACAGGAATCCTTTCAGAAACAAAATAATAAGAGTTGTCAGAGCTCAAAATAGTGTTGATGGTTGGCAGGTTGGACAGGACCTGTGGCTGCTTGAGGAAGCCATATCCAATACACATATAAGCAGGTCCAAATTGTCTGAGCTGCTGTCAGGAAAATCAAATTCAATGCAGAAGCATTGCTATATGTATGAGCTTTAATAGATGAATAAAGTAGTTAATATTTTACAGTTACCTTTCTTTACTGATTTGAATTAAATGTAGTCTTAAATCAACTTTGTTTTCATTGTCACAGGACTAAATACATCAAACTGAAGTCTAATCAAAATGTTGAACATCTATACATCATATACTTTAGTCTCAAAGTTTGGCAATTCAGAATCACTTTCCATATTCTTCCAGTCAGAAAATGGTTTTCTGGCATTTGCAACACTTTAGCTGTATTAAATAGATATACATACGACCTCTCAGCTTTTCATTCATTTTAATCGTCGCTGTAATGATTTGGGTATCAGCTATGGCAGAATTATAATCTTTATCACTGAATTTTATGAATTGCTGTCTTATACATGCTAAATGCGCTTTGCATTTTGTATGCACCTGAAATGAGTCTGTCTTAAAGTTTCTTGTACCATGGTGTGGGTTGCTGGACCTATCGACTAATTCAGGGAACTTCAGATAGGTTGAATTCAACATTTGTTTTGTATCCTGATCATTTTCAACCCATGACCAGTTTTTTGTCCAGTGTTTTTAAATGTGTGTCATCATTTTTCATGTTTTTTCTTGTTTGATGTGGGTCAGTTTTCCTAATTGTTTGGATCTGAAACTTTTCAGATTTGCTGATGGATGCAAAGCCAAAGTTAAATAAACTTGTGTAGTTTGACTGGTATGTTAGTTGCATTAGAGCCATGCATACAGTGTTGGTTCATGTCTTAGTGTTATAATTAGTGCCTAATGCAGCCTTTTATTATAGGTCCAGTCATGCAGTATGCACAGACACATTTCTTTGTGTCAGTCATTAAATTAAACATCAAAAGTCTTTGTAAATGAGGCTTTATATGGATACCTTTGTAATTTTCTCTTTCCATGTAATAATAATAATAATAATAATTATAATAATAATAATAATAATAATAATGAGAACTTTGCATAGCTGTGTTTTGAACTTTAATGAGGTAAAGCCTCTTTGAATGAGATTAGATTTTAGGTCTTGAGACTTCCATACTCATGTGGAAGGGAACTGGAATTCAGAGGTAAATAGCACTTGCTCGCACACTTTTCTACACCGTTCCAAGATGACTACCGTGTACAAAGCTGTTACTAGGCTTCGAGCAGTAATGCTTGTAGTATATACTTGACATTTTACACTTCCTTTAAGAAACAATTATGAGACTGCAATGGAATACTTTTGATTTCCGTTATGTAGGAAGTCCAATGGATTTCTGACTGGGAAAACTGCAGATCCTGGATCTCGGACTTTTGCTATTTTCAAGCCTTGATATATGTGTGCAATCAGTATGAATTAAAGCACATCATTAATCACATTAGATGACTGGGATTATAAAGGACTCTGCTGTCCAGGTCCATGGAGTGATAATTTATAAGTGGGTTTGATGTCTCATTTTTTCCTCAAAAAAGCATTTAATTATTAATGACTAGTTTCTAGGAATAATAGTAAAAGGGAAAACAAAATTACCCATACATTGATTGTATTAGACGATGTAATGAGATCATGGGTGATTCTGAATGTATCAAATGGAAAAGAAAAATCCCAGTATTGCAGTACAAAGGATATGAATATTTATCTTCTCCAGACAGAATATGATCTCGATAAAAAAAATGCAAAAAAGGACATACAAATTTCATTTCACTTTCTTCTTTCAAGTCAGTGATCATTTGTTTGAAAGAATCTCTAATGTGTTTCTTAATTTTTGGTGAAAAAGTAAAAATTGTATTCTTATACATCTCCAAGCAGTTAAAGATTAGAGTTTTCATATATTAATCTTAATTTTCAGTGTTAGTAATAGGGCATAACCGATTAGCATTTTTCTACCGATTTCCGATTCCGGATTTTGGGCATGAAATTTTTCCGATTCCGGATACGATTCAATTAATCGGAAATGCTAAATCCGTATTATTTTTTTCTAAAAAATTTCATCTTCCGTTTCCGGGTTTCTGGTACCTGGTTTTGCTGTGTCTAGCATGTTACTTAGTACTTTACCATATCCGGCTTCATTTCCGGTTTTCACCCGCCAGTTTAAATAGATTGTCTCACAGCGTGGTTGTGTTGACCATATTGGGCTTTTCTGACTTCTTATTTAACTTTATTAACGCACTATCGAATGACACGCAGTGTTAGACACGGTGCTATAGAAATTCAACTTTATTATCTTTATTATCCGAATCGGTCGTTCCTGCCTTGTCCGACTCCGATTAATCGGAAGTTCATACTATCCGGTGGAATCCGATTTCCGGATCAAAAGTCGGTTATGCCCTAGTTAGTAAGATTAGTTCTTTGGTGTCTCTGTTATCACACAGACGCAACATTAATCAGATGTTTTCAATGATGTTCAGAATATTGTTTCCACTATTGTCGAACATTACATCAGAATTTTCTAAAGAGTTATCTTCATATGGAAATAAATAGACATTATTCTGGTGTTTCAAAATTAATTAACATCGGCAAGCTTAAATGTGTATGAAATTGTTGAAAAAACAGAGATATAACATTTATTTTGTAATATCGAATTGTTTACACAGAAGTTAATGTTATTTATTTATATTTTCTTTAGCCATGTAGGTAGAAGAAACAAGATGGCAGCATCACAGAAGAAGGAGAAACATGGTAACATTTTAATATATACATTTTAAGATATACAGCATTATGGGATACATGGTAACTATTTTTCTTGAAAGTATAAAATAAAAAGATAATTTTTTATTGACAAATTTAGACAAAGATATTTCGGGCCTTGCAATGAGACGTTTGTGGCCTTATAGTAATCACCCTCTCTGTCCATCTGTATTTCACACTTGTGTTTACCAGAGTTCTCAGCCATACACCTAATTTAATGCCAATATTTTTCACAAGATATTGGCTTTGCATATGTAAAGGAGCATTACTTACTGTAAAGCCTCGGGCCTCTCATGTGTACATAGCATGATATTCTGCCATCGACGGAAACTGGTGTTCTTTAAATATATGGAAACTTTTTTATCAGTCACATGATGTATCTTATGGTGTACCATATATAAACAGGACACCTGCATGAAGTATTTCATTGATATTCTGGCGTTCCAGCGGAGTGGTAAGATTTTAATAGATGTTTATTGGGTATTGTGGTGGTGTTGTAGACAGTCTAGGATGTAGTCCAAGCTAAGTTGTTATTTGTAGCAGCAGAGGGGGAAAATCCTACAACTTTTTAGAAGCGTAGACGAGTTAATCGGAGGCTTCCTCGAAAATGCTTTATAGAAGGGTCCATTCAGCAAAATAAAATTTTTAAAAAATCGACGCCACCTACCCCATGGATTTAATTTATGTAGTTAACGATGAGTTATGAGTGGCGAATCCTAATTTTCAAGTAATTTAGCAAACTGAGGCCTCCTCGAAATGCTTAATAGAAACCTCCATTGGGTAAAAAAAATGACGCCAACATTGTGTTGTAATTCGCTCCCTCTGCTGCTATGGATTTAATTTATGTAGTTAACGACCATGATCAAAGAAATCTTACGCGAGTCATGTTCTACAAATAGAGCCCAAGGCTGTTTTGGTTTGGAATGTGTATACATATACGCTATCACGTGATTGTACTGGTTTTTCCCACGATTGACTGCTGTTATATATCTATCAGTACAATTAAAAAGGGGGTGGAATGACACAGGATGCTTTGCTTTAGAATTTTAGCTAATGTAGGCACATTTACATCTTGATAAAATAAATAGTATTAACTGATATCCATGCTGACTTATTTTTGTAGACTAGTTGATACTTCCACATCATGTCTGCCTGTGTTGTCTATAGCCCCAGGCACTGTTTTGACCTAGATACTGATTTGGCGGCAGGATTCCCAACACTAGATATTACTATAAACCATCCCATATCTATTTGTAAAACCAAATCAAACATGAAGTTATTTACACAAATAGTTATATTTGTAATTCTGTTTCTGGGTAATAGTACAGCATTGACTGTAGTAAAATACACACGCGTGTGTGTGGTGTAATTACCTACGTATATCATTCTCGTAGAGTGAATAAACGTGGAATTATCTGTTTGTAAACAAATCAAACATGAAATTATTTACAAATAGTTATATTTTTTAAATTTTGTTTCAATGAATTGGGTAAAAAAGTATTACTTTGTACAGCATCGACTGTATTGTGTGGTGTGAATAATTACAGTATATATATCTTAAAAAACAGCATTATCGCAGACATGAACTGCAGTCTGATGCAAACGTGGTTGGCTGTGGAGACTCCATAGCTGAAATTTACGGTTCGCGCCTCACAACGGGCAAATGCCTGGTGATAACGATTTGATGTTTTTCTATTATTTGGGGAGGGGGAGGCGAGCCCCTCTGTTTACATTCAAGTTACGAACTAAAATGTGCAACCTATAAATCAAATCCACGGCGACGTGGATAGGTTTTTATTCCAACTATGCAACCATGGATTCGATTCATGGGTTGCATTTTAGTTCGTAACTTGAATGAAAACAGACCCCCCCCCGTGACGCCCATGGAAACACAATGGACGTTAAAATAAATAACAACCTTGGATGTAATTAGCTCTCTGTCACGTTTGGGTAGCCCCGTAGTGTAGTTCAGAATGAACTACCGGCCAAAAGAAAAGTTTCATAGGGTCAAATGAAAAATGGAAATGAAAAATGGTAATGAAAAATGGAAATGAAAATTGCAAAGCAATTTCAGGTGGATAGAAAGAAACCTATGAAAGACACAAAGGCCTAATAAGTGGGCCAAATGACTGACGACCGCTCATCAAGTTGTATTATTTATTTTTGAAAATTTTTATTTTGCAATTAAAAGTATAATAATTATAATAATGAATTCTGAAAATATTAACCGTATTATAAATGAAATAAATAAATTGAATTAATTCCAAGGCGAAAATGGGTTTTTATTTTTTTTTAAATTAGAGATAAAATATAATAATAATGGATATCCAAGATGTAAATAATATAATTGTTGAAATTTCAAATTTGAAAAATAGCGGAATAGTATTATCTGAAAATCTAGATTGTAAACGCATTATATCAGAATATGAGCATATCGATGATCAATCAAAACGAGGTCGTTACGTTTTACCTAAGATGTATTCTCTGATAAAAAGAATACAAAAATCAATTAATGTCTCGTTGTATCGTAACGACGTTAATGTACTCATACAGTTATTTAGTATCGTTGAATCAATTAGACAGAAATTAGGGCAACAGTACCAGATTAAATCCGAGATAGCCTCTAAAGTTCGTAACATTAAAAAATTGATACATGACCCCCCCCCCAATCGACCATATAACGGAGTCACCTAGCATACATTAACGTCGTTACCTTTAAGGGGCACATACATACATACATACATACATACATACATACATACATACATACATGAAATTCTTATAGGTGGGGGATTCTTTTTTTTTTCGTTGTAAAGTCATGCAATACAACAAAGATTTTCACGATTTCATATTTGAAAATTCAGTGGGGTTTTACAATAATGATCGAAGAAGCATTAACGACTAAATTAGCACGAGAGAGATTGAATGCTATTAAAAAGTTTATTCCAATCCGCGACTCACTACGTGAAAAATTGCAGCAGCGACAGTCTTCAGACTGATTTTACAGAAAGCTCTGAACAACTTTTTTCCCTTATAACTACAACAACGAAACAGGTAGTGTCAGCAATCTCTGAACAAGGAAAAAAACAAGAAGAGACTTTTCTCCCTGTGTTAGAAAAAATAGCAAAAAGAACTAAACAAACAAAAAAAATCCTTACAATCACTTCCTCAGTATATAATAACCATTTCAGAACAACAACCACTAGTTAGTGGACCACCTAAATCAAAACAATTAGCGGATATATTTACCGATAGCGCTAAAAAACAAATTCTCAATGAGAAGGAGGACAATTTAAGTGAATTTGCTGCTAACAACTATAATTCACAAGAGAAGTTTTTCATGGACAATTATACGGATTATAGAATGTCAGATAATGAATGGGCTGATACGTTGTATAAAATAAATACCGGGAGTATAGATAGAAGGATGACGAAATATAGAGACTTCAAAAAAAAATTTGATGACTATATACAACCAGAAAGAAAACGCCAAACACCAAGACAAAAAAAACAAGACCCATACGATGATGATACACAGGAGGAATTTTCTGGGAGTGGGATATCAGGTAGTGGTTTAAACGTCTTGACGTTTCGTAGTTGTCCTGGCAATATTCTCAGTGATATAGCACGATTAGAAGTTCTCATATCAGGGAAACGAACTGGAAATAACTCACCGGAAGTAATTAATGAAACGGCTGATATCTGCAGGAGGTTATTTCAGGGTGGTATCATGGATATTGCAACATATCGAGATTTCATTGACGAATTAGCGGAAAATCATCATGGTTATTATAGTGACTAAACTCGAAGAGTTTCCAATCGAACAACAATTCAACACCAGTATTTTTTATAAGAATGATCATACACTACAACCATGATAAACCAACAAGCGTGTATGTGGTAAACTAACGATTGCCAGAATACCGAGGATACTATGGAGATGGTCTCGGTGATACTATAATGGGATTATTTACAAGAATGGCTCCAAAAGTAGCTCTGATAGCAAAACAACTATCAATGAAAGCCATTGATGTTATTAAAGATAAGGGTATTAGCGCTATTGGTGATCTTGCCGGGAAGGCGTTTTCAGCCGCGAAAGATAAATTAACAGCGTTAGTTCGACGGCGAAAGAAACCACAAATGACTTCACAGTCATCACCGTTACCATCTACGGTAGTCATACATGCCAAGTCTCCCGAATTGTCCGGGAGTCTTTTGATTTTCGACCCCATCTTTTGATCTACTGATGTGTCGACAAGATCTCCCGGAAAAAAAAATTTGCCAAGCGTGGGTATTTCCAGCTAAAACAACATGTTCACGACTACCGTAATCCGTCAATCAAGTTATTACAATCGGAATATTCTCTGCCTTTTCCGTTTATTCGAACAATAAAGCACTTATGTAATTCGTTCCCGCTATATTTTGAACTACTTTTGTTCACATGGAGCATTAAAGCAGTGGAAGGAGACGCATCACAATATCATCGGCCTTTGCTGTTGTACAGTACGTAGTGCGCTTCGCCGGAGGCGAATTACCAAACACATAAAAATTGATGTATATTCCTACAACTATTTCTCTGGTTATTTAAAAAATTCTGGTGCCATGTCCAAACGTCCACTAACGGATTCGATGGAAAATATGCCTTCGAAAAAAAAAGAAATATGTTTGCAAGTTCAATAGTGCTTGGATAGGCGAAATTTAAATGTGTGAAGCGTAGTGAAAAGGGAGAAAGCTTTGCGTACTGCACAGCTTGCAACACACATTTGAACATTTCTAGTGGGGGAAAAAATGATCTTACAAGGCACTTGAAAAGTATGCAGCACATTGCAAATGAGAAATCATCACATAATGTGCCTAAAGTAACACAAATGTTTGCACCAACATCAGCAGACAGTGTCACTAAAGCTGAGGTTCTGTTTGCTAACTTTGTGGCAGAGCATAATTTACCATTTTTGGTTGCTGATCACTTTAGTGAGCTGTGTAAGGTTATGTTTCCTGACTTGCAAATTGCTCAGAAATTTCGCTGCAAAAGAACTAAGGTAACAAACATTGTTAACAATGCACTGGGTCCAATGTATGACAATCAGGTAACATTACTATGCAAGGAAAACCCTTTCTCAGTGATGATGGATGAGTCTAATGACAGTGGTGATGAAAAGTGTGTAGCAATTCTTATAAGGGTGTTTGACATTGACATTCACAGAGTGACAACCAAATTCCTGGCTATGCCCATTTGCAATATTGGAACTGGTGAAAACGTTTTCAACTGTCTTCAAGAAGTCTTAACAAAGAGACAGATTCCATGGAATAACCTGGTAGGGTTTAGCGGTGACAATGCAAATGTAATGGTTGGAAAGAAAAATTCAGTCCTCTCCAGAGTTCGTGAACAGCAACCAAATGTAATTGACCTTGGGTGTATCTGCCGTTTGGCCAGTACATGTACACAGTATGGTTTGAAGAAATTGGCTGTCCCAGTTGAAGAACTTCTGGTCGACACCTACTATCACTTCACTTATAGTTCCAAGCATAGAGAGGTGTATAAAGAATTCCTAGAGTTTACCAACACTGAGGAGTACAAACTGGTCAAGCATTGTAGTACAAGGTGGCTGTCACTCCAGAAATGTATTGCACGCTTTCTTCAACAATGGCCAGCTCTCCAGTCATATTTCCAGAGCCATAAAGATGCTGAGAAGACAGGGAGTAGAATAAACAGATCTGTGGAGAACCTTAAAAACCCTGAGATGAAACTGACATACCACTTTCTTTTATACATCATGGAACCACTGAATGACTTCAACACCATGTTCCAGGCTGGTGATGCTATGGTGGGATACCTCCATGTGGAGATGGAACGAATTCTACGGAAATTCATGGGAAAGTTTGTGAAAACTAGTGTCATCACTGCATCAGCCAGCATTACGTAGGTCAACTTTATGTCACCAGAAAACCAGCATGACAACTCTTTGTTAGCAGTGGGTATGGAAGCCAGGCGTTTCGTTCACAACAACTCAGACGACATTTCTCCATCCCAGCTGAGCTCCTTCTTTAGGAGTGTGAGGTCCTTCTTTGAGGAAGTTACAGCAATGATGCTAGCCAAGTTTCCATTTAATGACCAGACCCTGAAGGCCCTTGGTTACCTGAATCCTGAGAGGAGATTAGAGATCTCAGTAGAAGCTGTTCTTCAGCTGAGTGACAGACTGGTTACAGCAACTGACAAACAGTGTCAACTTGAAGATGAGTTCAGGGACTTCCAGCTCTCCCCAGCCTCAGACCTGCCCAGTTTCATTCAGGGAGAAACACCATTGGATGTCTTCTGGGTAGACATGAGCAGAGTCTCCACACCATTGAAGAAACCCAGATTCCCAAATCTAGTGAAGCTCTATATGGCAGCATTCAGCTTGCCACACAGTAATGCAGACCCTGAGCGCTGTTTCAGCATGTTGAGAAAGATTCAGACAGACCACCGTGGAAATTTATGTGGAAAAACTGTGTCGTCACTTATATCGTGTAAGATAAATGCAAAGTGTGACTGTTATGAGTTCAGACCTTCAAATGATTTGTGTATCGCTGCAAAAGGAGCTTCTCTACAAGACTGAAAGACAACCAACACATGTAGAAAAAAACTAAGTTTGTTTGAGCGTTTGAGGTTCCAGTGTGTCAGTATTTTTCAACCATAGTGATTCTTGTGAAGATTCTTAAATTATTTTTATTAAGAAAATAACATATAACAAAATTAATAAAGTTCAGTAACTATTATTCATTACAGTTATTTTACTTTGTTGTGGTACGATCTGCACTTTCGCACTTAAACTTATGAGACAAATAGTCGTTACGCTAATCTCCCTGATTTGGACCCAGTCTCCCTGATTTTGAACACAAATCTCCCTGATTTGGTTCCAGAAAACTTGGCATGTATGGGCAGTGATGCCTGCAAGTGTTAGTAAAATAATAAATAACACAGTAGATGAAAAACTAGCATCATTGGCGACTTCGTTGTTGAAATCTGAAGGATTTTCGAATCAAAGAGTTTTCGATCAGGATAATATAATGGCAAATATGATAGCGGGAAGTGGTTTAAAAAAACCACAACGACTACAATTTAGACCGGCAGATATATAATAAAAAATGTTCAAGCAGCAGAGAGGGTGAACCCTACGATTAACTTTTAAGCAAATTATTTTAAGCCTTCTTTTACCAAATAGAGCCTTGGATCAGACGGTTATATTCTAAGCAAAATATTTAAAGCCTCCTTTTGCCAAATGGAGCCTTAACGATTTTAGGGCCCTATTTGTCAAATTAAGGGTAACCAGAGAGGGTGCAAAAAACCTCTAAAAAAAAATCTTACAACATCGTTGTCGCCACCCTCTCTGCTGCTGGAACTTTTAGTTCTGGGTTAACTAAATATCTGATCAAGTCCGACACGATATCTTGTCCGAGGATCTGATAAATTTATCGTCACAAATCCATGTGGGATTGACTGAGCGCGGCTAAAGAAATTTCTTAATTGATTATGATCCATATCACCACCGCACCAAGTTTGCCAAATATTTCTTAGCGTGTGAGTATCAACACCGTTAAATACGCATAATAGATTGCAGTTATCTCTGATCACTTTTGGTATTTGAGTGTAACGTTGAGTGACATATATCACATCTGTGTTTTTATGACGTCCTCGTGAAAATATTCTAGCAGGATTCTTTTGATTATCTAACATAACATCATCGTATACGACTAAATTGTTAATACTTCCGTCAATGGAGTCAATGTTAGGCGCCTCTTCGATATCGGTTATAAACTCTATAATATCATCATCGATTTCTAATTTCGCTTTCTCGTTAAAATCTTTTAACACATCATAACATCGCTGATCATCTACACTCGAAGCAATCAGATACAACTTATCCCACTTCATCCATCTTGTTATCAAATTAAGTAGCAGTTGTGTTTTACCACTTCCAGGTGGTCCGATGATAATTGCGCGAATAGAATTTGGTAACATTGCATGGTGTTTAATAGGTTCCCGTCGTCTCGTAGCTGAATAATCAATTACATTCATAATGTTATATAATAAATTATGGATCTATATTGTGTGAAATGTAGGGCGCGTACTGGCACAAATGACTTGACGACGATTACAACAAAAAATAATCGATCAGCGCTTTCTGGTAAATGCGTACAGTGTAGTACAAAGAAATTTAAATTTGTTTCCCTTGGTGAAAATTCTTCGAATTTTCCAACCAATGCTTTAAAAAAAACGAGGAGGTTATATTGCAGCCAAGTTAGTGAAACTCCCAGGAACACCGTGGGCAAAATACTCAGGAGAAAAGCACCTTCCAGGGTATAGTTATTGTGGACCGGGAACAAGACTCGATATCAGACTCGATGACCAAAACCAACCCAAAGCCGGTGAATATCCAATAAACGCTATTGATAAGGCGTGTCATGCTCATGATGTTGCTTATAAAAGCAGCAATCTTCAACATAGACATCTCGCGGATGTGAAATTAATTCATGCGTTGAATGCTATTCCTGATAAATCATTCAAAGAAAAATTGGCTTCGTGGTTGATAAAATCCGCCATGAAAGGCAAATTGATGTTAGGTGCTGGTAATTAAAAATATGGAATCTATTTATTATTCTCCGAGAGGATACTGGAGAGGCAAGGCAGCAATCAGTAAAATCGCTAACGCTGCAAAAGTAAAAAATACCACTGCAGCGAACTGGTTATCTAAACAAGCTATATGGCAAATTTATCAACCGGCGCCTAAACGAATTAACTACTCGCATTTTGATGTTACAACACCTAATGAAGTTCATCAAGCTGATATACTATTTTTACCACATGACAACGGTTACAAATACGCGTTAACCATAGTTGATATTGCTAGTCGATACAAACAAGCAGAACCACTGAAGACAAAATCATCTACTGAAGTAGCTTCTGCATTTGAAAGGATTTATCGACGAGGTCCACTACGCTGGCCAAATCTGTTACAAGTTGATCCTGGCAAGGAATTTCAAGGCGCTGTTTTAACAACGATGAAACATCATAATGTCGCCATCAGACGAGGCCACACTGCGCTACATCGCGATCAGGCAATTGTTGAACGATTTAATCGGATGCTTGCTGAGCGGTTATTTGGATATCAATACGCGAAAGAATTCATCCAAGAAAAGCGATCTCGTGAATGGGTTAAGAGATTACCAGGTGTAGTTACCGCAATCAATAATGAGATTACTAGAACAATCAACATGAAACCTAACAACGCTATTAAAGGGGAGTTTATACCCGTACAACCACAAAAAGATTTCAAGGAACAAATTCTTGGTAGTAATGTCACTGTTCGGTATTTATACGAACCAGGAGAGTTTGAGGGTGGTAAAAAAAGAGCTACCGATCCTATTTGGAGCGTCATTACGCATAAAATATCCGGTATAACACGATCTACGGGTAGACCAGCAGTCTATAAACTAGATTCAACTGCTCCTCAGCGAGGATTTACTCGACAACAACTACAGGTAATTCCCGAGGATACTCAATTACCACCGCGTGGTCTTAACTAGCACCTCTGCGTCTGTTGCACTCAAGACAAGTCAGCATAACATTATCTTTGGTTTGACCAATGCTGCTATTCTTTCTGTCTACGGTAAATTGCCGAGGATCTTTATCCGACCAACTCCAAAGCATTATACAATTACAACTCGCGCAGTGATTATTCTGTTGTTGCTTTAGTGAAATTATCAATTCGGCATCAATGTCAAATTTTCTATTATTTTTTTTATCCTGTTCTTTATAACCAGAGAGTTTTTTTCTGATTATATCACCAGTGATATCATCAGCGCTTATAATAGTGTCATTATCATCACCTGACTCTGTCAGGACAATTCTTCGAAGCTGATTTATTCTTCGTACTCTGGATACTGCGAGATAAACTAAATTTGACCATTCGATGCGAATATCTACCATCCAAACAATTGTATCTGTGATAGTTAATCCCTGTGAAGAGTGTATTGTTGCTGCATAACCTAACGTCCACGGGGATTTATCAGCAGAACTCTTTGAGTTTCCCAATGCATCTTCGACGACGCTGATATCAACCAGCACAATATCATTTAACACTAAATTCTGCTTTTGTTGTTGTCCAGGAATATCAACTTCAATATTCTGCTTTCGTGTATCCGAGGGTCTATAACACAACGGTACTGGAAGTGTTGCAAATTTACATTTATGCAATTCAAATAACTTCATCTGAAGTGCGTCTCTGACTATCTTTCTACTCGCGATTATCAAATCGTTTGGTCTCCATGTTTCCCCAAAATCATTCATGGGAGTTTCTGAAATTATTTCACGCGCTATTTCACATTGGATTCTATCCGGTTGTAATCTAATTAGCGCTTTGAACTCTCGTAATTGTTCATCAAGTGATCTATAATCAGTGGTAATTTCTTCATAATAATCTACAAAACCCTTTAGCCATTCATGTGGAGATCCACCAACAAATGGCGGTGGTTGGCCGTGATCCCCGTACATGACGACTTTTGTGTTTTTGTTAAACAACCATTCAAGAAATGACTGTAATACACTCAACGATACAGTGCATATTTCATCCCATATTATGATTTCAGGAATGAATTTATCGTCCATACGCTCAGGAGTCCATGTATCGCCTTTCCATTGAAAGAAGCTGTGATAAGTACAGGATTTTACCCCCCGTGCTATCATCTCTCTGGCGAGTCTATGAGTTGGTGTTAACACAATCATGGTTGTGAAATCCGTAGGATTTTTCCCACGGAATAATTCAATTGCACGAGTTGTCTTTCCTGATCCACCACAACCGTTTAAATAAACTGTCTTGTATCTACATACGGGATCAGATACCGGTGGTGCATTAGAAAATTCAGATTGAATTTCAATACGGTTGCAACAAAGATATTTATCGTCGTTGGCAACATCTGCGAATTCACAATACTCGTGTAGTTTTTCCTTTTTAAATCGCCAACATCCCCACGCTGCCTCCGAGGATGTGAATGCCGCTACATCCGATTTGTATTTCTTGTGGATATACATCGAATCAGTAGCTACTCTAACCGCGGTATCTGGAAATCTATTTATCATCGAAAATAGATTAATACAAGCATAGGCTAGCATAGAACTTCTCAAATGTGTATACTGGGGGCTATATCCATCACAGTAGGTAACAACTGTACCTAATTTCTCACCGTTGGATAGAAAAGCATCCCTACGGGATACAAGTTTTCCATGTTTCGTTAAATCCGCTATGATAAAATCGTATTCTGCGTTGTCTATGATCAACCTCGAAGAGTATTTCGAATTGTCATATCTTCCACCTTGAGTGAATTTACCAATTTTTTTTCGTCCAAAATCTTTGGCTTCTTTGTTTTTAATTTCAAATAACTCCTTAGACCATTTCATGATTTGTTCTTCATTGAAAATCTCCGATTTTCCATCAAGAAATTGTTTTCGCTGTTCGCGTATTATACGATCTAAATTGGGTTGTGGTAACCAAACATCCTTCTGCGCGCGATAGCATATAATAGCTTCGCCGACAATCAACGATTGTAACATCTCACAATCAATCATATACCGCAATAACACAATTGGCATCCACGCCTTTTCAGATAGGTGTCTACCAAGCCAAACATAACTACACGGATGTAACCCTGCAGCGAATTTGAATGATATCACACGAGCGAATCCCGTTAAATCAAAATCGGGTAATGGCCCATTAATCGCAACACGAGTCATTTCATGCGTTGGGTTTCCAAATCGTTTAAAATACTCAGAGCATTCTCCATACCCGAGAAAACTTCCAGGATAACACGCGGATATATGAATTGAAATCATACCATCACGTGAGTATTTTGTATTCCACAATCCTCCATGACCAAATTCGACGCAACTCAATTTAACGTCCTCGAGAAAATCATTTCATGTTGGACGCCATGAGTTTTTTTCTCTTGCGAAGTGAGCTAACACTGATGGAATTGTGAAGCTATCCGCGAGTAGTTTTTCATTGAATGAAATCTCTTTTGAAAATGGAAATTGCAAAGCAAAATCATTAGCAATTTTTCTCATTCTGTTATCTAATTCTTCAACGCGATATAATTCACCATTTGGTCTTACAAATTGATCAAATCCTATTTCGGGATCTTCAGTACTTCTAAGTAACCACACTGACACAGGATCATCTTTACACAACGCAACAATAACATTGAATAATCTCTCTTCATAGAAAACATCCTTACAAAATTCCCCGGGGATATATTTCACGATTCGTTCTCGTGGAAATACATTTACTGTAGGTGTCCACGCGTGTTTGTTATGATCAATAATTTCAATTGGCGCTCCATTTTTGTTATATTTCGGTTCGTATAATACTTCTCCGGTTATTGTCATTACTGATATTGGGAATCTTAATGATGCTTCTAATTTAGCTATATCAGAAATCTTTGCACCGTGCTGTTTCACTGTCAGTTCCCATTCAGTTATTTTCCTACGTCACAGATCAGTTAGTTTATTTCCTCGGGATGCATTATCCGTGTTGCTACACAATTGAGTGTCGACGACGTTTTCATAGGAGCTAGTTTTGCAATACTCGGCTTATCATTTAGCTGGTATATTCCGTAAACAACTTCTGTTACAGGGTAAGTTTTCTCGTAGTATGGTTTGTCAATTCCAGTTAGAATTCCTGGTTTGGAATCTCTACTCACAATGACAAATTTTTTATCCTTGAGGATTGGTTCGAATTTATCTCTGATAACCCATTCACCTTCGACTTCGATAATGAATTTTATTCTGAAAAAATACCGTTTTCGAAGATGTGAGATTATCTCAGCTGCTCTTGTATCATTCATGGTAGCATCAATGTTAGGTACATTGACACCGACATCTTCGATGTTGTTGATAATTCGAAATGTCAACCATGTGTGAGATGCTCCATCACGCTTAAATTCATTAAAACAGTCTCTGATTTTACTCAACAGGGGTTTGTCATCTATTAGACTTTTTGATATATTAGAGATTCTATCGAGATTGAATCTAGCATTTTTCCAAGGCTTAATTTTCGATAATCTCTTGAATTCTTTCATATTATAATAATTAAAACAGGTATTTAAATAAAAACTTTTTATATAATGAATCATTGCAAATGGCTTATGATTGGATCAAAGACTCCGTGTAACAAATAATGCAGAAATGAATTCTGTGGGTATCATATGCAAAGCGTGAGAAACGGTTCAAAAGGTCCTCTCCCATGCATCCATTGTGGGGTAGGTGTTAGAGGCAATTCACAATTATGCATCAATTGCGGGGGTAGGCGTTATAGAGAGTTGAAGCGTTATTATGATAAGCGAAGAATAAAAAATCCTGACTGTCAATGACAACGGCAAAATCATAAAAAATGCCCAAGACTATAGAGAAAGATTTCTCAATATTATATCTCAACCAAATAATGAATTAGACAAATAATATGAGTATTGTATACAAATGAACCAAGATTTTCAATGACATCCTGTTATTGAAAACTATGAAGCTTCTCGTGATGGTGTTATTAGACACTACAGACTCAAGAAGTTGGTTGGTTCTCTGAGTAATCAAGGATATTTGAGGTTTAACACTGGAAAGAAAAATTATTATAATCACCGTTTCGTCTATGAAGTATTTAACGGATTGATCAAGGATGGTCTTGTTATTGATCACATTGATGGTATTAGGACTAATAATTCTTTATCGAATCTTCAGGCTATTTCACAACGTGATAATTCAAAACGAGGTGGGACTGGGAAACACTCGAAAAATGCTAGACCAGTAAAATCAATTAGCACTGACGAGGAAATAATATTTCCGTCTATAAATAGCGCCGGTAGGTTTTTTAATACTTGTCCGACCTCAGTACGATTTGTCGCAGAACGAGTACAAAATTCGGCGATTTCCAAAACAAATGGACAAAAAATTCAATTTACTTATGTAACTATAAAATATTGCATTGTTCAAGGGGAATAATCACTGGTAACGCGCGTGTGACAAATTACCAATGACAGAGTTATCGTTGAAACATTATTATTGTTTTGGTGGTTTTTGATTGGTTGTTATAATCATCATGAATAATCAATTATCTGTTTCTGAAATCTTTTCAGACCTCGAACAAAATCATCATAGCGTTTACAAATAATCTTATTCTTTTTTTTAGTGGGTTTTTCAAGTATTATATTTTATTTCAACGTTGTGAATAATCACTATTAAAAACAACAAACAATTACAAGTAGACACCATTCTATCTAACTTCGCTATAATGAATGGTTATATACAACCTGGTCTGTGTTATGTTTGGGCTTTAGCCGAAGCTCAAGTGCAAAAACCAAACCACACCGTCTCACGTGGTGTGATTGTTATTATTGACAATTCAAACCAAATTGGATTTTTGTGATTTGGTTTTTGCACTTGAATGTAGAATAGCCCGCGTCATCCATTGTCATTGAATCAATTCATACTATTATCATTCACAAGCATTGAATCAATTCATTGTAAATACCATTGTTATTATAATCTATTGTTGTACCGTCGTCATCCATTGTCATTATAATCTATTGTTGTACCGTCCTATTTGTAAATACAACCGCCTGTACACTAGATCATGGGGTTGTAAGTACCGTCGTCATCATAATCATTTATAATCGCATTAAGCTTCTGGATATGCTAAGATGACCAACACCTTAGCGTGTCCAGAATTCATTTTGTGATTTAAAAATGTTTTGGATTTTCGTTCAAACAATTAAATAAATATACTCTTTCATATTATAATGAATTCTGAAAATCTCAAATGTGTTATTGTTGAAATCAATAAGCTTAAAGATCAAAATGTAAAATTATGTTCAGGGTTAGATTATGATCAAATCATGACCGATTTCGAGGATATACAATTTGCAGAGCAGAATGGAAAATATGTACTCGCTAAGAAATATTTTTTAATTAAGCAAGTACAAAAACTTATTCATGAGAGTTTGGTTTATCATGAAGACGTTAATGTGTTTGTACCACTATGTAACATCGTTGAACATATTCGGAGGCAATTAAGTTCAGAGTATGAAAGCAGAAAACTTATCAATTGCAAGGTGAGACAATTAAAAACGTTAATGGAGCAAGCTGAGCCTAACCGGTACGGGTAATTGTATGACGTGTATCATGTAACCAGGAAGTAAAATTGTGGTATGTGAATTAACCCCGTACAACAGGGAAGTAGGGGTTGGTGTATAATCTAGTGATTTCTTTTTTTTTTACTCGGTGAATTGCAAAGCAATTGAAATTGTCTACAATTTAACAATAGTGATACTCTTTCAATAATGGTAGGTCAATCACTGACCACAATTAACACAAAACAGCGACTGATCGATATAAATAAACTATTACCCCTTCGTGATCGTTTACGCGAAAAACTTCAGCAGCGGCAGTTAATTCAGACTGATTTTACAGAGGGTTCTGAACAACTCTTTAAGCCGATTGTTGCTGCAACTACAGATGTGAAAACAGCTACTGAACGAGCTATATACGGAGATATCCCTAAGGAGGGTACTAGAACAGAGAGACCTCTTCTTGGTGAACTTGAAAAAATAGCAAAACGAACTAAACAAACAAAAAAATCATTACAAACACTTCCTGGTGATATAATAACCGCTGCAAGACAACAAGAACAACAAGAACGAGAACAACGAGAACTTCAGGAAGAAGAAGATGTTGATACACCACCTGAATGAAAATTCGAAGAATTTCAAGAAGAAATTCAAGAACAACAAGGCGTTGACTATTCTCCTGAAAATATTTTTACAGTTGATGCGTTAAAAACAATCAGAGGAAAAACAGACTTTGAGTTAGTTAAATTTACCCAAGATAACTTTAAAAAAAAGAAAAGAGATGGCTATTTAAAAGACGAACAATCTAAAAAAATTGTAAAAAATCAAGAAATTTGGGCAAATAAGGTGTTTTTAGCAAACCGGGGAAAAACTAAAATCACAAGAGAAACGAGTAATGATTATAATTAGTTTCTAGCAATGGTAAGAGGAGTCACACAACCACCACCAGTATACACAGCTGACCCAATCCCA
Organism: Unio delphinus; assembly: GCA_029339505.1. NCBI lineage: Eukaryota > Metazoa > Mollusca > Bivalvia > Unionida > Unionidae > Unio > Unio delphinus. Next base: position 7,371,770 of record JAQISU010001242.1, on the reverse strand, counting down.
AGTGAAATACAAATAATGGCAGAGGCTGATTCTGAGAAGGGTGCAACTGGTACAACTAAAAAAAAAGGTAGTGGCTTAGTTGGAAACTCTTCGAATGAAAATCTAAGGATTTCATGTCCTGGTAATATTCTTGGTGATATAGCACGATTAGAAGTACTCGTAGGAGGAAAACGAGCTGGAAATAACTCACCAGAAATAATTAATGAAGCTGCTGATATTTGTAGGCGATTATTTCAAGGTGGTATCATGGATATTGCAACATATCGAGATTTTATTGAAGAGTTAGTGGAAAATTCTACGAATTTTCATCACGGTTATCATAGCGATTAGATAAATAGCAATTGAATAGAGAATGATCATACACTACAACCATGATAAACCAATTAACGTCTACGTAGTGAACTCACGATTGCCAAAATACCGAGCATACTATGGAGATGGTCTCGGTAATACTATAATGGGATTATTTTCAAGAATGGCTCCAAAAGTAGCGCCGCTAGCAAAACAACTATCAATGAAAGCTATTGATGTTATCAGGGATAAGGGTATTAGCGCTGTGGGTGATCTTGCCACGAAGGCGTTTTCAGCCGCGAAGGATAAACTAACAGCGCTAGTTCGACGTGGAAAATCTGGAAGATTTTCAAATTCAAAGAAACCATTACCGTTGCCATCTACTGCGGTTATGCCTGCGCAGGTTAGTAAAATAATAAATAATGCAGTAGATGAAAAACTACAGTCGTTGATTTCATCATCGATGACCGCCCAGCAAACATAACAGCAAATATGATAGCGGGAAGTGGTCTTGGAAATTCAAAAAGTTTCTACAAAAGTCAAAGACGTCGATGAAAATTTCTTGTAGTTTATAAAAAAATAATTATTATAATAAATGAAAAATCTGCGATTTTCAATTCTGTATTTTTCACTGGTTTTCATTGAATTTTGGGTGATTTTTGATGATTTTTTGACAGATTTAGGTGATTTTTCATCGTGAAATCACATTTTTTTTGAGAATTAGGAAGAAATTCGTGAAAATCTCTTTGAGATTTTTCGGGTAAAGTGGTCAAATTTGCATGGGATTTTCCATAGGAAAAAGCTGTTAGGAATTTGTTTTGTTGTTTTCGAAGCAAAAATGATCAAAAATCACCCAAAATTCATTGAAAACCAGTGAAAAATCCAGAAAAATCCGGAATTATTCCGTGAAAATCTCTTTGAGATTTTTCGGGTCAAGTGGTCAAATTTGCATGGGATTTTCCATAGGGAAAAGCTGTTAGGAATTATTTTAAAATTGAAAATCATTGTTGAAATTGTAAATTGCTTTGCAATTTCAAAGAATTTTCATGATGAAAATCATTTATGATTTCACCTTCAATTTAGACCAGCGGGTATATAATAAAAAATGTTCAAACAGAACCCTGATAGTGCATTTGACATGGACGCCCCAGTACTTAAAGATGATTCTGTACGCGATTATCAATTTTTTGCCTATCACGCAGTACAACCTGATCTTCGGGGGAGAATCGAACTTCAAGTTCATGATACCAGTAAATACTTTTTGCCTTGTGAAGCCTTTATTGAAGTCGAAGGTGAACTCGTAACAAATGTTGCAGCTAATATACCATATGCTGATAACCAAACTACCCGAGTTAGCGAGATATTCTGATGACTATACTAGATCAGCAGGTCCGTCTATGATGTTCACGAAGGATATTACTGATAAAGCTGAACACCTTCAGTATATTAAAGTGTTAACACCGCAAGACACTTCAGTTGCTAATCAACAAGAAGCGGCTAATCCAGAACGTCGAGCCAGACCAGGCGCTTATTTTGACATTCTCGGAGGCGTTAATGGTAATTACAACCTAGGATTTGCAGCACGAGTATCAATGTTGCAAGGTCAACATCGAAGGTTTTCATGTGCGATTCCGTTGCATCACATATTTGGATTTTGTAGAAACGTCAGAAAAGTTATCTATGGAGCAAAGCATACGGTAGCGCTAGTGAGAAAAGGTACTGATGATAATGCAATCTGGCGCGATGCTGGCGTTGCCGCTGGTAAAGTCGTTTTATCAAAACTAACACTGTGGATGCCGGTGTTGACTCCGTCGTTGTCAACAGAACCACGGTTACTATCATTTATGGATCGTGGGGGAAAGACGTTGTTGAGTTGGTTGTCAACGTCCACAGATACCATGGATTATAATATTGATGGTACAGTTACATGGCATCTAGCACCGAAACAGGGTATTTCAGCTCCACGTCACATATTTGTTGCGCTACAGAATACTGCGCGATTAGATAATCAAGAACGTTCCCATATGATATTTGATCAAATTGGGTGTAATGAAGTCTCGCTGAAAATAAACGGACAGCAAGAACCATCAGAGGATATACAACTAAATTACACAGAAAATCATATTGCACGAGTTTATCATAACCTGTTGTCGTATATGGGACGCGATCAAAATGTTGATACGGGTCTACAAATATCACAGTTGGATTTTAAAAGTCTGTATCCGATTTATTACTTTTCGTTGGAACATCTTGACTTGATGAGACAGTCCGTCGTAGATATATATTTCCGAGCTCGTGTAACCCGTCCTGGTGGTATTGCTAATTATAGAGTGGTTGCTGTCATTCTCAGTGATAAATCAATGATACTCGAAGGTGTTGGTGGACGAATGAGAGTAGTAGATGCACCAGTGGAAAATCTGTAATTGATTTTCCATCTCTCTCTCTCTGCGATTTAGAATCAATCTGTTTTGTATAATGTCGTATAGTAATATCAATGTCACGTTGACACCTGGTCAGCTAAAAAAATTACAATCCAAATCAGCTAAGCAATGTGGAACCACAATAACGCTGAAACCTAATCAAATGAATCGCGGAGCGAATAAACTATCACTGACGAAAACTCAGGTTAATCATTTTAATAAAGCGCTTAAAGGAAAAAAAGGAGTTCAGGTTACTCTTTCTGCGAGCGCTATTAAAAACATGGAAAAGACAGGTGGTATATTCCCGCTGTTAGGGTTGATTCCAGGATTGATTGCCGCAGCGGCCCCAGCGGTAGCTAAAGCGGCAGCATTAGGGGCTATTGGTACCGCGGCAGGAATGGCACTAAAAAAAGCAACGGGAAAGGGTTATAAAAAAAAGGGGAAAGGTCTAAGACTACCAGGAACCCCACACACGTGGTACAAAGGATCCGGTCTAAGAATCCCAGGAACGGTTTACTAGTGAAAAATCTTCCAATGTCCAATTTTGATTTAATTGATGCTGCTAAAAACCTGGCGATTAAAAACTTCAGAGGTGTGTTTATGAAAGATCAGTTACCGGCACAACCTAATCACGTTGAAACAGGTATTATTAATCTAGATAACAGCAATGGACCTGGAACCCACTGGGTTGCATACGCGATTGATCCACGTGGGATTATTTATTTTGACTCATATGGACAAGCGCCTCCGAAGGAATTTATGCGTTATATAAACAACTTAAAAATACCCCGTTGGTATTCCACGTTACCAACACAAACGATGATTGACCCACCCATATGTGGAAATGAAGTATTAAACGTACTTAATGCTATTTCAAAGGAATCTTTGATGAAATTGCAGAGTAATTTACAATCAAAACCACCCCATGTAGTAGTGAATGAGTATACTAGCAGTCGTTGGATTGAAAATCCTTTAGATTGAAAATCTTTGATGAAATCTTTTAGATTTTAAACAGAGAAAAGATTTCTATGATAACAATGATTGATATTTGGGGACGACCTTTATCAGCGCTGAAGAAACCGGATACTGATGGAGTTTAAACCCTTGATAAAAAGGATGTTAAAAAACTAATCGAAGATGAAATAGCCGAAACGTTGAACCTAGTAGATGTTGATCCTGGTGAAATAGTTGTATTTGGCGATTGTCAGGGTAAATTGAAAACTAGTAATGTCTCCCTCGATAATATTTTAGTTAAACGATGAGACGCAGTAGAGGATACTATCGCGTTATTTTCCGATCAGGGTAAACTCAAACCAGGTGTACTTATTTCAACGATAACGGATAAATTAGCAGTATTCAATAGCGCGGTGATATCATTGAAATCGCTCAATGATAAGTATGACGATCATATAGTTGCATTTGATCAGTTTACTACAGTACAAAGTAATATAATTGACAAAATTGATAAACCCCTGCTAGAATTTTTTGGAAATCCACCAGTGACCACACCAAAACTCACCTCGATGAAAGATTCTATGTTGGAACTAACAACTCTTCAATCCGAATATGAAAAGCACGTGAAACAGTTTTCAATGTTTCGTAAAAACCTCATTGATAAGTTTATTGGAACCCCATTTGATAAAATTGAAATAACCCTTCCTGATATTAAAAAATCCATCGATGATCTAAAAACATTCAACGACGCAATGAAGGATGATACAACGAGGATGATAGGCGTTGTTGGAAAAATAAAAATTCCTCATAAGAGCACTAACAATATCGTATACACGATTCAACACGGTTCATTTGCGTGGACTCCCACAACTAATATTTTACACGTAACCGCAGCCGTCAAGGGCATTTATCGATTAACAATAGTATCACAGACTCAATTCAATATATCATCAAGTAGTTCATCTGGAGTCAATAATACAGTATCAACGATCATCGACAAGGATGTATCTGAACAGTTCACAATAACGACCGCAGATAGAAATCTAGCCAGGGTTTCAGTAACGTGGTATGTAGAATTCGTGGTGGATTTAAGTAAACAACTAAACTGAAAGTTTCAACTGAAAACGCTAGCAATTTGAAATTAATTGAAAACACTAATACTGCTAAAATAAGATGACAATCCCTTCAGTGTATCAGTATCGCTATGATCAGGTCAGAGAATTTCAAACTAAACTCAACTCGCTGTGTGAGGAGTATCAAACAAAAATAAAAAAATACCAACGAAGAATAACCGTGGTTGATATCACCGTGTATTCAGTATCGGGCGTAATCACTGCTGCTGGGATAATACTATCTTCGGTTACAATGATTGCTCCGGTCTTAGTTCCAATCGCTATTCCCGCGGTGGCTACAATCGCGGGTATATTAACCGGGATCACAAAAAAACTATCATCGTGTAGCCAGAGTAAACTACACGACTATGAAATTAAATTTCACATTGCATCTACCGGTTACTCGCAATTATCCTCGTTGATATCATCGTCACTCGATGACACTACAATATCAGATAGCGAATTCTCAACGATGGCTCAATTATATAAATCAACAATGCTAAAATTAGAGCAGAATAATAATAATAATGTCGTCACAAGAACTACTTCAACAAATAGTAACAAATACAACACCGGTGAAAACAAGCATGATATCAATAACCTCAACTCATCCTGAATTCAGTGTAAATTTCCCAATCCCCGTTCCAGTGAGCGAGATCGCGCTGGCAAAACTACGAGTGTATCATAGCTGGCCCAATATCAGATCTGTAGCATTTGGTGGTCAACAATCAAATAATTCCTTGGTGTTCGCGTGGAAAAATTGTGAAGACGGAACTCCAGACTGGAATGTTGTTTCATTTCCAACTGGGTCATATCAAATCGAACAAATCAATAACGAATTACAACGAAGAATAAAATCTATCACTGGAAAAGAATCAAAAATCGCTATAACGGTTCTCGAGCCGACGTTATCATCTACGATTGAGATTAATTCCCCTGCGTATACTGTGGATATTTATCAGCGTTCTATAAGATCAGTGTTAGGATGGCCTGAATTACCACCTAGACAGAAAGAAACCATTAATATACCAGAACCTGTAAAATCTGATTATGTCTCCAACGTGATAAAACCCGATAATCCATTGAAAAGTTTTCAAGATTATTATCCCAACAAGTTTATGAAATATGACAACTATAATAATCTGACATTTCACCCTGGTTTAATCGAAGAAAATTTAACAGCGATGAATAATGATTTTTCATTATTGTTAATATCCCTTAAATCCGGCTCTCTCACCCAAGATGAATTTATTAGTGTAGTACAAACAGGTAACAAAATCATCAACGATATGGAAACATTTCATGCGCAAATTATTCAAGAAGGAGGTGTTAAAATTTTGCGAATATGGGGAAAACCCGAAGACAGAGCAGAAGATCTCCCAAAAATTAAAATTCCTGGGTATAAACCCGACGAATTAAAAAAACTTCTCAGTTATGCCATCGATATCGGGTTTAAGAAAATCCACGACGATTGGAAGAAATTATCACGACAACAAACAAATATTCTGACATTTAATAACGACCCAGATAGCGTTGGGAGACATATCGCTCCTCAAAATGTGAATATATCCTCAGTGATTGCGCTGAATTTAGTATGTGACGTTATTGAAGGAAGCTATCAAATAAATCTCGAGCGATCAAATCAAGCTCAGCAGGGATATATTCTATATTCATTTGCACCAACGGCTCCTCCAGGGTTTCTAATTATTGAAGACCCAACTAATCCAGTCTTTATGCGATGTCATAATGATTCTTTAACGAGAATTAATTTCAAACTCACTGACCAATCTAATAATTTGATTGATCTGCGAGGTGAAGTTTTGCAAATTAGTCTGTTTGTAAAGTCCTAAGGACTTTCAATCCTGAAAGGATTTTCAATCATAAGTGATTTTCATCGTAAAAAAAATTGTTAACCCAGAACTAAAAGTTCCAGCAGCAGAGAGGGCGGCGACGATGATGTTGTAAGATATTTTTTTTAGAGGTTTTTTGCACCCTCTCTGGTTCCCCTTAATTTGACAAATAGGACCCTAAAATCGTTAAGGCTCCATTTGGCAAAAGTAGGCTTTAAATATTTTGCTTAGAATATAACCGTCTGATCCAAGGCTCTATTTGGTAAAAGGAGGCTTAAAATAATTTGCTTAAAAGTTAATCGTAGGGTTCATCCTCTCTGCTGCTGTTCAAATGGGTACCTGATAGCGCATTTGATATGGATGCCCCAGTACTTAAAGATGATTCTGTACGTGATTATCAATTTTATTCTTATCATGCAGTGCAACCTGATCTTAGATCACGAATTGAACTTCAAGTTCATGATAGCAGTAAATACTTTTTGCCATGTGAAGCCTTTATCGAAGTCGAAGGTGAACTTCTACAAGCAGATGATACACCATACGCAGATAACCCAACTATCTGAGTTGGTTTTGTTAATAACGGGATTATGGCGTTATTTGAAAGTGCAAGATATCTCATTGATGGAAGAGAAATCGAATCTATTGAGCGTGAAGTTGATATTGCTACGGAAATAATCGGGTTAGCAAGATATTCCGATGACTATACAAGATCGGCAGGTCCGTCTATGATGTTCGCAAAGGATATTACTGATAACGCCGAACACGTCCAGTATTCTAGAGTAAAAGCAACACAAGCTACTGCAGTTAATCCAGCACCAGCCGGGTATGCAAGACCAGCTGCTGATTTTGATGTCATCAGTAATATTCCTAATTACAACCTAGGATTTGCAACACGAGTAGCAACGTTACAAGGACAACATCGACGGTTTTCATGTGCGATTCCGTTGCATCACATATTTGGATTTTGTAGAAACGTCAGAAAAGTTATCTATGGAGCAAAACATACGGTAGCATTAGTGAGAAAGGGTACTGATGATAATGCAATCTGGTGCACTGGCGGCGCTGCGGGTAAAGTCGTTTTATCAAAACTATCACTATGGATGCCAGTGTTGACTGCATCGTTGTCAACAGAAGAACGATTACTATCATTTATGGATCAAAGAGGAAAGTCATTGTTGAGTTGGTTATCAGTGTCCACAGATACGATGGATTCTACTATTGATGGTACACTTACATGGCATCTAGCATCAAAACAGGATATTTCAGCTCCATGTCACATATTTGTTGAGCTTCAGAATACTGCGCGATTAAATAATCAAGAACGTTCCCATATGATATTTGATCAAATTGGATGTAATGAAGTCTCACTGAGAATAAACAGACAGCAAGAACCATCAGAGGATATACAACTTAATTATGAAAACAATCACATTGCACGAGTTTATCATAACCTATTGTCGTATATGGAATGCGATCAAAATGTTGATACTGGTCTACAAATATCTCAGTTGGATTTTAAAAATCTGTATCCGATTTATTACTTTTCGCTGGAACATCTTGATTTAACAAGGCAATCCGTCGTTGATATACACTTTCGAGCTCGTGTAACCCGTCCTGGTGGTATTGCTAATTATAGAGCAGTTGCTGTCATTCTCAGTGATAAATCAATGCTTCTTGAAGGTGTTGGTGGACAAATGAGAATCATTGATGCACCAGTGGAAAATATGTAATTGAAACTTTATAGCAATTAGATCAATCTGTGTTTGTTTAATGTCGTATAGTAATATCAATGTCACGTTGACACCTGGTCAGTTAAAAAAATTGCAATCAAAATCCGCTAAACAATGTGGAACCACAATAACGCTGAAACCTAATTAAATGAATGGCAGGGCAAATAAATTGTCACTGACAACTCGTCAAGTGAAACATTTCAATGATGCACTTGTAGCAAACAAAGGCGTCCAGGTTACTCTTTCTACAACTGCGATTAAAAACATGATAAAAACCGGTGGTATATTCCCGCTGTTAGCTGCGATTCAAGCGCTGATTGCTGCGGCCGCCCCAGCGGTAGCTAAAGCGGCAGCATTAGGGGCTGTTGGTACCGCTGCAGGAATGGCACTAAAGAAAGCAACGGGAAAGGGGTATAAAAAAAGGGAAAGGGTCTAAGACTACCAGGAACTCCACACACGTGGTACAAGGGGAGCAGCTTGAGAATCCCAGGAACGGTTTACTAGTTCAGAAATCTTCGATTTCCAAATCAATGGTTCCCATGTCTAATTTTGATTTAATTGATGCCGCTAAAAAACTCGCGATTAAAAGCTTCAGAGGTGTTTTTATGAAAGATCAGTTACCGGCACAACCCAATGATGTTGAAACCGGTATTATTAATCTAGATAACAGCTCTGGACCTGGAACCCACTGGGTTGCATACGCGATTGATTCACGTGGGATTATTTTTTTTGACTGATATGGATTAGCGCCTCCGAAGGAATTTATGCGTTATATTGGAAATAAAAATCCAAAAAGATTTTCAGTTTGGTATTCTATGTTACCAACACAAACGATGATTGACCCACCAATATGTGGCAATGAAGTATTAAATGTCCTTGATGCCATTTCACGGGAATCAAAGATTCCTCAATCAAAACCACCTCATATAGTTGTGAATGAGTATACTAGCAGTCGCTGGATTTAAACAGAGAAAAGATTTCTACAGTAACAATGATTGATATTTGGGGACGATGTTTATCAGCGCTGAAGAAACCCGAACCTGATGGTGTTGAAATCAAGGGTGTAAAAAAACTAATCGAAGATGAAACAGCTGAAACGTTGAACTTAGCAAGTGTTGATCCAGGTGAAATAGTTATATTTCAGGATCGTCAGGGTAAATTGAAAACTAGTAATGTTTCTATTGATGATATTTTAGTTAAACAACGAGATGCAACAGACAATACTATCTTGCTATTTTCCGATCAGGGTAAACTCAAACCGGGTGTAATTATTTCAACAATTACAGATAAAATTTTATCACTCGATAACAATCATATATCTGTTACGAATTCATTAAAAACATTCAACGATAAATATTTTGATCATATAATTAAATTTAATCAACTTCAGCAAGATATCATTAACAACATCGAAGCTCCTGTAAATAACTTCTTTGACGTTCCACGTGTGAACACACCAAGAATCACAGAGATAAAATATTTTATGTTGGAATTTGCAGCATTTCAATCCAAATATGCAGATCATATTGAGAAGTTTACATCATTTCGTAAAAATATCGAGAAATTTTTTGTAACCACGCTGGATAAAACTGATACAAAACTTCCTGATATTAAAAAATCCATCGATGAGATGAAAACCTTCAACAAAGCAATCAAAACTGATTTTTCGAGGATGATAACAATCATTGAAAAAACAAAAATTCCTCATGAGAGCACCAACAACGTAGTATACACGATCCAACACGGATCATTTGTGTGGACTCCTACAGACAATATACTGCAACCGTCAAAGGCATTTATCGATTAACACTAGTAACACCAACTCAATTTAATATATCATTGTCGAGTTCATCTGGGGTCAACAATACGATATCAACGATCATCGAAAAGGATACAACCAAACAATTCAAGATAGCATCCACTGATGAGAATTTGATTAGGGTTTCAGTAACATGGTATGTGGAATTCGTAGCGGATTTGAGTAAACAACTTAATTGAAATCGTAAACTGATTTGGAAATAAAATGACGTCACAACAATATCGCTTTGATCAGGTCAGAGAATTCCAATCGAAACTCAAAGCGTTCACCGAGGAATATCAAATAAAAATAAATAAATACCGATGAAGAATAACCGCGGTTGATGTTACCGTGTACTCGGTGTCTGGAGCAATCATTGCTGCTGGAATAATACTATCTTCGGTTACAATGGTCGCCCCCGCCGTAGTTCCAATTTGTATTTCTGCGGTGGCTACAATCGCTGGTATATTAACTGGGGTCACAAAAAAGTTATCATCGTGTAGCCAGAGTAAATTACACGATTATGTAATTAAATTTCATATTGCATCTGCCGCATATAACGGTGCACGAGCTGACGTTATCATCTGCGATCGAGATCAACTCACCCGGGTATGTCGTAGATATCTATCAGATTTCAATCAGATCAGTGTTAGGATGGCCTGAAGTACTACTTAGACGAGAAATTGTTATACCGCCTGAACCCGAAAAGTCTGATTATATTACTGACAATAAATCATATCATGAATTTAACCCTGAAAGAATCAATTCTCTTTATAATAAAATTTCAACAGATCCTGTTTATTACAATGGAAATTGGTTCTTTGGACAGCGGGGTGGTGGTGAGATCGGAATTCCTTTAAATACTGTCTCGAAAACTTTTAATGCTTTTAAACGAGAACATAAGAATCATTTAGATAAATTACGACTGAGTTTTCAAGATTTATCCCCAGCGGTGAAATACATTGAAATATTAAATCAAATTATATACGATATGGAATTATTTCACACACAGCTTATTCAAGCAGTATTAGATGCCACAGATGGTAAATATAGAACAGAATTTGCAAGAACTCGTAATATAAGTGTAGAAGATATTACAACATATAGATTTCCTGAGTATAATACTCCAGAACTAAAAAAATCTCTCAATGATGCCATCGATGAAGGTTTCAAAAAAATCCATGACGCATGGAAAAATATGCCACAACCACCTACAACTATCCTGACATATAATAATGACCCAATCTGCGGTGGTAGGCATATTGCTCCGAACAACGTCAATATATCCTCGGTGATTGCATTGAATTTAGTATGTGATGTTATCGAAGGAAGCTATCAAATAAATCTCGAGCGATCAAATCAAGCTCAGCAGGGATATATTCTATATTCATTTGCACCAACAGCTCCTCCAGGATTTCTAATAATTGAGGATCCAACTAATCCAGTCTATATGCGATGTCATAATGATTCGTAAACGAGAATTAATTTCAGACTCACTGACCAGTCCAATAATTTGATTGATCTACGAGGTGAAATTTTACAAATTAGTCTGTTTGTGAAATCATCGTAACGGATAATTAATTAATCGTAATGGACTCCATGTCACGTAACTCTGTCATGTGCGACTTTGTCATATGGACTTTTCCATAAAGGATTTATCTCCCTTGATATATGAAAATTGTATCCTGTGTGTTGTCTTTTTTGAGAGAGCTGTTTGATATATTCCTTCTGCTACTTTTCGTACTGAAGGCATACAAATATCGAAATATTTTCCAGCCTCATACATTGATTGAAATATTTTTTCTTCGTTAGTTTCTGTATCAAATGATTTCACACTCTTTGCTTGTTTTGCGTGTTTGCCGGTTCCGCCCATTTTTGTATTCTGACTTTGAGTAACAACTCGTAAGTTATCCAATTTGTTATTTTGAGGAAATCCATCAACGTGATTAATCACAAATCCGTCTTTGACTAATCCATTAAATGATTCATATACGATTCTGTGACAGAGATATGTTTTATTTCTAACATTAAACAGCAAATATCCTTGATTATTCAGTAATCCAACCGGTTTCTTCAGTCTGCAGTTTCTAATAACACCATCGCGAGAAGCTTCGTAATTAACAAGCACGGTGTGAGGTCTGAAGTCTTGGCTCATTTGTATAATAATACTATTTGTTTAATTTATTATTTGCTTTAATTATAAACCTCTCAATATAGTCTTAAGGGGTTTTTATGATTTTGTCATCGTTGGGGTCAATGACGGTATTTTTTATTCGTTTGTCATAGTAGCGTTTTAGTTCTCTGTATTGTTTGCTGCCACAATTGAGACATAATTGTGATCTTCCCCTAACGCCCATCCCACATGGGAGAGGGCCAAAAGAACCGTTGCGAACGCTCTGTAAATGATACCCACAGAATTCACTTCTGCATGATTTGTTACACGGAGTCGCTGATCCAATCATAAGCCATTTGCAGTGATTCATTATATAATAAATTTTCTATTTAAATACTTGCTTTAATTATATGAATGAAGAATTCGAGAGATTATCATCAATGAAGCCTTACAAAAATATTAAATTCAATCTCGATAGAACCCTCAAAGATGTGCCAAAACGGGCAATAAATGATAACAGCTTGATAAAAAAAATTTGTGACTGTGCTGTTGAATTCAAGCGTGATGGAGCATCTCATAGCTGGTCAACATTTCGAATTGATGGCGTTGTTGATGCCACCATGAACGACGAAAACTCAGCTACGATAATATCACAACTTGACAGTAAAAAGTATTTTTTTTAGAGTGAAATTCATTGTCAATTTAGAATCAGGTGATTGGATTATACGAGACAAATTTGAACCAATTCTCAAAGACAAGAAAACAGTGATTCTAAGCCGGGTCTGTTAACTGGAATTGACAAACCATACTATGAACGAGCATACCCTGAAACAGCAGTTGTTTATGGGATATATCCGTTAAATGAAACCAATGAAACAATCAACGAGGATAAATTGTGTAGCAGAACGAATAACAGCATTTTACAAATGCATCCCAAGGGAACAAACTAACTGATTTACGACGAAGCAAAATAGCTAAATGGGGTTTAACAGTCAAAGAGCGCGGAGCAACTATTAGCGATATAATGAAATTAGAAACATCACTGAGATTTCCAATAACCGTTATGACGATAACCGGAAAAGTATTATATGAATCGAAATATAACAAAAATGGAGCCCCAATTAAAATTATTGATCATAACGAACACGCATGGACATCCGCGGTCACAATATTTCCACGGAACAGAACAGTAGAGTATATACCTGACGAATTCTTGGGAGAAGATGATTTTCTCGGAGGAGAAAAACTATTCGATGCTATTGCACATTTGAGTAAAAACGACCCAGTGTCAGTGTGGTTACTTCGCAGCACAGATACTTTTGATCAGTTTGTAAGACCAAATGGTGAATTATACCGCACTGAAGCGTTGCACAACAAAATGAAAAAAACAGCTAGTGGTTTTTTAACGATAGGCGACGAAGCCACCAATGATGAAATCATCAACAATGATGAACAATTACTGACAAACTGCTTTACGATTCCATCGGTTGCAGCTCATTTTGCGAGAAAGAAAAATGCATGGAAACCAACACGAACTGAATTCTTGCCAGATATTAAGTTTAGTTGTCTCGAATTTAATCATGGCGGCTTATGGAACCAAAAATACGACCCTGGAACCACAGGTTCCTCGAGTATCATATCAGTTGATATGGTTGCTTGTTATTCAGCTAGTTTTCTTGGTTATGGATCCGCCGCTGAGTATTTTAAACGATTTGGACACCCCGTACATGAAATGACTCGTGTTGCAATTAATGGACCATTACCCAACTTTGATTTAACAGGTTTTGCTCGTGTAGTATCATTTGAATTCGCTGCTGGACTTCATCGCTGTTGTTATATTTGGATTGGTAGACACGTCTGAAAAGAAGTGGTTGCCAATAGCGTTATTACGGTTCATGATTGATACAAAAATGTTAATTTCATTGACAGTCAGTAAAGCAATTATATCATATTGGAAACAAACTAATGTCTGGTTACCAGAACCGGAACGTCTTGATAGCATAATTGACGAATCCAGAAAACATATTGATGCCGACAAAGAATATATCATTGAGTGGTCCAAAAGGGTATTTAATCAACGAAACAGTGAAGCAAAAGATCTCGGCTGAAGAATAATTGGAAAATTCACTCAGGGAGGGAAAAAAATGTGACTATAAAAGATATTCTTCACGGTTGATTATAGATAACACCAAATGACTTTGTAACCGCGGATGCAGTTTCTAAAAACATATATGTGGATCGCAAGGACGCTTTCTTGTCTGATGGAACAAAGTTGGGTACAGTTGTTACTTACAGCGACGGTTACAGTTCTCTGTATACACATTTGAGGTCGTCTATGCTGGGTTATGCTTGTATCAATTTATTTTCAATGATATATTTCCTGACACTGCGATTAGAGTTGCAGTTGATTCATTTTACATTGACAAAAAGTACATCAACGAGATGGCTAAATTCACTGCCAGTAGCAAAGCTACTGGCGAAGAGTGCTGGGGTACATGGAGAATTAAAAAGGAAACACTGCGTGATTATTCTGAATCAGCAGACGTTGAGATTAAAAACAGTTACTTACAAGGAGATAATTTATCAGAATGTTCTAATGCACCACCGATATCTGATCCAATTTGTAGATATAAAACAGTTTATTTAAACGGCTGTGGCAGGTCAGGAAAGATGACTCGGGCAATTGAATTATATCGAGGGCGAGCAAATATGATTGTGCTGACACCAACCCATAGATTAGCGCGAGAGATAAAACAACGAAACGTTGAAGCTTGTACTTATTACAGCTTTTTTCGGTACAAGGGCGATGAATGGACCCCTGAAAGAATGGGTGAGAAATTCATTCCTGAGGTTATTATTTGGGATGAGATATGTACTGTTTCGGTGGATGTATTAAAAATGTGTCTTGATTGGTTGCTGCTCGCGAATACAGCAGTGATAATGTGTGGAGATCATGGCCAACCACCACCATTTGTCGGTGGGAGTCCACATGATTGGTTGAAAGGGTTTGTTGACTGTTATGAAGAAATCGATACAGACTATAGAGCACTTGATGAACAATTACATGAAATCAAGAAATTAATTAGATTACAACCGGATAAAATCCAGTGTGAAATAATCAGAGGAATAATTCCTGAAACTCCCATGGAGGAATTTTGGGAAGCATGGAGACCAAATGATTTTGTAGTGGCAAGTAGAAAGATAGTCAGAGACAAACTTCAGAAAAATTTGTTTGAATTACACAAAGAAAAATTTCCAACACTTCCAGTGCGTTGTGTTATAGACCCTCGGATACACGAAAGCAGAATATTGAAGTTGAAATTCCAGGCCGGTTCACAGAGTCAGGACCAGAAAAACAATTTCTACTGTTAAATGATATTGTGCTGGTTGATATCAGTGTTATTGAAGATGCATTGTATGCTGATAAATCGCCATGGACACTGGGTTATGTAACAACAATACATTCCTCGCAGGGATTAACCATCACGGATACAATTGTTTGGATAGTTGATAATCGCATCGAGTGGTCGAATTTAGTCTATCTTGCAGTATCCAGAGTACGGCGAATAAATCAGCTTCGAAGAATTGTTTTCGACGACGACACAACAATGGATGATATTGATGTTAAAATCATTAATAAAAAACTCTCCGGATATAAACAGCAAGACAAAAAAAAACGACAATTTGATATTGATGCCGAATTAATAATTGCACTGAAATAACAACAGAATAATCACTGCGCGAGTTGCAATTGTATAATGCGTTGGCAGTATTCGGATAAAGATCCTCGACAATTTACCGTAGACAGAAAAAATAACATTCTCGGTCATGTCAGAAACAATGTGATGTTGACTTGTCTTGAGTGCAACAGACGCAACGGCGCTAGTGAAGACCATGCGGTGGCAATTGAGTATCGTCAGGAATCACTTGTAGTTGTTCGCGTGTAAACCCCCGCTGAGGGGCGGTTGAATTCAATCTATAGATTGACGGTCTCCCAGTTGATCGTGTTATAGTAGATATTTTATGCGTAGTGACACTCCAAATAGGATCAGTAGCCCTTTTTCTACCACCTTCAAGCTCTCCTGGTTCATATAAATATCTCACGGTGACATGCCAAGAATTGGCTGAGAAATGCTAGCGTTTCGTGGTTGTGATATATACTTCCTTTTTATTGCGTTGTTAGGTTTCATATTGATTGCTCTGGTACAGTGGAACCCCGCTAAAACGCGACAATCGGGGTCCATGAAATTGGATCGTGTTAAAATCGGGGTCGCGTTATCGCGGGGTTATACAGTATTTTTTAAAAATTCCAACAAACACCGAATTGGCGTATATACGTGTACTCGTGTCTAATGTAACAAATCTGAGTACTATCGGACGAACATTAAATGGAATGCAGTATTAAATTTATTAAAAAAATGTGGACGGATTATATATGTGGACGGATTATATATTTATTGGTTTTTACTTTGCGTTTGATAGTTTTACTAATTTTCATTGTTTTTCCCTAGAAAATACACGTTGATCGATAACACCCCAACTGACGTTATATAACGAATAGTGAGGGTATTACCATCGTTTACTATCGTGCCGTCGTGGCACGCCGTTCGTTCATAATGCATGCAATTAATTGGAAGATGGCACAGATTTAAAATCTTAAATAATTTTGTCCAAGCTCGTTGTGTCTGAATTTAATGTCCAATATATAGCATGTATAGAGTATTAAAACCGTTTACTTACCGTCTGATATAGTACCGTCATAGCATGCAGCTAATCCATAATACCTGTACCTAATTCCATTGCAAAAATTGCAAACGTATTTAAACTATTCAATATTTTTGTCACAAATCATTATGTCTGAATTCAGTGAGAAAAATTAACAGAAAATTAGGTTACGAATGACGAAGCAAGTGTACGTTCATTACGTTCCAGGGTCTATGAACGGTGTCTATACAAATTGTAAACTTGATTTTCCGTAACGGTAAAATATTCTTTTTTATATACAAAAATAGGAAAGTAAGGACGAGTTCATTAACAAACACCATTCACATAAACTCCGAGAACTAAATCATAACACGCGCGTCTGTAATGGTCACGCGCCACTGATATAAAGGTTTCTACTCCTCCTCCCCCAGCTGTACGCATGTACAATTTCCAGCTAACAAAGCCGACACTGTTTACTAGTCAAATGATTTCCTCTAATAACGCCGCCAAGCCCAGAAAACATATTGGCGGCTTTCGCTTTTTGATGTTTGTTGAATTGTGAGAATCTTGTATCAACCACTACATTGTCGGCTGCATTGTTGTTTATGCAGTTCAAGAACACGTGTCTTTACTCTTGGATTAATAATAAGTTTATTTCCGATGTTTATTTAGGCATAATAATTCAAGGACCTGGTGAAATTAATACATTTCAGAAGCCGCGTTTACACACTATTTCTCATACTTTATCGTATTATATATTGTATTATATTAGAATTCATCCACGATCTCTTCCCCAAAATCATAATAAATGTTTTTTTGCGCAAAGTGCATTGAACGACTTACGTTTGTATTGCTTTTCCGTAATGGTAAAATATTTATGAAGAGAACGACGGGGGGAAACTAATAACCATTTCATAAGCAAACCCAATACACATGTAAAACCCGAGAACTAACTGCAGTAGGTCTACAATGGTCACAGGTCACTTTTATAATTGTTTTTAAAGTTGAACGCATGTCAATTTCATACCCTCTCAATTAACAGCAAATAAAGCAAACATTATTTACTGGTCAACTGATTGCGTCTAATAACACCGCCAAGCCCAGAAAAACATGTTGGCGGCTTTCGTTTTTTGATGCTTATTAAACTGAGAAGCTTTTATCAACCACCGCATTGTCTGTTGCTTGGTTGAATGTGTAGCTAAAGAAGAAACATACGTCGGCTATTGTTAGAGCAACGATTGTATACAGAATTATTTGAAGAATACCACAAAGACCACATCATGTTTATTTTTAACACTTAAAAAAAAATTAAAAAAAATAAAAATAAAAAAAATCATGTGCAAATAAATATACGAAATTTCGGGAGCCACGCCGCGACCGCGTTATATCCGAATTCGCGTTATCGCGGGGCGCGTTATAGCGGGGTTCCACTGTAATCTCGTTATTTAGCGCTGAAACTACTCCTGGTAACCTTTTGACCCATTTACGAGATCTTTTTTCTTGGATGAATTCTTTCGCGTATTGATATCCAAATAACTGCTCAGCAAGAGTCCGATTAAATCGTTGCCTGATCGCGATATAGCGCAGTGTGCCCTCGTCTGATGGTGACATTGTGATGTTTCATTGTGGATGCAACCACACCTTGAAATTCTTTGCCAGGATCAACTTGTAACAGATTTGGCCAGCGTAGTGGGCCTAGTCGATAAATCCTTTCAAATACAGAAGCTACTTCAGTGGCCGACTTTGTTTTTAACGGTTCTGCTTGTTTATATCGACTCGCAACATCAACTACGGTTAGCGCGTATTTATAATTGTCGTCATGTGGTAAAAATAATAAATCAGCTTGATGAACTTCATTGGGTACAATAACATGAAAATGTGAGAAGTTGATCTGTTTAGGACGCGATAAATAGATTTGCCATATAGCCTGTGTGGATAACCAATTGGCCGCAGTGGCCCTTTTCACTTTTGCGGCGCTGGCGAGTTTACTGATTGCAGCGCTACCCCTCCAGTATCCTCTCGGAGAATAATAAATAGATTCCATATTATTAATTACCAGCGCCCATCATCAATTTGCCTTTCATAGCTGATTTTACCAACCAGGAAGCCAATTTTTCTTTGAAAGATATATCCTTGATGGAGTCAAGAATAGCATTTAACGCATGAATTAATTTCACATCTGCTAGATGTCTATGCTGCAAATTGCTGCTTTTATATGCAACATCATGAGCATGACATGCCTTATCAATAGCGTTTATTGGTTCTTCACCACGTCGGGGCTGATTTTGATCATCGAGTCTGATATCTAATCGTGTTCCGGGGCCACAGTAGCTGTATCCTGGAAGGTGTTTTTCTCCTGGATACTTTGCCCATGGGGTTCCAGAGAGTTTTGCTAACTTTGCTGCAATATCACCTCCTCATTTTTTTTTAAAACATCTCCGGATTTCATAGAAACAAATTCATATTTTTTTATACCACATGTTGCACACCTACCAGTAAGTGCTGATCTGTTATTTTTAGTTGTAATCGTCGTCACATCATTTGTGCTAGTACCCGTTTTACACTTCACACAATATAGATCCATAATTTATTTATAATAATATGAATGTAATTGATTTTTCAGCGACCAAAACAAGAGAACCAGTTAAGCATCATGCAGCGCTACCAAACTATATCCGCGCAATTATAATCGGGCCATCTGGATCCGGCAAGACGCAATTGTTACTCAATTTAATAAAGAGATGGATGAAGTGGGATAAATTGTATTTAGTTGCTCCTAGTGTAGATGATCAGCGATGCTACGAAGTATTAAAAGACTTTAACAAAAATGCTTTAGAAATTAAAGGTGAGAACGTCATTGAGCTTATAACTGATATCAATGATGCACCATCCGTGGATGACCTTGATGGGAGCATTAACAATTTAGTTGTATACGATGATGTAATGTTAAACAATAAAAAAAAACCAGCTAGGATATTTTCCCGGGGGCGTCACAAAAACACTGACGTGATATATGTCACTCAGCGCTATACTCAGATTCCAAAAGTGATCAGAGATAACTGTAATATTCTTGCTGTATTCAACGGCGTTGATACACATACGCTACGAAATATTTGGCAGACATGGTGCTCCGATATGGACTTCAATCAATTTCAAAATTTCTTTATTCATGCTCAGTCGGTCCCACACGGATTTATAACAATAAATTTGCATGACCCTCGAACACGATATCGTATCGGACTCGATCAAATATTCAGTTGAAATATCAATGGTGTCAATTTTTTTACCCAATAAAGGCTTCTATTAAGCATTTCGAGGAAGCCTCAGTTTACCAAAATCAGACGCAAAAGAGTTGGTCTGTTAATCGTTATCTCATCGTTAACTACATAAATTAAATCCATAGCAGCAGAGGGGGCGAATTACACACAACGTTGGCGTCATTTTTTTTACCCAATGGAGGTTTCTATTAAGCATTTCGAGGAGGCCTCAGTTTGCTAAATCGCCTGTAAAATTAGGATTTGCCACTCATAACTCATCGTTAGCTACATAAATTAAATCCATGGGGTGGGTAGCGTCGATTTTTAAAAAATTTTATTTTGCTGAATGGACGCTTCTATAAAGGATTTTCGAGGAAGCCTCAGATTAACTCGTCGACGCTTCTAAAAAGTTGTAGGATTTTCCCCCTCTGCTGCTTTTGTTGTATTTTCCCATTTTCTATTTGTTTACTTGCAATGGATATGGAAGAGGACAAACTCCTGGCCTCATAGCTGACTGGGAATTTTCAGATTTAGTTTAGAAGATACTGCAGTGTTTTGCGAGGTTGAGGCAACTTCAGTGGTGAGGAGTCAAGCCAAAGTCACAAGGCAAGAAAGAGAACAAATTGAAGTCTTCTATTGTGACTAAATTTCAAAAGGTGACAAAATGCTTCCCTGTGATGGCAACCTAAAAGATGAAAAATGTTGGACAGTCAAAGAGGCCCAGTCTCAGAGACATAAATAACCTGCCTGTTACAGCTATTAAAGTTTTTAAGAAATAACTGGGCCTAATCGGAATGCAAGCCAGATCTGGATGATAACAATAAAAGTGATGACCTTTTGTTTGAATGCCTACCTGAATTGCATGTACAAGATGGAAATGAAGTGTCATATAGTGATGTTGATGTTATCCCAATAGATGTTTATACAAGTAGGCTGCTCAAGCAAATTTCTTTGAGTGGCAAAATAAATGGAGCATTGTTTAATGTATTACAACCAGATTACAACTGTCTTTCTACTAGCAACACTGATAGTATGTGGCAGTACCAAATTGAAAACGCCTCTGAAAGGAGAACTAATATCTAAATCTTTGATTAATGACATGTGCAACAGATTGTACAGAAAAGTGTTCAAGCCTTTAGGAATATACACAACCTTGTCGATGCAGGTAATATGCCAATTGTCCAATTAGCAGACTTATAGCTACTTATGATAAAGCAAATATTTACCGTATTTTCGCACATTTAAGACACACCTAATTATAAGACGCACCCATATATAAGACGCACACATATATAAGATGCTGGTTTTGACAATTTGTGAAAAAAATATTTTAAATAAGATGCCCACAAATATAAGACGCACGTGGCATAGCCATCTGCCAAACTGAGCAACTTGTCTCCAGTGGTTACCTTTCCTTTATCATAAATGAAAATTTGTCCAATGTTCCATCACCCATCGGATGTAAACAAGGTTTCATTACCATTTTTAGTTGAGATCAAAGGCCAATAGCGGATGGGTTTAGTATCTGGTATCTAGATTCTAGAACAATAAATGCTGGATGTAAAGGCGGCTTCATTGATCCACTAGGCCAAGTCTTCAGCTGGTGGGATTAGTACAAAGACCAATAAACGCCCGATGTATGCAGTTAGCATTTATAAATGTGGGAACAGTCTCTTGTTATATATAACTTGTTATATATTAATGAGTGATCAGTTTGCTTAGCATTTTTAAAATTTATAAAATTGTCACAATGCCGAAGCGAAAATCATATACGGCATGGGAGAAAGTGAAAATTATGACAATCATCAATGGCTTCAGAAAGTGGGGGATAATTCCCAAACCGGCTATCTATATCAGTTCTTCGGATGACGACTCAGCTGCATCCAATACCACTGATGCCAATGAGGATCAATTAGCGTCAGTTATTGAGTTATTCCGCGATGACGCCAGTGAATTTGATTTCAAGTTTTGATGGATTTGAAGCCGAAACTGATGACGATGAAAATGAAGATAAATAGAACAATACGGTACATTGATTTTTGATCAAGTCAAACACTATTTAGTAACAGTTTATTATATTGTGAACACTTACCCAATTGTTTTTACAACTAGGAATGAAAATCAAGAAACGTGAATATTGACCACAATAACTGTCCTTCAGTATCACACACTGTACCGTAAGTTCATGTTAAAAAATATTTACATAAGACGGCCATTAATATAAAACGTACCTTGGGTGCAGGGTACGTAAAACTTTGTACAAGACGCGTCTTATATATGCGAAAATACGGTAAATCTTTGCAATATGAATCCCTCCCCCATCTATGCTTTTTGAGGATGGTGTGGCTAGGGAAGTAAAAAGATGTGACACTTTAAGTTTGCACTTGAAAAAGACACACTCAGAATTACAAGGGTTTGAGTAGAAGCAGTGGTGATTGAGGCAGTGGACCCATGATAGATCAATATTTTAATAAGAGGGCAAGATTTTGGTTGCAACGCTATAGTGCCCAAAATACAGGGATCAATATCAGAATTCCAATAGAGGAAAGAGACCTGCTTATACCAGCCCCTTAAATGAGCCTGCAAATTTAAATCCATGTAGGTGGGAAAGCTAAAACACTGTAAAACGATACATCTTGGATATGATTTGATAGAAAGCCTGTGATATGATGTATGTTGATACGCATGTTTGTTCCATCTTTGGAAGGTAGGTGGTGCCCCTTTATGTATGTTATAATCAGTGTTTCCCATTATACATAGTTGTGTGTCTAGAGATGCACATTAAAAAAATTGATGCACTCTTTTTATTGCCTTGCATATTTTTGATGCAAAGGCTGTACATGCTGTGATGTTTTTAATCTAAAATTGAGTTGACAAACAATGGCATCGTGTCCAAGTTCCTATTTTTGTTTTAGAGGGATATCTGTTTTCTCAGCCCTGCATAATGAGAACCTAAGATACAAGAAGCATTGGATCATGTCTGATATGCAGGCAGTATCGTTTTTAGTTTGCAGGGAGAGGGTTCAACAAAGGTTTCCTTCTTCACCTTACCTGGGCATTCATCAGGACGAGTCTGGATATTGCTGTGTAAAACAAAATGGCTATGTTTTGTTGAACTGTTCATAGTGGGAAGGTAAACGCTGATTAGTTAATGATGCCAGATAGAAAAGCTGAAACAATCACAAATAATTCTTCAGGACCATGAGATTGATATTTAAAAGTTTATTGGTTTGGCCACTGATGGGGCAAATGTCATGGTGTGTTCAAAATCCAGAGTGTGTGTACAACTGAAAGAGAAGAATAAAAAAGATTGGTGAGTGTCTGGTGTATTCCTCATAGATTAGCCTTGGTTGCATACTGGGTTGCAGCAAGCATTGCATACATGAAAAAGCACCAGTCTGGTTTGGTCACATCAGCTTGAAAATATCAGAGGATAAGAGACATGTGCCAGATCATCGGAAAAAAGGCAAACCATTTCAAAAAACCTATCCAAGTGAGATGGCCGTCTCACCATGATGCTGTGCAAGCCATTGAGAGTTGTTGGGGATCTAGTTCATGAACTTGAGCAAGAAGCAGCTCAGAATACATACAAGTTTATAGCATTGACAATGTTATTGATCGATGTCCTGCAAGAGATAACCAGATGCAGCAAAGTTTTTCAAAAGGAGGTCATTGACATTGATTAGGTAGAAAATATGCTTGATGGAAACACTCAGAAATCATGTCAGCAATGTAGATGGATACACACCACTGGTGAGGGAACTAAATAGTCAACTTGACATATCAGGAAAATACCAAGGTGTACAACCCAATGAATCTCATCAGCATACTAAAGAGTCTGTCAAGAATCTCGGAAAATGGTTTGTAGCATGTGTTAAATTGAAAATGAGAAAAAGATTCTCCCCATGTGATATAAAGATTTTGAAAGATCTCTGAGTACTCAATCCTAGTAATCTACCTCAAGGAACTGAAGACATAAAAACCCATGGTTCCGAGGCCATGGAGAAGCTCATTATACAATTTGGAACGGGAAAATCCTGATTGGCCCTGAGGAACCAATTCATCTTTCCTTTGCTTTAAATGCCACATTTCAAGACATAACGAGAAGGGACTGGCTGAAATTGGCAAACTACTTCTTCAAGAAGGAGGGTATATTTTCCTCAACATTGCACAGCTTGCTGCTATTAGTCTGACCATCCCACTTACCTCTGTGCCTTGGGAGAGAGAGAGAGTTCTATACAGTCACTTAAAATAAACAAGCATTGCTTCATTTTATTTACCTACATAAGAAAATGCTTGTTAAATATGAAGCCAAATGTCTTGACTTTGACAACCAAGAGTTTGTAAGAAAAACTCAGGCTGCATCAAATGTCTAGAAATCTGTTCTAGGAAGAAATAAAATGAAACAATGGTAAGAGTGCAGATTTCCTTTCAGAAGCATAAAAATGATTGTTTGTTTATTGAGCATGTTTGGTTGTTTGTAATTTTAGTACAAGATATAGTGGGCATGCAATACACATTGTAATTTCACATGTTCAGGTAAAAAAGATAAGGGATGAGATGAAAATTTGTCAGCAAATTCTTGACCCCCATAAAACATAATTGTCTCTAATGACAGGTGCTCTTTCATAACAGGTCATAACACTATGCATGTATAATCAATAGATCTGTACATGGAGAACCTAGTCTCTTAAGACAGGTTGGCTCTCATAGCAGTGGTCTCTCAAGACAGGTTTTACTGTAGTTATATATAATTCTCATCAATGACAAGAAAACAAAATACTATGAAACAGACTACCTTGTTGGTTGTCAGTTAGTTGCAATTTCATTGTAACTCACTTTAGCCACCAGGCACTTTGTTTTGCATGGCATGAATGCTGGAAACATCTTGTTACCAATTTCATGTCTCACTTCAACTTTGAAGACATTATGATGATATCTTCAAAGCAGAAGAAAGAATGTAATTTCCTCCTGCAAAGAAAATGTCGTCTAGAACAAATCTGTGCATGGAAATGAGAATGAATACCAACAAAATCTATCACATTGTACTTCCTGCATATGCAAAAGACTGCCGTGGTCACAGGTACTTGTATTTGTTAGTGAAGAAGGAAAACTTTATATTGATAACACCCTGTCCTATTCTGTTTTTTTTTTTAAAACAAATTTTACAAAATGGAATTTACTTGAGCAGTTTAAAATCTGCCCCCATACTGATTCTGTGCCAATTTTATTTATTAAATCAGCACCTTCATTCACTGGTTAAATATCTCTGCATAATGAGAGAAATTTCAAATTTGTTCCCAATGTACAATTTAAGGAGACATGCTTCCAGGAATTTATCTCAAGGGGGACTTCACCCTATGCCACCGAAAGGGGGGTTGGGGTTGAAAAGAAGAGTAGGGGAACAGTCATATTTCAGCATTTACCTAACACTTACACATCTGTCAGTCTTCCTGCTGCACTATGTTTAGAGCTATGCTGAAATCAAAATCATTAAAAGATGCCACTTCTACTTGTATCTGAGTATTAATCTGTTAATTATTTCTGAACATCATTTGTTCCTTATCTGTGAATGAATATTTTTCTGTGCTTCCTTCTGAAAGGGCATATACATAGCTAGCTTTGTCAGCTTGAAGATGTTGGGTAACTGATCATTGTGGCTGCTATTTACAATTTTTCCAGAGCTTACAGATATTATCTTTTTGCACCATTTTTCTCATTAACTTTCTTGAATCAGTAGTTTATTGACTTCAATACTTTAGTCTGCTTGTACAGACTTAATTATTCAAAATAAATATCTTTACTTCTTATTTAGCAACAAATTGTGGGGAGTAGATTGCAAACCATGTCACTTTGTTTTAATTTGCAGACAGCGTGTGAGTATTCGTTTTTATAAAATGAGTGTTAGGACTGCAAACGTTTATGCTGTTTCAGATGAATTCATTATTTAAAGAATAAGAAGTCAAACTTATAATAACTATTCATGACTGCTGAAGACTAAAATGACATATATGGTAAATATTGTTTTGTATCGATTCTCCATCTCTTGTATCGATATGTATATTGTTACAGCCAAATTATCGATGAAGTATTATTTTGATGAATCGTTTCACAATATGGAATAATTTCATTGTGATCCATGGATTTTGCAAACTGGCTCGCGGTACAAAAAAATAGTTTGATTTCCAACGAATTTTTGTCTTAATAATATTGTGCAACAAGCTAAGCATAGCACACAACTCCTCCTCATTATAACAAATCAGTTCCAAATGGAAACTCTTACCTTGTCTGGACATTTCAAACATTTTATCTGAAACGGAAAATATTCAACCCCTCATCCAAACATTTGTGATGGACGAGGGGCATTATTGGAATAAAGCCAGATGCTGAGTATGTATACACCCACCTATCCTTTGTTGCAAGTTGTGATTTCACCACAAAGGGGTTCTCCTCTCTATTTATTACATAGAGAATTAAAAAAAAACTTCACTTTAAACATTGAAATACTTCATGCAAGTGTCCAATTTATATACAATACATTATGTGATACATCATGTGACTGATACAAAAGTTTCCTTTTTGTTGAAGAGCACCTGTTACCGCCAGTGGCAAATAGCATGCTATGTATACCGTATTTTCACGCATATAAGACACACCCAATTATAAGACGCACTTGTATATAAGATGCGTGTTTTGCCGATTTGTGTAAAAATATTTTACATAAGACGCACCCATATATAAAACGTGGGTTTTGACGATTTGTGTAAAAAAAATTTTTTACATAAGATGCACGCGGCATAGCCATCTGCTGCACTGAGCAATTTATATCCAGTGGTTTCCTTTCCTTTATCATAAATGAAAATTTGTCCAATGTTTCATCACCCGTCGGATGTAAGCAAGGTTTCATTACCATTTTAAGTTTAGATCAAAGAATTGTCTGAGGCAGGACCGCAACGATTATTGTTTATTCTTATCTACCGCCAGGCCAATAGCGGATGGGTTGAGTACCTGGTATCTAGATTCTAGAACAATAAATGCCAGATGTAAAGGCATTTTCATTGATCTGCTAGGCCAAGTCTTCAGAGAGAGGGATTTGTACCATACATAGACCAATAAATGCCCGATGTATGCGGTTAGTATATATAAATGTGGGAATAGTCTCATGTTACCGGTATATATAAATGAGTGATCAATTTGCTTAGCATTTTTTAAATTTATAAAATTGTCATGATGCCGAAGTGAAAATCATATAAGGCCGACTTAAAATTATAACGCCAGCTGGTCGACAGTGTCGTGCAACGTACGTAGAGGCATGTAATTGGGTTCTTCGGGCATGGGAGAAAGTGAAAATTATGTCAATCATCAATGTCTTCAGAAAATGTGGGATAATTCCCGAATCGGCTAGCTATATAAGTTCTTCGGACGATAACACAGCTGCATCCGATATCACTGACGCCAATGAGGATCGATTAGCATCAGTTATTGTATAACTGATTTTCATATTTAAGTCCAATATTGAACAAATTCTTGTCTTGTTTTCAAACTATTTAGTCTTGTCTTGTTTTCGAACGCACCCACCAAAGATACTAAAAATTTATGTATCTTTGAACCCAACCGGATGTATAGGTAATATAGCCGCCGTAGTTTTTGCTGTGATAATTAATAACAATAAACGAAACTATTTAAAACATACTATATTATATAAATTTAAAAATTTACTCCGACTAAACGTAAATCTGCAATAATTACAGTATACAAAACATTGAAACGAAAGGATTTTAAATTTGAAGTAGCCTGCATTGGATTGGTACACGTGATAATTACTGAACACTTACCCAATTGTTTTTACAACTTGGAATGAAAATCGTGAAATGTGAATATCGACCGCAATAATCGTCCTTCAATATCACACACTGTACCGTTCATTCGTGTTAAAAAAATACTTACCGTATTTTCGCACATATAAGAATATAAGACACATCCATATATAACACGCGGGTTTTGACGATTTGTGTAAAAAATATTTTATATAAGACGCACCCATATATAAGACGCACCTTGGGTGCGTGGTATGTAAAACTTTGTTATAAGACGCGTCTTATATAAACGAAAATACGGAACATGTGAGGCCAGAGGATTTACAGAAAATCATGTCACTCATCCATCACAAATGCTTGAGGAAAGGATTCATTTTCACCCAGTCATTCTTGAATGAGAAACAAAATTATATGAGAGTCATATAAAACAATCTGCTTTACCCTCCATGAATCATCTTTTCACTTGTACTAGATGAGAGGTCGTAAGTTAAAATAACCATGTGGTTGGTATTTTATCATTTTGTAATTATATATATTCTCGATATTCTAATATGTTAATTAAGCACCTGGCTGTATATTTTTCATGGTATTCCATGAAAAGCCATGGAAAAGCATGGAAAATTATAGCATGGAAAACCATGAATTTTTTGGACTAATACTCCAGGGTAGGCTAGAAAACCATGGAGAAAAAAAAATTAAAAATCATGGAATATTGGAATAGAAAACCCTGGACAACTCTAGCGTTTGGACTAATATTCCAGGCGCAGTCCAGAGTAGGTTGGAAAACTATAGTATGGAAAACTATAGAAAATGCTGGAATATTGGCCACAACACAACTGTAATATTTGGCTGGCTGACATTGACCTTGAGTCTCAAGTATTTCAAGCATGGTTGAGTACGACCTGGTACAAAATTCAAAAGCACGGTCTGCCATTTGGACTCATCTCATCTCAGCAACAAGTGTCCGTTCTGAGAGGGTATTCTCCTCTGCTCGAGATATAGTAAATACACAACATTCAGCCCTAAAACTAAATCATGTTGATGCTCTTATCTTTTTTAAAAAAAGTGACGATGAAGAGAGAGAGATCTGCAATTT
This sequence comes from Unio delphinus, assembly GCA_029339505.1. Classification (NCBI taxonomy): domain Eukaryota; kingdom Metazoa; phylum Mollusca; class Bivalvia; order Unionida; family Unionidae; genus Unio; species Unio delphinus. The sequence goes on along the minus strand of JAQISU010001242.1, from coordinate 7,342,628 downwards.
TATGCATTTTATGTTTATCAAAAAGTAAACCACAAACTGTGAACTGTTCAGGCCAAAGACTAAAATAGTAATTCCTTATTTCTGTTTGATTGCAACTACTGTACGGCATTTTATTTGATTTCTCTACTGTATTTTAATTATCATATATACTCACGTATAAGCCCGTTGGCGTATTAGCCGACCCCCACCCCAAACTGAATCGGTAAAACTGTTATAAAGTGCATGACCCGTGTATAAGCCGACCCATAATTTCTAGACTACCGGTACATCACAAGATGCTCAAAGTGAGTTCTAAATACATTTATTTAGGCAAATCAAATTATTAAATAATGAAAGTAAGAAAGCTGATTTATATGTTGAAATAAAAACAATTCTAAAGTGTTAAGTCTTAATGGAAATTTAATTAATCCTCATTCTAAAATCATGAATTATAAAAGTTTGATCGCTTTTAGAATCCTTCAAAATCAGGCTCTGTATCAGACTCGCCAAACAGTTCACGAAACTTGGCTTCTGTTACAGGCGTGCTTTCATCATATACATCGTCATTGTCATCATGGTCATCCAATAGTCTGGTTCATAAAACGAGAACACCAGCTGGCTGATGGAAATTTTTTTGAATCTGCTAATTTTTATTTATTATTTTTCGCCATCTGCATAGCACGTAGACGAATTTACGCCATTCCCGTACTTGCTTCTCATTCACAAAAAATTTGCGTGCTGCAGCACAGTTATTTGCTTCTGCATATTCAATAACGTTAAGTTTGAATGCTGCATCATAAGCAGATTGCTTTCTTTTACGTCCAATACTATTCATTTTATCTGATTGAATTGAATATAAACTTCTTGAGAGATTAAACTGAAATAATTTCTTATAGTAGTAGTGGTAGTATACTTTATACTGTAATTATTTCCATGTGTGGTTGGTTATCAATTTGTATTTGATAATTATTTATCATTGTTGTTTATTTGTGGGTTTTTTAAACTACGGGTAGTGTGATTCAATTGATCAAAATATGATTGGTTTCAACGTGGACATTATTCAAGTGTTGTGAGAGTTTATAATTTTGAGCAGAAACCATGTCCACTACCATATCTCAGTAAACAATACATCTGAGAGTCGGCATGTAATAGTAAAGTCATTGGCATTGTGCAACAAAACAAAACCATTATGCCTGAGGCATTTATCACAGATTAAGCATATGGTAGCTATTGTACAACACTCTACCGCTAACAAACCACTTTGCTTTACAAACAACTAAACAACAGTCGTATATAAACTGTGGCTGCTTATTACATCTAAAACACCTATCAAAGAAATCCAACAAATTATATTGTTTTACAATTATTCACGCTGACTCGTATATTGCAATGTTATTTACCCTTTCTAAGCGTGCGTGCAACAAACCCCTATGGAGCCTCTCGCTATTGTTCCTTTACGATTATTGTACATGTATTTCTACTCTCGATCAAAATATTTGTCGTATATACCTTCAGTATCATAATTCTTTTATTTGTTTACATAGATTATTTTCATATCTACACTGAAATAAGCTAATGTACATTTGTACAATACCATATAGTTTAATGATTACTGATTAGCTGAGGGTTAAATACTTGACTAGAGATTACTAATATGGCGGTTCTTTTGGAAAATACATGTTTTTCCGTGGTTCAAATAACACGTATGGCTGTATTTTCTAGTGAATGGACATCTGTGAAATAGATGTCAAGTATGCTAAAACATGTTTTTCATTCATTATCCTACAACTTAAGTTAGACAAAAAAATATTTGTTTCACTTCACAACAGGACAAATCTTATGAGCCATGTGGCATCATAGGCATATGATCTCATCTTTGGTGATCAACAGAAACAATAAATACTGGAAATCGGGGGAGGGGGGGAAGCATTATAAATTTCAGACTTGGACCTTGGCCCACAGATAAGCCGATGCCCCCCTTCTTCCAGGCTTTATTTTTTTCCTTAATTTTTTGGCTTATACGCAAGTATATACGGTATGTAATTAAATAATTTTAAGTAATTTTTTTTTCAGTTTGCAATTTTATTTCAATAAATTGACAGTATATTGTAATTCTTTCTTAAATCAATATAATGCAATAATATTGCAATATTTCACTTAATATTGTGATATATTGCAATATGAATTTTAATTAAATACCCACCACTACTGCTAATTGTTGCTGCTGAAATTCTGTATCACAACTGTATGGTGACAACATGTCAATTGAAATTGTGTTGTCAAGCTTATCTCTAAGGATTTGTACTTTGTCACGGAAGAAATTTGCAAATAGGTCCAGAAAGTTATCTGGATAAAAGGTAGTTGGATTGACATACATTTGTTCTTTGACGTTAGCTTGTTAGTAATCTCAAAGAGCTCTTTGCATCTGGAACTTTCCATGATCTTTGTACTGTTATGGGCTGATTTTGCTACATGGACTATGTTTGTGATGTTCTTAGCAGCAGTTTAGCTGAGCTGATGAATAGTTAGACTGGATGAAAGTCAAAGCCACGCAGCTTTATGGCGGTCTCTTTTAGTAGTGTGAAGTTGGTCCCTAACACTGCTATGGAGAACATTTTTGAATTGATACTCTGTGCTTGGTGGCTAGGGCATGTTTTTCAAGTAATGAACGCAGGCAGTTATCAACCTGTTCTGCTCTATGACGTAAGCAAGTTGTTAGGTTTGCCTGGATGTCATGCATTAGTTTGGTTCTATTTATTATGCGGAGGTTTCTCTTAGTAGCAGATAAAGGAGGAGGCTTAGGGTCTGATACGTCCAGATGGCATATAATGCAGAGGTGATCTGATGGGATATTAGGGAGGACCGTAGAATATTGTCATCTGGTCTCAAAAAAACATGGTCTAAAATGTGACCATGTTTATGGGTGTGTTGGTTAACTGACTGAGGTTGAAAACATTGATGGAATCTTGGAGTTTTTATGTGTATGGGTTTTCAGGACAGTCAAAGTGAAAGTTGAAGTCTCCAAGAATAACCAGGCTGCCACCTATAGAATTTCCATACTCCAGGAGATTCAGAAACTGCTCCAAAATGAGATTCAGTCAGCTTGTTTTTTATACTAAGAGGAAGGTGGTAGAGACAGAAATAATGGACAGACCTTTGTTCCAGTGTGAGTGTGGTTTGGACTAGTTCAAACAATGTGTGTTAGAAATTGAAGGTTGTGGTGTGGTTAAGACATTTGATCATTGAGTTCTTTGTGATAACAGCAATTCTCACCTCCATGAGAGTTGCGGAATGACTTGACTAAGTAACCAGTAGGTGTTAGATCCATGCATTTGGGCTCATCGCTTGATGTTTTAGCCATGTTTCTGTCAGGAAAAAGACGTTATTCTGATCATTGATAAAATTAACTATTTCTGTGCACTTTTCTGGTACGCATTGGTATATTTTGGATAGTTGGCACTTAGGTTGTTGATTTAATAGGGATTTGAATCAGGTATCTAAATTAATGGCTGAACTTTTATATTATTATGCTGGAAAGGAGATAACTGGAATTCTTCTTCCTGTTTGAAACATATTTGCTATAAAATCTTTGCCAGTAAAATGACATATATTTTGAAATCAGATGTGCTGCTGCTTGATGACTTTCATTGATTTCTGAATGTCATTCCTGTTTCATGTCAGCCTTTGGGAATATCTGTTAACCCTTTCATCACTACAGACCGGTCTGGGGGAAGTAAGTATGTAACCCTGCATACCGCTTTACTGGTCTGGGGCAGTGTGTTTATTTAACGTCAGAGTACCAGACTACATACGTTTTGGGATATCTCTATAAAGTTCCTTATTGTAATGTAGATATTATACTTGGATTATCTCACGAGTTAGGCTTGAATTCAACTAGAAATCTCGAGGCAAGCAGGCACACTCTAAGCGTGTTTTCTGAATGGTGAATTTCTACTCAAAATGGCCGACTTCGACGCAAGATGAGAATGAAGTGTCAGATTATGAATTATCAAAATATTTAGCTGTTGTGACCTAACACAGTTGATTGAAAATGAGACAAAACATCTGTAGATGCATTTGAATGTGCTTTTGAGAGACTGATGACGATAAAGAAGACTTTGAAGGTTTTGAACCAGACAAAGTGTGAACAGCATGTATTTTTGTTCTCGACGAACAAAAGTGATTTCTTTCACTTTTCTGAGAGAGTTGGACCCACTGAAGTGTTAGATGGCTCCAGAAAAGCTTTGGAATACTTTGAAATCGTTGATTTAGTCGAAATGTTTGAAATTATCATTCATGTAATGTGTTAAATAAATAATTGCTTGTGCATTTTACCTGTTGTGTTACCTGTTTGTGCCTGTACAAGTTGACTTCTAACCTTTATTTTGATACCAAATACAGCAAGATATCTTTAAAATTGGCAAAGTTATGTTCTTTCAAAGTCCACAGCTCATTCTACTTTACAAGTCAAAAGTTACTTAGTGTTTGGGGCTCAAAGCCTGAAAGTTACTTGGTGATGAAAGGGTTAAGAGTTTAATGTTGTGTTCAGATATAATTCTAGAATAATTTTTAACTTAAATCATTCATTGGAATTACTAAGTGTTCATTGCCTGGAAAATTGATCTGTCATTTTTATGATACAAAATTTACTTTCAGACATCCAGCTGCCTCTGAAAGTTTCATGTAAGAAGTTGAAGAAGATACAGCCAGAGGATTTACAGTCTGTTTGCAAGGGATTTTTGGAGGACTTGCCGATACTGAATAGACTTTTTCAGAATAAAAAATTGCCTTTCATCAATGTCAAGAATGTTAATTACATCGCAGGGTATGATGTGACTTTTACCTTTGAAGTCGAGACTGAAAATGACCTGAAAAATTTCTACAAGGCCAGCAAAGCAAATGCCTTGTCTGAAGTGTTAATGGACTTCTCAGAGTCATGTGGCCTAAGCATGAAGGCAAATTTGGATGTGGATGATAGTCTTGATATGTCCATGGTGTTGGGGAAGACAGAGTACTACAAACACATGGCGGCATTGTGTGAGGATGAGAACAGGTAAGACATAATCAGCTGAATACTTAATCCTGCTAACTGAATAAAATAAACAAATGAATGGACTTTTTAAAATCATATGGATGAATTTGATCCAATTTTAAGAATCCATGCAGTAAGGTCTTCAGTTTTGGCAGGTGATATCCCTATTTTCCTTATTATAGAACTACATAATATACACAGACACATGTTGCTAGCTGAAACATTGAGAGAATAAGGAGCGTTTCTTTATAACATTGGACTTGCTTTTTATTTTCACTTATGGCAACTTCATTTTGCCTCAGTTACATATTTACTGTATGTTGTTCTTGTTTCATCCTGGGTGGCTGGTTTTTGGTAGGAATATTATATTTTGCATTTCTACAAAAAGATGTTTTACATTCATATTCTAGTTGGATTTTTTAGTCTTCGAATGCATTAAAAATTAATGTTTTTTTGCAAAATAACTTTAGTGGTTTAAAGTTTTGAAACAAGTATCAAGTTTTGCTGTTCTGTTTCAGTTCAGGTATTTGTTTTTGATATTATTGAGGAATATTTATTACCACCAACTTAAGTTGAATCATGAACCATGATTTTTTAATATAAATGATGTAAATAATTGAAACCCATCTGATATTCATATAGACTTGTCTTATCTTCCAGGGAGATAAACCTTCTGTTGCAAAATAGTGAATGGCATTTTTTTTAAAAAAAAGAACCCACTTAAAGTAGGTTTCTTTTGATAAAATCCCATAGATCCCATTTTCACACCTGATTTTATCTGTTTAAAAGTACAGATTAAAGAAGATAAAGATTATGGTTAACAAACCATTTCCTGCTTGTTTGGACACCTCATAAAATGGTTCCAAATATTATTTGAAAATGGCTGAATTACAAAATTACGTGTGATTTGGAATTTTGTGGTAATAATGAAATTAATAATTTTTATGTTGATTTACCAGTTGTTTGTGTAGTGTGCCACTTCTGAAATTGCTAAACATTGTTCTTAATAACCTACATACTATGATAATTAATACAGATGAAAATTTTGTGTGTGAATTTGTAATTGCATTCTTCTATTTGCTTTTTTTCCCCAGTCTGTGAGGTATGACATTTGTCTGTCATGTGCAGCATTCATGATTTTTTTTTAAAGCCAGTTAGGTTTAATTTGCTGCTTTACTTGCATTGTTTTTAGTGGTGTTTGTAATTTTACTGAAGAGATTATAAAAAAACAGCATGTATTGGCACCTGTATTTCTTATATATCTTCAGGTCTATTTGTATAAATGTGATCAACAATGGTTTTTGTGTGTGTGATAAACTGTTCCATTTTTTAAGCTGGTATTTCAGAAAGCCAACGTTTGTTTCTGCAGCAATACTGATTTCTGTATTTTTCAGGGTGTTTGTTGTCACCACATCAGTTTTGGACTGTATTCAAATATTTTTTAAACTTGGTTCTCTGTACAATGAACAGAATAGGATAAGCTTTGTGTGTGGTTAATTAATATTGGATATGATTTTACCATCTTTTGTTTCTACTTAATATTTTCTTGCATAGTTAATACCTTCTACTCTGTGTCTGTCACATCTCTCAGAAAAATTATCTTCATATGTTTTTTGATTCAGAATGTTTCACAAATCCCCATAATATCAACAGCTGTTTGTTACGATTGTAGACTGAACTGTGTATATTTTTTAATGACAAAAGTATTTATAATGCAATTATTATGATTATTATTAGTTAGTTTCCTTGTATTCCTTCCTTGTATATATCAGCACATATTTGCCATATCACCAGTAATTTATAAAAATTGTAATTAAGATCATTAACGAGTTCTTTATTTCATAAGGGGTATTGCAAGTAATTTTCATGCCATATCATATGTGAAATGACATATAACTTGCAGATAATTGTGTATCTGTTTACAGAAATAACTCATCTGTTAATTACCAAAAATATATATAAGTTTGGTATGTATGTCTTTAATGCAGTAACATAATCATACTTTTTCAAGACATGCCAAACCACTGGTATTGTATAAGAACTCGCTTGCAATGTTGAAACAGAACTGCTGTATTAATACATAAGGAATTTAATCAGTTTGCTTTGCTATGTAGCAGCTAGTAAATGTAATTACATTCTTACATACTCCACTTGGCAATATAGTAAATACATTAAGTTTGGAGACCTACATTGTAGTAATATTACTTGTCATGTCCACAGTGTTACTCTAATATTATTACATCACAAGTATTTAATTTCATCAGTCTTGTAAACCCAACCAGACAGGATGGTGACATTACAACACTGAGCTTGGAGACTGGCAGTGAAGTGAATGCCTGTATGGTACCACGAGCAACTAGTGTCCCAAATTTTCATTTTTTTCAGTGTAGTAATATTACTACATTAATTTTGCAATCAGCAATAATGTCAGTATATTGCAAGCATTAAATATTCTCAGTGTTGTAAACTCAACAATGTAGTAACTTTTATATTACCTTTCACTTAATTTGATGGACTTAATTTTCCAACAATGAGTTACAGCACCAGATTTATTATTTTGAAACTGGATTGAGGACAATCAGTAGAGAATATTACTTCTATCAGGTTAGATCATTTTGCAGGAAGTTGAATAACATTCAAAATGTAATAAGAGGTTAAATTGAATTAAGTTGTTCTAGTTATATATTACTCCATCAGGTTTTGATGATCACAGAATCAGTATTACACTCTGTTTCCTTGGAAATAGGGTAATGATACTGCATGTTTGGTGATTATCATTGTAAATTTTCTATTACATCAAATTTTAGAGATCACAAAGTTGTTATTAGAATGTTACCCTTGAAGTTGGTTACCTTTATTGGGGGGGGATTAACAATTCATTATTGTTACTACATTAGGTTTTGGTGATCACAAAATCAGTTTTACCCTGTTGCCTTTGAAATGGTCTTGGTGATTTGTTGTATTATTTTTAGCACATTTTGAAATACATCATGTGTTTCTCTCCATTTCATTTGCGTCTTCCTTATTAGATTTGATAATGTGTCTACAACAGTATAAAGTTCTGATAACAAAGACAACCAAGGAATTCCTTTTTTATTTTGGAAGCAGTTTTAAATATTGAAATTTTGTTAATATTAAGTCATGTGTGATTATTTTATGTTTTCTTTCCACAGTGAAAACGTTCCTGTTAGCAGAAGCAGGGATATTAAAGAATCTACCGTAGCACCAGCTGCAACTGAGTCCAGGCTAGAGAATCAAGAGAGGCAAATTTCCAAGACATCAGAAGTCAGGGTAAGTAAGTTACCTATTCCAAAGATGTGACAATACATCTCATGCAATATTTCTTTTCACTACCAGTTGCAATGGGGCAGTTAATGCCATCCATGCTTGCTCCACATTGAGTGCTGGATTGGAAAGGTAATTGCATACAGTACTTTGCAGCTCACCTGCACAACTCTGTGGACACATGTTGTACACCTCCAACTTAGAAGGATTGAGTGCCATCAAAATGATTGACATTTAAATAGCCAATGTATGAGGACCACAAATGGAAAGAATGAGACAGTGATTAAGATTCAGATGCTAAATGAAGAATTGTCTTTATTTTGATTATATATTGAACCATTTACATTGCATAAATGGTTTGGGGTGCCTCTGCTGCATTCCAATGGATGCTTTGGCCTGATAAAGGCACATTTGGATGCCTGTGTACCATATGCATAGAAGCAATTTTGATGCCTAGAGTAAACGGTAGCTAGTTTGAGCTGGGTTATTTTAAGTCTTGTCTTTGGTTAAAGATTTTTATTAGAAACTATAGGCATTGTAGTTAGTGGCTGTTATATCACAAAGTGTGGCTGCTATTGAATATGGGTGAAACTAAAGATCAATACTTGTACCATATCAGTCACAAAATGATACAATAGGTGAAAATTTGATAAACGAGGATACATGATACAAGTTACTTCAATCTTCAGCAGTCATGAATAATTATTACTCGTGTAACTTTAACTGTTGAAAACACCCACTTGCCTTGTACAAGTTAACACAAAGTGACATGATTCAAAATCTTTATCTCCACTTCCACCCCTCATTAAATGCAAATTAAAAACATTCTGGCATGAAACTCTTTCAGATTTCTTAAAATGATGCTGATCCAATATCATATGTAGGTCAGATTGATAAAAATGAAAAATAAATAAAATAAGTAACTTCTTAAAAACCACTGACCAGAATTTGACAAAATTTGAATGAAAACATCTTGGCATGAAAATTTATGAAATTTTAATACATGATATTGATTTACTACTGAAAAAAATGACTGAAAAAAAATATATACAAAAATCAATTAAACAATTTCTTTTCAAACAGAATTTTAATTTGACCACAAGCATCTTATCATGAATTTCTTTCAGCTTTGTTGAAATGATTACAATTCAGCATCAGAATATTGACAACATTGCTAAAGTGTTACAAAAGATGGACAAACTTTTAAATGACTTCTTCTCAAGCACAAACTGACCAAATTTCTGGTTATTATTAAAGGTTTTGAAATTTAGACAGATGATTACAATTCAGCAATAAATATAGCTGATATTACTAAAAGTAGAAAAACTTTAAAATGACCAAAAAATACCGTGACAGATATGTCTACATTTTACAGCAAAACTGCTGAAATTAACTTTTTCAATACCAGTGGCATTTTTAACTAGAAACAATGTCTTTTTTCAATGTCTACTTGCATATTTCATATTTTGAGGCTTGCTATCATCACTGTATAGCCCTGAGAAAGTTTTATGGCATAAAGAGTTTTTAATTTTATTCAAACGATTCCGGTCTGCCATCATATGTAGCTGCTGTTACTAAATGTAGAAAATTCTGTAACGTCTTTAAAAATACAACACAGTAGACTTTGATCAAACTTTACAGAAAGTGAATACCTTATATACTTGCATATAAGTCCGTTCGCGTATAAGCCAACCCCCCACCCCCACCCCAAATTGAATAAGTAAAACTGTTATAAAGTGCATGACCCGCGTATAAGCCGACCCATAATTTCTAGACTACTGGTACATCACAATATGCACAAAGTGAGTTCTGAATACGTTTATTTAGGCAGATCACATTATTAAATAAAATGAAAGTAAGAAAGCTAATTTATATGTTGAAATAAAAACAATTCTGAAGTGTTAAGTCTTAATGGAAATTTAATTAATCCTCATTCTAAAATCATGAATTATAAAAGTTCGATCACTTTTAGAATCCTTCAAAATCAGGCTCTGTATCAGACTCGCCAAACAGTTCACGAAACTTGGCTTCTGTTACGGGCATGCTTTCATCATATACGTCATCATTGTCATCATGGTCATCCAATAGTCTGGTTCATAAAACGAGAACACCAGCCGGCTGATGCAACAAATTTTGAATCTGCCAACTTAAATTTATTATTTTTTGCCATCTGCATAGCACGTAGATGAATTGCCGCCATTCCCGTACTTGCTTCTCGTTCACAAAAATTTGCGTGCTGCAGTTATTAGCATCTGCATATTTAATAACGTTAAGTTTGAATGCTTCATCATCAGCAGAATGCTTTCTTTTACTTTCTATACTACTCTTTTTATCTGATTGAATTGAATATAAACTTCTAGAGAGATTAAACTGAAATAATTTTCTTATAGCGGTAGTGTACTATTTATATACCTTATCCTGTAATTATTTCCACAGCTGGTTATCAATTTGTATTTGATAATTATTTATCGTTGTTGTTTATTTGTGGGTTTTTTAAACTACCGGTAGTGTGATTCAATTGATCAAAATATGATTGGTTTCAGCGTGGACATTATTCAAGTTTTGTGGCAGTTTTATAACTTTTAGCAGTAAGCATCCTACTGACACTGATTTCATGTTTTAGAAAAAGACAAGAGGCTATTGTTGTTGTAGGGTTTAATGCCATTTTTCAGCACAAGATAGGCTATACATGGCGGCCAGTATTAATGGTGGAGGAAGAACCCAGCAAAGAACCACCGACCCACTAGAACCTACCAGCAAGCTTTCTCACATACCCACATTAGCTGAGCCTGAGACCCAAACCAACACAGACAATGGTGAGATGGCAGTGATCCATAATGGTGAGCACTTTAGACTAATGGCCACTCGGGGGCCCCACCAAGAGGCTGAAGTTAAGGACTATTTGGAATCGCAGATTTGGGGTTATGCAGAGTTTTTTATTCCCTTTACAAAAGTCATTTAAAACATTAAAGAAATTATTTTAAAATAGAAGAAGCATACAGCTGTGTCCACACAGCAGTGATAAGAATGCAAGTCCAATTAAATATGACCAACACTATGGGACATGTTGGTACTGAACGGCAATCATAATACCCTCGCTATGTCAGCCAAGGAAACCAAAATGAATAGCAGCAGAGATTTTTACATATGTCCCTGTTTTCTGAGACAGTAAGCTAGTATTTGGTGATCAAAATAGTCCTAAGATCTTTTTATAAACTGTCAAATCTCTTACATTTACTTGATGATTTTTTTTTGGTCTGTTGATGAGTCTTTAAAGCTCAAAGAACAATTGATTTGATATTCACTAGGGTTATCTGTGTGTGTGTGTGTGTGTGAGAGAGAGAGAGATTTGGATTTTTAATGTAGCTTTGATGTCTGCAGTGTGCTTTTTATAATGATGTCTTGCACTGGGGCATCATGTTGGAGACATGTAGCATGATATCCGACCTACTCACATTATCCTGACACCAGGCCAACCAGTCCTAACACTAACCTCTTAAACCTTTCAACACTATGGACCAATGTTATGGTCTAGGGAAGTAAGTCTGTCAACCCAACGGACCGTTATACTGGTCTGGGGCAGTGTTCTTCTTTACAGTCATAGTACCCGACTACATAAACTTTGGGATACCTCTGCTAACTTTCTTCTTGTAATGTAGATATTATATTTGGATTATCTTGTAAGTTAATTTTGAGTACAACTAGAAATCTTGAGGAAAGAAGTCACTTTTTGAGAGTGTTTTTCAAATAGTGAACTTCTGTTAAAAATGGCTGAGTTCAAAGCAAGATGAGAATGAATTTATATAAATATTTAGCTGTCATGACCTAATACATTTGATTGAAAATGAGAGAAAACATCTGGAGAGGCATTTGAATGTGCTTGTGGTTGACAGTTATGATGATAAAGAGGACTTTGATGGTTTTGAACCAGAGGAAGTGTGAACTCCATGTGTTTTTGTTCTGGACGAAAGTCTTAGAACCAAAGGTGTTTATTTCAATTTTCTGGGAGAGTTAGATGCTCCAGAAAAGCTCTGTAATACTTTCAAATCTTTGATTTTGATGAAGTTTTTGAAAATATTGTTCCTGTAATGAGCTAAATAAATAATTGCTTGTGCATTTTACCTATCGTGTTACCCGTTTGCACCTATATTTTAACAGTTATAATAGATTATTATGCAAATTTTATTTATCTTTAAAACTGATAAAGTTATGTTATTTCAAAATCATCAAGTCGTTTTGATTTACATCTCCAAAGTCACTTAGTGTTTAAGATTCTATGCCTGCAAAATTACTTAGTGGTGAAAGGGTTAATAGGGCGAAAGACATGTTTCCTACACTTTCTTTTTACTTCGGAGACATTAAGATAGATGCAAAGAATATGCATGGGGCATTAAAGCCGTTCCCTGAGCATATTTTAGAGACTGGGAAACTGCATGTTCATCATAGTTTTGTCAGCTTTCATCTAGTGAAAGTGCTCTTATTCAGGGACTAAAAGTGTGACTTTGTTAAGGTTCTTCTCTAATGTGTTAATTTGACACAAGACCCAGTCTCAGGACCCATGACTATTGGAACAGTGTTTATTTACCGTTTGAGTGTATTTATTTACTACAAGGCAGTGACCTAGCTGGAGCAAAGGTTGTACCTATACACTTGTAACTGACTAGCCTTGTTTGGGTCAAAACGTTGATCCTATTGAAAGTGAAAACCCAGATGTGTATTCTTCTTGTGCAGTTACAAGAGTTATGGCAAAAAGTGTTGTTGAGAATGATGTTGATCAGGAAATCATTCCTTCAGCTGACACATTTATTGATCAGGTTTTTTTTAATGAGATCACTTTTGTACCTAATATTGAACAATCAACTAATGTTCATAGATAGTTTTCCTCTTTTTACAACTTGTTCTCACAACTCTAATCAGGGTGACACATGATAATTGCTCATTGTTGAACAAGAACAAGATTTCAGTATCTCCTGTTTTTTTCAGAGGTCTATTAGTAAAACTGAAGCAACACAATTCTCAGTTTGTTTTCTTTGGTAAAAAATTTCATCATATGAGAAAATGGTTACCATCTGAGGTACCTGTAAGTGATGATAGGTCATTGAGCTATCAAATTGTTTTGAAGTCATATTGATAGAAAATCCAGCCCATGAAATTTCCTTGGCTGTCATCTAGGAGTCAGCATTAGACTTATCACAAGATTTTGAATCACTCTTATTGGCCAAAGATTTAAAATCATGTTTATAAATACTGTAAATCTTGTCACACCTTGTCACACTTGTCAAATGGTAGGAAAATCCAATCAGAAGATACCTAAGGTTAATCTGTAATTTATTGCATTTGACGAACCATTTAGGAGAATAATAGTAGACTTTGTCAGTTCCTTACCTAAGAGCAGGTCAGACAACCATTACTTATTGGCCATAATGTGTGTGACCATCAGATTTCCAGTGACAATTCTTTCGAGGAATATTAAAACCCATACCATTTTTTAAAAAGTTTTGACCTATAACAACATATGCTTGAATTTGGCATCCAAAAACTTAAATCTTAGTCTCTGGACTTTAAATCAATGGGTTTTAGAACTATTTCGTCAAACTTTGAATAACACGGTTTGGTCCTTTTTCTTTGATACAGGAAAAGATTGTGATAAGGGCATTCATTTGCTGTTAGGGAATCAGTTCAATAATCATTAGGTTTTAGTCTCTTTGAAGTTTTATACATTTTGTCCTTACTGGATCAATGAAGTTACTAAAAGAGAAACATTTTTCAAACAAATATTGAGATATTAATCTTGATTATGTCTCAGTTTAAAATATTGGTTTTCAAAGGCTTGTGAAGTAGTAAGAACTAATATTCACTCTACTCTGTCAGAAATGAAGTCCAGGTGTATTAATACAAAGGAAAGGAGTTTCCTACCTGGTGATAGAGCTTTGGTTCTCTTGTCCATATATTTAAAGTTTATCTTTGAGCTACATTAAAAATCCAAATCTCACACACACATACACACACACACACACACACACATATATATATTTTTCATAATTAATAGACATGCTTATATTCATCTTTATTATTTCTTCCTTTCAACTTAAACTTGCAAGGTAATGTAGTAATAGTTAGCTGTCCCTTTTGTAATTACATTTTTCCTTTAACTTCTGCTTCTGTCATGCTCTTTATATGATTATAAAACTTTCTCATATGTGTCACCAGGCATAAGACTTCTATCATCTGATCATTTCATATGCAAAATAAAGTGTTCAGAAATAACCTTCAAAGAAAAGCAAACAAGAAGTATATATATGCTGCAAGAAAATTAAAACAATTCCATCCTTTAAGGTATTTGATGCTCATCCCACTGCATAAGGCTGGAACTGTTTAATGGGTAATACCAGTGGAGAAATTTAAGATGGCAGAAGTAATACAAAAATGTGTTTTCTGTAAAGAAATAGTATTAAATCAGTTATTTCATGCTGTCCCCACCTGTTTTCTTTTGTTATATTAGTCACAACTATTTCAGTTAAAGGAGACCAGAAACCATTGGAAATATAGAATAATAAGAACAACACTAATGAAGAAAACCTTATTCTGAATTATTATATGCGACTGCAATCCCAGTATTTAAATATTGGCATATGTTCAACGAGCTGAATTTCCGTGACCTCGTATGCAAAATTTCCGCACCTATTCGGTTACTCTCGGGATGTGACGTCAGAGTAGAGACTCCAGCATCCCGACTGGTGATTTTGTATTATTGCTTACGGGTGTAAATAGCGCATTAAGAAAAGGCTATGGACAACATTTTTCTTCTTTTCCAAATGATAAAGGCATAAAGAAAGTCTGGATACATTATTACAAGAGATTCGATTTCAATGCAACACCATACAGCAATCAGTGCTCATTACATTTCTCAAAGGAATATTACCAGAGGGATCCTAAAAAAAAAGAACCTCTAGAATACACGAATGCTAAGTCTAGACTAAAAGTTAAAACTGTTCCAGACATACCATTGTATATTTTAAATCCTGGTAAAGAGTGTCAAATGTACGAGTTACGAAAATAGGCAGAAGGCTGAGTAAGTGCTAATAAAAAATATGACAGCCCGACACCTGATCGTGCTGATGAAATGAGTAAATGTTTTTTTTCTTCTTCAAGATTACAGTCTAATTAAAGTCACCACTGTCCTATGTGAAATTGAGATCTGACTGTAATCAAATGGAAGCTTTGCTAAAAAAAATAATAATAATAAGATTATCAACCCTTGACACGGTTGTGTTTCGAGAAAAACAATTTAAGTAATTTTAAAAAAATATAAAAAAAATTATTTTAAAAACCACAACCTTTCAGTCTATGCCTATTACACGTAAAATGTATAAACGGAAATCTGTTATGATTGGAACTGATATAAAACTGCCCCTTGGGCAGTTTAAATAGCAGTGATTAAAAGAAAAGAGATCCGATATAAAATCAAAGTTTCACATTAACTGGCTGACAATAGAAATCGGAGAGGTGACTATTGACCCCGCCCATTTGCCCCAATGTGCAATTTCTTCCTGTGATACGCCTTATTATCCCCCAGGACAAGACCATTTTTTCATATTCTGGTCTGCATAATAGTTAAAGGTTAGAATTAAGAACACAAACATAATGGCAGTTTAACAAATTAACAACTATTCCTTATCATTGCACTTATGTTGTGAAAAGGACTGGCCCTCTGACATAATTAAAAGAAACCATGTGCTACAGAGTGTATATGTAAGCACCAGAAATTCATTGGCAAATAAACGATGCCGAATTTTGTTGTAACTTCGAGGCCAAAGACTTCATTTTAAGAGTTCAAATCTGCAATCAAATGTTACCGTACATGTATGTTGCCATTGTTTTCCCACATTTTATATCCCACCCTATTTCCTTTAGTTTAAGTGTTAAGATATCTCACACTGTTTACTGAATTAAATATTTATTTTGAATTAGTTTTTTAGGGGCACATATACTGCGTCTTAATTTTTTTTGATTACTTATTTTAATTTAATCATGGTAATGAAACTTTACATATATGGTAGAGGAATGTCAGGTGTTAACTGGCCGAGTTTTTTGGGGGCGGAAATGGAGATTTTGTTTGCAGAGAAAGTTACGCAGCCTTCATTGTGATAATTCATGGGTTTTAACCTAATTGGTGACAATTTCTTTTTACAAGAAATACTTCTGTAGTAGTTTAATAAAACAATCTGAAATTTACGTGAATAATGTTTAATCTTAAACTATTTACTGAAGACAAAAACTGTCCTGTGATATTAATTATTTCTTTACTACAATATTCACAAGTGATAAGATAGAATATGACATCTGTAGACTGCACACTTGATAAAAAAATTATATATGGATTTTCTTCTTTTGAGAAATGAAAATTGAGAGACATATTGAAATAATCGGGAGTTAACTGCGAAAAATCAAGAGAGATATTACGAGATACAGAGGAAATACCTCCAAAATTGGAATTTATTTTCTTTCTTTCTTCTCCCGGCTTGAAAGTTAACATATATGAACTGTTCGGGTTTGTGGAATTTCAGTCAGGGCTAGTAAGTTTATTTAAGTCATCAGCCCGGGGCCTGTGCTTAAAACATTTCTTTTAGCACTGACCAGTACAGTACTTAATCTATTTTAACGAAGCATGTATATACTTACAGATTTGTCAATACGCTAACTGTAGCATGCACGTAAAATACACTGTAATTGAATCATAGAAAGGAAGCTTCTTAATGTTGAAATTAATTACGTATGATTTCCTCCTCGCAGATATATTTGTGGGGTGTTGTTTGTGTGTGTGTGTGAAAAATTACTTCCGATGAAAACCGTTATCAATGGCCTTTCTCGCTTGCCATGTTTCTGTTTGTATACGAGGACTGGCTAGTATGACGTCACGAGACCACGTGATCTGGCGTCTCATTAAAACTCGGAAATACTCGGTAATTTATGGAATCATTGTATCTTCTTCACAATATAATCAATATCCGCACACAATATTATTTTTTTAAACATTATATTCGAATTAGAATTCGTAAAGGATTATATTTATAAAATAAAAATTTTCATTTCTAGTCTCCTTTAAGAAGTAATGACTGTTAATTAAATTTGAATTTGTTATGCATCATATGGGACATGTAGCATGGAGTTTAATGCATCCTCTTTGAAGTTATTACACCAGGGATGCACATATTGCATTTAACAGAAGGCTTGCATTGTCTCTTGGGGTTAGGGATGACCCTATGTGTCAGTCTTAGCTGCTTGTATTAGTTTGATCTTGTTTGTGTTTATGTGATGATAGGATGACCTGATTCTCAATATTTTCTGTACTGGGTGACCAAGATGTCCATATATTCATTGTCCTTCCTGACCCAACCCAGAAGGCAAGATCAGAGTTTAAAAAGTGTTTGCACATCAACATCTTTAGGACTATCATTAACTAAATTTTCATATATCAAGCTTTTATGGTACAAGAGTATTTCATTGTAGCAGAATACTTCCTTGGCTACACTACCCCTAGTCTTGCTATCTTAGGTTCTCTAGGATAGATCTTGTATTTGGAGTGATACCCCGCTAAATCTTTCTGAGAAATGGCACTATAGATGGTAACAGATTTCTACTTAAGTCAATTACCATCTTATTCTTGGCTACTTTTCTCTGTGTCACAGTCTTGGTCACAGAGTCCAAGATTTGTCGAAGGGTCACCAACTAGGTTGCAAATTTGTTGCATGGTAGCCAACTGATCTTTCTCTGGTTGCCAACTTGGTCACAGAGTCGTCACATCACAGTCTGGGTTGCTGGGTCACCAACTGGGTTGCAGACTTGTTGAAGGGTTGCCGACTGGTCTTCCTCTGGTTGCCAACTTGGTTGTAGAGTTGCCGACATGATAACAGAGTCATATTGTAATCTGATCAAGATAGAGAGAAACGACAGTGCAAAATGTTGAAAGAAGAGTTATCCTCTGCATTTCTTAGATGAGCCTTTTAGCATTGGTCTTTTGCTTGACAAAAAAAACTTGTCCCTACTCTGTTACAATTCCCTGGCCTGGCTCTCTCCTGTCTGATGAATTATGACCAAATGTGTTTGCTCTGGTAGGGTGGTTATACTGCTACACTTGCAAGTGATGTCTTCACACCATACCCATTCATAACACACCACCATAGCAGCCAGAGTTGGCATGTATATATACCCAGGTGGAATCACATGACCCAAAACTAAGAGACTAGATGGCACAACAAAACCTGCCAAGCATTGAACAAAAACTTTAATAAAACAAAAATTACTTTGTCAAAATGAAAATTAAATCCCATGGCTTCTCCTTGTTACAATATGCAAACATTCTGACAGATTATATCATATTATCTTCTTGCTTATTTTAAAGCACAGGGATAATAAAATGTGCACAGTGACGTACAGTATGGTTGTCAAAGATATGCAAATCCAAAGTTACACTATTAGTTTATAAGATACTGAAGTACAATTTTACACTATATCTGTTTCTTTTTTTTTTATAAATCTTAAAACCAAATCTATTTATTGATGAAAATAATTTTTTACATTATTTCAGATGTGTATCTGCCACTTCTACCTTTATTTGCCATTCCAAACGTCACACATTGCTCGAGTTACTCTGGATTCAGAATGTAAAGAACTTAATCACCTCACTTTGAGAGCAGTTTCTGGCATGAGCAATATTTGGGAAGTACATGTTGAACTTCCAGTCAACAAGATTGAATGCACAAAGTATTGCTACAATGTAAAGGTAGACATGTATCAGTTAAAGTTATATAAAACAGTCAAATATTACAGAAGTGCTTCAAAATTATTGTCTAGTGATGTTATGTGTGATGAAATGAAGGATTCAACCAAGGAGGGATTTACAGCACACTGTCTTCACATTTTGTCAATGTGCACCCAGTCAACTTTGCGTGATTGTATACATCAAATTGAAGGAATTTCTTGTTCATTGAAAGTCAGCTTGAATGAAGTAGCTGAGATAGTGTCTGTGTTGCATTCTAGAATTTCGGAAGCAAATTCTAAAGCATTGATATTATTGGCTGTATTTTTGATCAGTGTTGTAAAAAATGTGTGGAAACTCCTAGAAACAAACTGCATTTCTAATAAATTGGCATGGGCAATGCTTGACAGCTTTAAAACAGTTAATGCTGCAGAGTTCAGTGACAGCTGTCAAAAAACACTTTCTTACTTTCTTCAGAACCTTTGCAAGTTTTACTATGGAAAGGACTATAACATGCTGTACCTTCTTCATGCAACATATCCATTCCTTGATGACAGGTTTTTCAATGAAATAATTGGAAATTCAAAGGAACAGCTGTGCTTGACTGATAAGGTGAATATTTCAGTGCTTTCTGAAACAGTGGTTAATATTGGAAGCAGACTGGAAAAAGGTCCTGAAGTGTTTGAATTGCTAAAGAGACTACTTCTTAATCTCCCACCCACACTGTCTATCATTGGCTTCAGATGCTATTGTACCATCTTCTTGGAACCAGAAGGTGAAATCCATCATCAAGTAAAAGCACAACTACTTTCAACAGTAGTTACCGCTGTTTTGGCAGACATTTCAAGGAATATGAGTAGTGGAAAAGTCACAAGTTTATGTAATTTATGGGAAGTAGCTAGAGATGAAGAAGAGTTGGTCCACAAAATAATTGACAATTTTCAACAGAGCTTTATCAGTTTTGTGCAGAAGAGAATAGAAAAGCTAACATCACTTGAAATTCAGTGCCTCCAAAAGACTTTACAGGATACCAAGCTGTACTTTGCAAAAGAAGTCAAAATGCAGCTCCTGCAGGCCCTAGGACAATCAAATGTAAAAGATCTTCATGGACTATTCCTAACACTTTTGTGGAACTCCAAGTTCAGTGAATGCTTGTTACACTGTCCTGGCCTTCTCAACACATGGTTAGAGACTGCAATTAAATACCATATTAAGACTGAGTGCAGTTCTGGTAAAGTGGATGAATTGTGTTCTTGCTACGAGTATCTTCATGATGCTTTGTCCCTGCCAAGCTTTCCGAAAGATGGCCACCTGCAGGAAGAACTTAAAGAATATGTTTTCAAATGGTTGACTAAACAAGATGTAAAAAACGTCATGAGAAAATCAGAAGCCATTGAAAAACTAAACAAGGATAAGTGTACAGTTCTGGACCTTTACCACAAGCATGTTCAGCAACTTCTTAGAAATAAGTGTGACTCTGAAAAACCACATGAAATTTGTCTGGCAATTTGTACATCTGAAGGCAAGCTGCGCATTAACTCTAGGTAAGTTATCTTCATCCAGTGACTAAGAAGTATATCAGTAATTTTAGTCATAGGTATTTTACCTTAAATTAATGGACACGTGTTTTCAAAGTGGAAGCTCAATATTTAAAGTCACGATGTCATGGCTGTAAGAATGTATGCGTTGATAGAACTGACTGAATGTGATTTGGCATAGTCATCTAATTCTGTTTTTCAAAACCAATTTTCATGCTTGTAAACAGGTTGGACTATGTATGTGTATGAGGTTATGTTATAGAAAGTGTGTGATCAGTTTTGTTGGTTCAGACATACACAGTTCTAAAATAATTGAGTAGTTATTTTATCTCTTGAGTTATTCCATGATTTGTTTAGTGACAGTGGTTCATAACCTGATCCCCTCATCAAATTTGAGAAATCAGTATAAAAATTAACAGACACAAAAGGGCAGATGCAAACAGTGGCAGATGCTGATATAAAATGCTCTTGGTTTAAGAAGTTTCTTTTGGGGATTTGAAACAGCAAGACAATTTAATTTGTGAAATTTTTGTTTATTGCTTAGTAAACACACTTTCCTAAGTATATTGCAATACTAATTAACTCTTTCACTACCACTGACGTGTATATCCGCTGCCTAAATATGCTTAGCCTCACCAGTGACTGATACATCCGCTTGTAAACAGAGCACTATTACTCCCGGTGACGGATATATCCGCTTGCCTTATATGCTTCCTAAACCCTAGTGACGGATAGATCCGCTCTGTATGTCATTGTTACAACCGGTCGTATTGGTCAATATATGGAAGTAAAAGTCTATTCAGCCAATCAAATTAGAGTTAACAAATGATTGTTCTTACTAAATCCGGTTCCTTTTTTCAAATTTGTACCGCGTGTTTGTTAGTACATGCATTTGTAGTTGACAGTGGAAACCATGGCGTTCACTTACGAAAAGCGATTCAGATTCCAACTTTTCCGGTTTTTCTGAGGATGATATTGACCACCATGAATTAAGAAGTATTGGTAATGATATTAATATATCTTCTTTATCAAGTCTGTCAGAAATTGAGACGGAAACTGATGATGAAGACGACGAAGTGTGGAAAAGAGAACCACGTGCGCCGAAAGTAACGAAGTTTACAGAAAGCGTCGGCTCAATTTTCGTTTTGGATGAGGGGAAAAAAGAAATAGATTTTATTCTTTAAATAGATATCACGAGGATTTACTTAAGAAATAGTAGAACATAGTGACTAGGTATCAGTGTTAGTAATTAAATGTATATATTTGATAAATAACTTAGTATAAAAGACTCCCAGATAAATTTTAGTGTTTACAAGCAGTTTTGTGTTATATTCCTGGATAAATTTTAGTGTTTTCAAGCAGTGTTTTGTGTTATATTCCTGGATAAATGTTAGTGTTTACAAGCAGTGTTTTGTGTTATATTCCTGGATAAATGTTAGTGTTTTCAAGCAGTGTTTTGTGTTATATTCCTGGATAAATGTTAGTATTTTCAAGCAGTGTTTTGTGTTAATTTTAGTGTTTACAAGCAGTGTTTTGTGTTATATTCCTGGATTTCAGCAGGATAAAATAATCAAACAGATATAAGGTAGTTATAGCTTTTATATATGCATGATTTTAGCCTATAATCAGTTTATTAGAGAGAAAATAACTAACACAATCCAACCATAGATCAGCTAAAAAGTTATCATTTGGCTACAGCAGCATTTGGCTCTGGTAGTCAGCCCACAAATCAGCTGCAGTAGTGACCCCAGCAGCTAGGCATAGCAGTGAGCCACTACAGGAGCATTAGTAGTTAACACATTAACCCCTAGCGACAACTTTACGGGGTATGAGGTAGTAGCCTACTTCCATGGTCTGTAGCGTCAAGGTCATATATGATGCACTAAAGTGGGTGGTATCATTGAAAAGTAGACAGATGTAGCTCTACAATCATAGCAAGTAAGCTGGATATTTTAATTGTGTTACAAAATACAGAGGGAAAACCGAAGTTTTTGGACCCGTTTTTTTTTCACCCAAAAATCGCCCATGGTCGGGTTTCAAATTTGTGTCCAGATTTTAGACTTTATGACCTCAGATCTACGGCAGACTGGTCTGAGACGCACACAGACAGGTGAACCTGTGCAAAAAGTAGGATAAGGTGGACATTTTGAATAAAGAGTCTTCTACATACGAAAATTATGGGTCCGTTTAGCAAAAAAAAAAAAAAAAAAAAAAAGTCCGATTTTTGCCCTTCTGCTCATGCGCCAGTAAACTAACCAATGAAAAACATTTTCTGTATCATTAGTAACCATTTGTCTAACAGATTATTGTTTGGAAATCGATGGATTACGATGTATTTAGAAATAGTCCCCAAAATATGTTTCCTACTCGCATTTCATGCGAAAACAGCAAAAACCTCCAGGGGTTAATGTGTTAAAGAGTTAAAATACAGCAGTGCAATATCACTATAAATAATGAACGATTGTATGACACATTCATGTGTTTGCTACTTTATTATTTGTACTTAACTATTTAATATTCATTTTCTTAATTTTGTCTATAATTGATAAATTAAACAAGACTTACCAAGTCGAAGTTTGATTGTAATTTCATGAACCCCGTAAGTGCCTTAGTGATCACGTGAGATGAGATGACGCTGGTCACGTGGTCAGTCTTGAGAGCAAAGAAATGGAAGCCTCCGTGTGTTATTGGGTGGGAAGTGATCACTAAGGCACTTGTGGGGTTCATGAAATTACAATCAAACTTCGACTTGGCAAGTCTTGTTTAATTTATCAATTTCATTTCCCCCATAAGTGCCTTGTGATCCCATGAGATTTCAGAGCGAGGCTTCCATTTATGGAATTGATTAACAAACAAGTAAAACCCGAAGAAGGGAAATTTTTTATATGTTGTTATTAAACCAGACAACCCAAATTTAAGATGTACATTACATTACCATTATACAATTCTGGATGCAGACAAAACCTTTGTACTGAATTCAGTCTGGGTCTGTAACAGGCTTTTTATAGAATTTCCTGAAAATACAGGCACTAGCCAGCCAGCTGTCTTAAAAATTGTACCCAACTGTACCCCTTTTTCACAAGCTGCAGAAACAGATGCAGCCCTTGTGCAATGAGCCTGGAAAACTGAGGTATCAATACCTGACTTTCTCATAACAGTCTTTATCCAGTTTGATATTTTGCTTTTGGCAACCTTTTTATATGGAGATTGCGTGCCGATAAATAACTGTGTCTCAGAATTTCTCAAAAGCTTGGTAAGTTGCAAATAACACTGTAAACAAGAAACAACACACAAGTTTCAAAAACAAAAGGCTCCAGATATTTACCTGGTTTAGATTGTTTGAGCAATGAAGGAATGTGTATTTGTACACTGTTTACACCAAATTTAATGCCATCTGTCTGCATAAGGTGAAGCGCCTGACACCTCTGTCCTGTCAGCAAAGCAAGCAGCATGACTAACTTCATAGTAGGTTCATGTAATGATAATTTATCATTGCCTTGTAAAGAGACAAAATAGTTAAACACAAGCCACACATCCCACACAAAACTGTATTTTGGCAATGAAGGCTTTGCAATGAACACTCCTCAAAAATCTCTTAAGTAAAATATTCTTGCTTAGTCTGGATTTAGAAGATAGACTAACTAATGATGAAATTGCAGTATTTAGCTGTATTTACAGAACTATAACCTAAACCTCTATCTTCTAATTCTGTTAAAAACTCGATAACAATAGTCACAGGTGGGTCAAATGGATTAATCTGTCTCTGATTTGAAAATAGCATCCACTTTTGGAGATGACCCCAATACTGTTTTTTGTTGATGTTCTCCATGAATTGATGATGAGGCAGGCAGCCCTTTCTGATAATCCTTGATTTTTGATTGCTGTGCTGATAAGTAAAAAACACCCATCTTCAATTTTTTTTTTTGGGGGGGGGAGGTGTTTTCGTTGTGGATTGTGTGCCAGGTGTAGTATGTCTTGTGGACATGGCAGTAGAAAACAAGGGCCAACCACAGCATGCAGGAGACTTGGAAACCAAGGTTGCGTTGTCCATAGTGGTGCCACCAAAATAACATCTGCTTCGTCGTGGGCCATTTGTTTGCAGCACTGCTCCCAACATACTGAAAGGTGGAAAACAATAATGACGATTGTAATTCCATTTTAAAGAAAAAGCATCAACTGCTATAGCTGTTGGGTCAGGTCTGTATGAAACATAAATCGGAAGCTGGTGATTTAGTCTGGAAGCAAATAAATCCACATCTGTATGCCCATATACTTTCATGATCGCATTGAAGACTGGAGCACTTAACTTCCATTCAGAATCTTCATTAATATTTCTAGACAGTCTATCTGCATCACGATTTTATGTTCCCGGCAAATGAGAAACACTTAACCCAAACCAAAATTGTAAGCTCTTAATGCAAGCTTGCGCAAACTGATATCCGCAAGCTAGTATTTTGAACCTTGTGGCAAGCTTGCGCAATTCCCAAACCAAAATTGCAAGCTTGCGCAAGCTTATTTTTGCAAGCTTGCGCAAGCTTATTTTTGCAAGCTTGCGCAAGCTTATTTTTGCAAGCTTGCGCAAGCTAGTATTTGGAACCTTGCGGCAAGCTTGTACAACCCAAACCAAAACTGCAAGCTTATTTTTGCAAGCTTGTGCAAGCATGTATTTGGAATTGCTGCAAGCTTATTTTTGCAAGCTTATTTTTGCAAGCTTGCGCAACCCAAACCAAAGATGCAAACTTATTTCATGCACTCAAGCCATTCCTATTTCCACACATTTTTAAAACCTTTTGAAAGTTCATTCAAACTTTTTGTGTCCTGGTCTGTCAGTAACTCTAGAGTATAGATGCCATGTTTTGCAAATATAAAGCTAATGAACTTCAACTTTGTGGAAAAATCACAATGAAAATAACATTGAGCATTATAAAAGTAACAACAGTTTCAAACAAGTGCAGTACATGACATCAATTGTTGATACCCTGCGATCAATAGCACATTTATTGATAACTTCGTTAAAGCTAGCTTTAGTAAGACAGTTACTAGGGCTCTCCTAATTCCTTTTTAAAATGTTTCAAAACAAAAGCATATGAGTTATCCTTTGTGATTTAATGTTTGGAAAACATGTGCAAAATAACTCGCCAGCAACACTAGTAACTGAAAGGAGGAAGGTTTATTTCTAAAAGAAATTTAATAAATATAATTTTGATCAAATTTTATTAAGGTTCTCTCTGGTATTTATATATGTCGCAAGTTCAGGCTGAGTTGTGTGTGATGAAGCAGGAACCTGATGCTTATTAGCGTTTTTGTGCACATTCATGCCTAATAGCGAAATCACATTACACAATTTGCAAAACATCGTTTTCTCCATTACCATATGGCTTCATAAATCTACACAAGATGGCACAATTGTCCTTCCAGTTGTTTTCTTCTCTGTTTCCTGCAGAAAATTCTGAATATTCCTCTTTCCTAACCTGATGCTTATTAGCGTTTTCGTGCGCATTTATGCCTAATAGCGAAATCACATTTCACAATTTGCAAAACGTTGTTTTCTCCGCTACCAATATGGCTTCATAAATCTACACTAGATGGCACAATTGTCCTTCCAGTTGTTTCCTTCTCTGTTTCCTGCAGAAAATTCTGAATATTCCTCTTTTCTATTTAACATGATTAGAAGCTGAAGATTACGAAGACGAGATACTTCGACAATGGTAACTTTTTGCAAAATCAAATATGGCGGATAAAGATATGAACGGTACCCTCGATTACATGTCGGTTAGCTCAGGTTTTATTAAGTCACGACACCTAAAACTGAAGTCGTTGAACAAAAACGATGACATTTTAAAATGGTACATGACAAGGTCCCTAACTGAATCTAACGGCAATAATCGAAGATTGTTTTTCTATGCTTTTAAACAATTCCAAGACCCTTATGGTAGGAACCAAAATTTGCCCTAAGTGAGTTTGCAGCTTTTGCAGGAGTATATCAACACTCCTGGCCTGTTTTGAAATTGTATTCCAGACCTCAGTATTTACTCTTGACACTTTTAAATTGTCACAATTTCCTGGTCTGGGATACTTTTCCTGCACGAACTTGAGCTTGTCGGATGTCAGCACTGAACATAGTCCTTTATTGAGGACTTCCGCTAATTTGTCCTCTTCATTTGGGCCAGTTTTCTGATGTTCCAGGACAAGACTTTCCAAGTCCGCAAACAAGTCATCATCATCATTTACAATGACATCAGCGGAGTCTGCATCATGATCTGGCATAATTAAAGATGCAACATCCACATCCGAGTTGACGTCTGCCGATCCTGCATAAACTGCAGTTGATGTGCTTGGCATTTGGGTTTTATTAGCAACACTTGCCAAGATCTCTTCCAATTTTGTCATGCGCGCATGCATTTTGGACACAACATTCGCGTTTTGTGTCCACAACTGACATTGCATGGCCAATTCTTTATCCAGGGTAGCCATATTGGTTGTTTGGGTGGAAATCATGTGACTTGCGCCAGCATCAGACAATGGCGTCATGTCTTCTTGTCGTAATGGTCAACTTAATATAGCTTTTCCCAGCTGCGCAACATGTGCCCCACTAGACCTCATATCTATGGTGGCTGTTGCTGATTGCGAATTCATTCGTTTTCCCATCAAACCCATTCTGGAAAGCATACTTACATCATCTGTGACGTTTCCTTTGCATTTTTGACAATATTTGAGTATTTCACTCATTAAGCCTGTCCCCAAGAGGGAACTGCCTTGGGTTGTTTGCACCCTCCATTTTCTTGATACTGAAGTTCAGTGAAAACTCGCAAAAGTTGGGAGACTATCTACAACACTTTGCCTCTGGAAAGGTGCAACCCAAATTGCCGAAATTAGTGCTTCAGAATGCACAAGCCCGATGACTGCAAAAGTTTTCTTCCGAAATCGTAAATTGCGCTGTTAATTTTTGGAGTTTTTCTTCTTTAATTTGCTCTCAAACTGACACTTCATGCAACCGTTGTTCTCTGACCACGTGACCAGTGTCATTTCATCTCATGGGATCATGAGGCACTTATGGGAGAAATGAAATAAATTAATCATTTATTGGAAGTTGCCATATAATAAAAACCAGGAGTTATGCATGATATTTTGTAAATTATTATTGTAGCCTGGATAGTTGACATGGGACACTTGAAAATCACTCATTTCCTAACTTGTTTGCACTTTGTTTAGTTGGAACTAAACTGGAAGGTGAAGATATTTAACCCTTTCATCAGTAAGTCTGTAACCCTGCAGACCGCTTTACCGATCTGGGGCAGTGTGTTTATTTAACGTCAGAGTACCAGACTACATACATTTTGGGATATCTCTAAGAAGTTCCTTCTTGTAATGTAGATATTATACTTGGATTATCTCGCGAGTTAAGCTTGAATTCAACTAGAAATCTCGAGGCAAGCAGGCACATTCTAAGCGTGTTTTCTGAATGGTGAATTTGTACTCAAAATGGCGGACTTCGACGCAAGATGAGAATGAAGTGTCAGATTATGAATTATCAAAATATTTAGCTGTTGTGACCTAACATAGTTGATTGAAAATGAGAGAAAACATCTGGAGATGCATTTGAATGTACTTTTGGGAGACAGTGATGACGATAAAGAGGACTTTGAAGGTTTTGAACCAGATGAAGTGTAAACTCCACGTGTTTTTGTTCTCGACGAACCAAAGTGATTTTATTTCACTTTTCTGAGAGAGTTGGACCTACCAAAGTGTTAGATGGCTCCAGAAAAGCTTTAGAATATTTTGAAATCGTTGATTTAGTCGAAATGTTTGAAATTATCATTCATGTAATGTGTTAAATAAATAATTGCTTGTGCATTTTACCTGTTGTGTTACCTGTTGGCACCTGTATATTAAAAGTTTTAATATATATGCACATTTTGTTGAATTATTCATACAAGTTGACTTCTAATCTTTATTTTGATACCAAATACAGCAAGATATCTTTAAAATCGGCAATGTTATGTTCTTTCAAAGTCCACATGTCATTCTGCTTTACAAGTCCAAAGTTACTTAGTGTTTGGGGCTCAAAGCCTGAAAGTTACCATATTTAGAGGGTCATGAGCAGGTTTTCTACGCTTTAACTACAAAATCCTAGTTCGTGGAAATTCACTTATCGCGGTAGGTACAAGGCACCTTAGACAAACACAAAACATACTTCAACATATGTCATCGTCTTCCATCTTGTATTTTCCAACAAGACTCGAACTTGAATCTATCAGAACATTTCTTTACTAGGACATCTGAATTTAATTCATGGATTATTCTTGGATTAGATTCTTAAAATTCTGTAAGTTGTTTTTCCTTTTTTACAATCTTTTCAAAGTCCACAGCTCATTTTACTTTACAAGTCAAAGTTACTTAGTGTTTGGGGTTTAAAGCCTGAAAGTTACTATGTGATGAAAGGGTTAAATGATAGGTGGATTATTTAATGAAACCTGTCATCGAGTTCGTTGTATTATGATATAGTGCGTGTAGGTGATTTTGAGCAGATTCAGTAAATATTTACTTGATTTGTACTGCTTGGGTTTGTTGGGGTCATTTGAACATTTACAGTGGCACGAAATAGTACTGCAGAAGTCTTGAGCAGACAATGCTACATTTGAGCACATTGGAAAGAATGTTACTTATTTGTTGTTTATGTTGAGTGCTGGGCCTTGTGTATGGTTTCAATGATTGAAGCGGTCAGACATAATCTACCTAGCAGGAAGGTTGGCGTCTATCATTGCATTCAAAGCTGTGGCATGAAGAGAGTGAGCAGTATATCTTGCAGATATATGGGCATTTTTGCACATGTCAAGCATAACACTGCTAAATTGTCTATGCCCAACTCATTTTGTGGTGTACCATATTTGATATTATTCTGGATTTTCAAAGCATCCTTTTCAGTGTAACAAAACTGGGATATTTAAATTAAAATTGATGCTTTTTCATTCTTCTTGCATGATTTAACCCCTTATATTTTTCCCCCGTTTAATCTTGTTGGGAAAATATTGAATAAAATTATTGCCGATAAGGTTAGTAAAGCACTCTTAATTGTTCCACATTGGACATCACAATCCTGGTTTCCTTTGCTCTTGTCATGTTTAATTTCTCTTCCAATTAGACTTCCAAGACACAAAAATATACTGACTCTTCCACACAATGGTCAAATTCATCCTCTTGGGAAGACATTATCCTTAAGGTGGCAGGGTCCAGTTTCGTAATTTGGCCCCTGGCAAATTTCTTAACTTAAGGGTATGGTGTGAGTTTTTGAGCTACAATTGTGTAATAATTAAAGATATGGATAAATTTGTGAACTAGGTGTTTCAGGCTTGTGTTGTTCTTGAAATTGATGTCAGACATGTACACTTTCCATAGTTACTCTGCAGTATGTTGATTGTGAAATACCAATAGTCAGCTAGGAAGAAGAGCTAGCCTCCCATAGCAGTAGACACGTGGGTTCAAGGCAAGTAGAATATCTCAAAAACGGCATGGATGACAACTATTATGAATTGCATCAAGCTATTTAGTAGACAATGTTTTTCAAAATTTTCATCTAGGAAAAGGCCTTGCGTTTGCACTGTGAGCACCACGTGCTGTCAAAAATGGCCTTCGGATGTGAAAAATGTATGTATAAAATAAGGGTTGGGGTACATAAACATTTTATTCTAAGAACTTCAGTAGACTTGTCAGGTCAAGTGTGTGATATGATTATGTTGCGTTACATAATACCTATCCAGAAATATGTACCTTTTTTACCTTACTCGCGTATTATATTTTTAATGAATTTTTATATATGGCAGGTGCATGCGACATTAAATTTGTACATAAAAACTGGACCCTGCCCCCTAACTGTTTCAACCCCAAGAAACTTATCAGTAACACTGTTACTGTGCCCCAGCCACACTAATCTGTGACTAGCTGCTTGTGCCCCAGAGTGTTTTACCTGTTTGGAAAATTTTGTAGAAATCATGCACATGCCTTCACATTTACTTTAATTTCTCTTCTTGTATCCGATATTAATCCATGAAAATTTCACCAATTAATCCAATTTCATTTGTCTACACAGTGATGTATTTTTCTTTCTATTTTTCCAAGTCTTTCACAATTTATTTATACAGTTTTGTTTACAAAATTATGTGCAACATTGTTAGGAATATCACATCATCAGCACTTAATTCCATTAAAATAAACCAGGAATATTTAATATGTGATATGGTTTGAAACAATTTATACATACATTTATTTGGCAATGTTCACATCCAGTTTTTGGTTAAGATAGAACTTTGTTCAATAAACACATTTTGCAGGTTGGATACTATGTTTGTTTGGTGATACCACTATGCATTTTTAGGCATATGGATTGATTTCGTTTGCGATGTCCGTGTACAGTTTCTCCAGAAATGATAATAAGTGAAAAAAGATAGATTTCTCTATTTTCCTTGTCTATTTGTCATTGTATATTGTAGGTCCAGGATTCATTCCGGTAAAATCATTAATTTGGATATACAGAAGACGGTCGCTCCAATCTGCTAGATCGGCAGATACTTTCATTTTCACTATCAGCATCCGCTTTTTCTGACTATTCATTCTCAAGAATCTTCAACGTCCCATTCAAAATCTCGCAAATTATCCAACTGTCGAACATATCTCTTCTCTAATTACTCAATATTTTCGAGATCAAACCCGAGAAACTCCTCATTGTCGCCCTCACCGCCATAAAAAACCACTCGTTCTTCCGCCATCATTTTATGATTTTTTAAAGAAAGAAAAACACGTGTATTGAAATGGATCTCAAGTAGTAATCCTTGCTTTCCAAACATTTAAAGTTTGCCCAAACGAATGTAAATTCATATCTGATTGGCTACAAGTGGGTCTGATGCCAGGAAAAGCCCCATTTGTAACCAATCAGAGACTTTCTCTCGACCATACATTCAGACCGCGTAGCAGTTTTACCGGCCATTGAATGCAGTCGAAAAACTTCACGTAAAGGCGGTATCAGCTGTTGAATGCAGAAACTGGATTACGCGTAAAGGCGGCATCATGGCCGAATGAGTTAACCGTGGTGACTTTATCAGGAGATTATTCCAAAACCAAGGACTTCCAAGAACAGCTGTGGACATCATTATTAATTCATGGAGATCAGGGACAACTAAACAATATAACTTGGCATAGAAAAAAATGGTGTTTTTGGTGTAAAATCAGGAAAATTAATCCCTTTTGTGTCTCTGAGGTAACAGTTATTTCTTACTTACATTCTTTTGGTAACTAAAGGTAAGTCATATAGTGTTGTCAATACTCGCAAGGCAATGTTAGTTACTACTTTGAGAATGTTTCATAATGCATGGTGTTCAAATCCATTGTTGATTAATAGATACTTGAAGGGATTGTTTAACAAAAGTCCGCCAAAACCAAGATATATTGATACTTGGGAAATAAACATTGTCTTAAAATACCAGTGTACCCTTTTTCCTTTGGAAACTGCATCTTTAAGATTATTAACAATGAAGCTTGTTGCTCTTATTGCATTATCTACATCTCCAAGAGTACAAACTCTAAAATCTTTGAATTTACATAACATGACTTGTATGACAAATAAAATAGTATTCAATTTTTTGGATATTTTGAAAACTTCAAGGCAAGGTAAGAAATTCCAGTTGGAACTACTACATTATGACGATGAAAAGCTTTGTGATATGCATACCTTGCTGCATTATCTTGACAGAACTTAAAATCGTCGGAAATCTACTTCAGTTCTGGTATCATATTGTTCCTATAGAGCTGTGACATCTAGTACTATTGCAAGATGGTTAAAAATGGTTTTAGAACAATCAGGAATTGATACTTCTAAATTTAAAGCACATTCTTACAGAATTGCTGCAGCATCAGCTGCTTTCAGACAAGGCTGTTTCTTGCACACTATATTAAAAACAGCAGACTGGACATCAGTAAAAAGTTTTCACAAATTTTATGTAAGGGATATTCAGACTAATAATACGGGTTTTGCTGAAGCAGTTATTAATAGCAAATAATTTTGATTTATGATTTACAACTTAACAGAAATAGGCTTACTTTTACTATTGATGTTTTAGCAGATGTTTTGTTGTCAATCTTTAAAAATGCTATGTATACATGTGATGCTGAAGGCTTTATGAAAAATAATGGACCCCTCATCCAAGCATTTGTGAAGGATGAGGGGTATTATTGGAGTACAGCCGGAGGCTGAGCATGTATACACCCACCCATTTTGTTGTAAGTTGAGATTTCATCACAATGAGGTTTTTCCCTCCCTGTTTTATTTAGACAACAAAACACTTCTCTTTAAACTATGAATATCTCGTGCGGGTGGCATGTTTATATAGGATACCTCGGGTGAAATCACATATTGGACGAAAAAGTGTTCTTTTCTTTGAAGAGCGCTGTTTCCGAGATTTTCCTCATTAAGTACGGTAATTTAAAGCGTTTTGGTTTGTGGTCATCCTGGTGATGAAATGGGAACTGTACTGATGTTGGTTCATTCAAACTAAATGATAACTCAGATCACTTCTTCCACTCTAAATTTTCAATAATGTCGTGCATGAAATCTATATGACAAGGCAAAGTAAGCAAAAAACAGCAAAATTCTGACGTTTCAGTTCATATAGCTATTATAATACCGCATACTGGTGACCTTGACTTAGTGCACATACAACATTTGTATCCAGTTTTTTTCACAAACTTCAAATGATTTTATTAAGAAAAGATGAGAAATATCTGTTGCCTTATATTCTTTCAGGATAAATATATTCAATTGTTTTAAAAATAAATTGTATAAATGTTCTTTTCATTTGCTTACTTCATATCTGCCTTCACTGGCAGTGTTTATCTTCTATTCTACAAATGACTCGAGGACCCTGAGCAGCAAAGTAGTCTCAAGTGCTCTCCATTACGGATCACTGCCATCTCACCTTTGTCTGCATGGCTTTGAGTCTCAGATTCAGCCAATATGGGTATGTGAGAAAGCTTGCCAATAGCTTCTTGTGGGCCGGTGGTTCTTTCCCAGGTTCTTCCTCCACGATTAATACTGGCCGCCATGTATAGCCTATCGTGTGCTGAAAAATGGTGTTGAACACTACAACAACAACAACAACCAATGACTATTTATAGAAAGTGGGTATTTTTAGAAAAGTACTTCTCCTTACAGTTCATACAGAAATAAATGCAATTGATTTTGATCACATGGTAACATTCTGACCAATGGAAATATTACTTTCCTCTACCAGCTACTTGCATTGAAATTATTAAGCTCTCTTGAGAGTTTATTAGACTTGTAAATCTGTACATGTGATGCACATTTTAGCAATTTACATTTCCCATTTTTAAGGTTTTTAGTAATTAAAATTTGTAGGTTTTAACACCATTTTCAGCACACGATAGGCTATACATGGCAGCCAGTATTATTGGTGGAGGATGAACCCGGAAAAAACCCAGAAAGAACCACCGACCCACGAGAAGCTTCTGGCAAGCTTTCTCACATAACTTCATTAACCGAATCTTAGACTCGAACCCACGCAGACAGAGGTGAGACAGCAATTATCTGTAACGAACAGCGCTTTAGACCACTCGGCCACTTGGGGCCCCTGACATACAAAAGGCAGACATGCCCACCATTACGTAACAGAGTTCCATTTTAAACTCTGGTCGAATCCTGTTTGGATACACCCTCTTACTTTACTGGCTACTATTACAGGTTGTACAAAAATCAGAATGTCCACTGCTTATAGTCCCACTGTAGCCTCAAAGATATTGGTTAAGCAATCTTCTTGCATTGCTCCTAGATCAACCCAGGTCATTATTATACATGGATTTTCTACACTACACACTTTCCATCCCATATGGACTAATATACATGTTATTGTGGTCTTACATTTCTATCACATATTATTCACCTGTCAAGGTTTGCCTTTGGCTAAGCTAGTGGTTTGTTCATCAGATGTTGCAGTAATGTATGATTGAAATTAGCTTGTATTGTAAGTTCTCTGCACTTGATTTCATTTCTCTTCGTTTTTTGAGCTAGATGTTGCATTCTGGGACTGTCAACAGTTATGCACTTAACTGATTAGTATAAACAGCATGCACCCAGTAGTTTACCATGAGATATTAACAAGTTTACAGTGATATTGCATGGTGTATTTTTATTTATTATCAAATACAAACAGAATGATTCATTCAACTGCATCAGTTTACAAGTGCAGTTCACTGAAGAAGCTTAGTTTGTCCATGTATGATAATAATATATTTGGATGCATGAGCTCTTATATGGGAGAGAGGCAACTCCCACTTTACTGCTGTTACTGTGCAGCACATCAGTGAGTACCAGAATGTTAACTTCATTATCCATGTCCATAAATATTAAACTTCAGGAGAATACATGTAGTAATTTTTTTCTCAGGACATTGGAGATTAAAATTATCATCTGTGAAGACTGTTGTTATTCCTTTCCTTATAGCCAGGTCTATCTCATTAATGTTGCAGTCTATGCTTATTTGTCTCTTTCTCTTGCAAATTTTTTAGGGCAGTGTGTACATATCTGCAGAGCTTAAAACACAAGTAGCCAGTACCTTTCAAGCACATCAACAAATAGCCTTGTTGTCAGAAAGACAATTGGGAAAATAGTACTTACAGATTGTAATCAATAAATATATCATCTAGCAAGAACACTTTGCAGAGTTAAAGATAATGCTGTCATATTACAAAGAATCAGGATGGGCCCCGAGTGGTCTAAAGCGCTGTCCATTACGGATCACTGCCGTCTCACCTCTGTCTGCGTGGGTTCGAGTCTAAGATTTGGCTTATGTAGTTATGTGAGAAAGCTTGCCAGTAGCTTCTCGTGGGTCGGTGGTTCTTTCTGGGGGTTTTTCCTCCACCAATAATACTGGCTGCCATGTATAGCCTATCGTGCGCTGAAAAATGGCGTTAAACCCTAAAAAAAAAAAAAAAAATAAAGAATCAGGAGCTTCCAGACACCTTTGTTGTGAAAAACAGTACATTTTTCTTGTATTTTTAAAAGTAATTAGGTCCAGCATTGTTGAAATAATAGCTTTCCTTTCGGTATGAGAAGTTGCTATATTGTTGCCATTGAATAAGCATATATAAATGCAAGTACTTCTGAAATTAATTTTTAACTTTTTTTCAGCCACACCTCCCAAACAGTGCAAACAGTGATGGAAATCTATTGCAATCCATTTGGAGATGATCAGTATGAAAATTTCATTAATATGGTCAAGATAAGCAAGTTTTGGATGCTGCTTCTTACAATGGAAGGAAGTAAGACAGAGAGCACTAAACGCCATGAAATATTCAAGGAAGGTAAAAAGTGCATTGAGTTTATACTTGAGTCATTTGAATCAAAAAAGATAACTTGTAGTTATTTAGAGAAAATTTCAGAAGTTCAGGAGGCAAAACAATTGCTGGTTGCCATGGGACAGAAGAGTAAAACTGATATTGAAAGGTTGTGGAAAACCACTGTATCTGTTGTCCAGAGAGAGAAAGAGAAAGTAGCTTGTGTGATGAACATTCTGAGCAAAGTGAGAAAAGCTATTCCTGATAAAAGTTTACCAGAAGATTGGAATGAATTTGAAAGACATTTTAGTGATGTAGACATAAAGCTAAAAGGTGGCAATCTTAGTACTAGTTATGTCTTGGATGGTAATCATATTTGGTTTAATTGCTCAAGATTACCAAGTTTATGTGAGAAGCTGATTTGCTACATTGACTCTCAAGTATTTTGGAATGCTTGTCTGCATATACTTACCAATCAGCCAGAACTTGCTACAGAGTGGGAACAATTATTGGAAGAGGAAGAAGCATTTAACCTAAAAGAATTTGGAAGTCTAGAGAAAGCTGCCCTTGATGAAGAGTTAATAACACTGAAGTCATTGAAATATCTTTTTAAGCAAAGGGATCATGAGTCATGTAGCTTTGAGTCCTGTGTACATTTTCTTGAAGTCCTGGAGCATCGTGGAGGTCTGAAGTACAGAGAGGACTGGATGCTGCTTTGTAAAGATGAGGAGGTTCCAATGACACATGTTGTGAACATGTTTAAAAATGCAGACATTGAAGCAGAAATGTCCCTTCAGGAGAATAGCCTTAAGCTTTCAATAAAACCTCGAAGATGCCATGCACTCCAAAGATACAATAAATTTGATGACTATTACAAGCTAGTTACAGCCATGGAGAACACTCTTTATGCTTTGGGAATTAAATTACGTTCAGACAGAAAGTTCCTTGATGTCGTTGAATCTTTCGATAACTTAATGGCCATGTCTGTTGAAGAAATAAGTTTGGAGCAAGTGTCTGAAGCAATAAAGACTGTTCATGAAATGACACAAGGCTTAGATAAAGATGGAATCGAAGTTCTTGGTGTTGTTGGTGAATCAACTTCACTTATTCAGTTTTTGAAAGATGTGGCTGATGTGGATCTTCGAAACCTAATAGATGCAGTGGAGGAAGTTTCTGAACACTCAGTGAATGAAACAACAGTATTAGGTCTAATAGATGTGAAGAGCTTCCTTCAACCTGTTTTGAAGAAAAGCACAGAACCTGATGTGAAAAATTTGTTCCAAACCATGTTGAAACAAATGAAAAAAATCAAGCCAAAGGAACTTATTGGAAAGATAAGCGACTGCAGGGATAATCTTCATAATTTGAAAGCTTTGTACAGTAATGTTGCTAACATAGGTTTGAAAACAAGGGAAATCATTGACAATGTGATCAAAATGGGAATTTTCTGCTTGAAGATTGATACTACAGATGTCTGTGTCCTAAGTGTTGAGTACATGCAGAACAAGAAAACTATAGTACATGGACAGGACCTTCTAAATGACTTGAGAAGTAGAGCTTTGCTTTTGATGAATACAGAGAGCAAATCCCAAATGTTTGAGACAATCAAGAAGAAAGAGAATCTTGAAAAGTTTGTAACTCATGTCGAGACTGCCTTACAAGTAGGTCAATTGTTGACAAATCTGCACATGTCAGGTCACTTTCAGTACAAGCTGTATGAAAAGAAGATGAAAGCAAATGGTTTAGAAAGGTTTAAAGATAAGCTAAACAATGAGTACAAAAATTGGTGTACAGAGCTGGAAGAATGCAGAGAAAAACACTACTGGATGAATTTCATTCTTGGCAGTCAGTTGCATGTATTGCATGACTTTTTTGAAATGGGAAATGATAAGCAAAGAGTTCACAGTATGCTACAGTTCATTCATCCTGAAATAAAAATAGATGGAATGAAAGAGTATTATTCAAAGTTACTGTCAGATGGATCGGAGTCATCTCTAATAGAAAACATAGCACTAACACTGGAAGATGCCATGAAAGATTTGAAGCCTGTTTGTAGGCCTATGGATGCAAGTTTCTTAGTTTTTCCACGAATAACTGACTTTGTCAGACCAGGTAAATTACACCTTGTTGCTTTGGAGGAAAACAGTAAGTTGGTTATGAAGACTGTTTTGGCACTCTACTACAACACTGTCAGGAAGTTACCAGAGCCCTACCAGATACTTTTCTGCAGTGAAGATACATCATGGGTGGAAGTCCAGCTTCTTCTACATCGTAGTGCCAGATCCAAGGAAGAAAACTTGTTTTGTATTGCAAATGTTGAAATTCTTTCAAATGAAATACAGTTCCAGCTTGTTGAAGCATTACATCATTTATCAATATGCCAGACATTTCTTCTTAGTATTATTGGCTGTGGGACTGAAAACCATCCCATATTTAATGAGTTCAGTAGTTGTATTATGCCAGTTCATCCTTTATCAGACACCGCATTCACAAATATTTTGCAAACATTCTGGCCAGATGTGTGCTCCATTACCTCTGATGTACCTGGTTTAGGGAAGACAGAGACCATAAGACAAAATGCACAGAGACAAAATAGAGGTGTGGCAACTTTTCATATTAGTGGACCACTAAATAAGGCACGACTTGTTCATCGACTGGCTGACATGAGAGTCAGACAAAATCATGCTCTCCATATTGACATTGGGAATATTGATAATCCATTTGAACTGGATGCATTTATTTTTGAAATAATTGTCCTTGGTTTTGTTTCAACTGGCAGAGCATGTGTGTGTTTGCCCACAAAATACATTTTCATAGAGATTGCAAATACAATAAATCACCAGTTGAAGGATGCTCTTAAGACTGCAATGTCATTCAAGAGAACAAACTTGTCATGGCAACACTATAGCAATTTCATTGTCAGCAACAACATTAATAGTCCAATTCAGGTTGTGTGCCAGTATCTAAATGCACTTGAAGATGGAACAATTGACACAAAAGATATCTACTTCACAGGCAAGAAGGCTGTATGCCCATTGCCCAGGCAGAAGTGTCTGCAGTTACTTAGAATGTACTTTCCTGGACCTGAAGAAATGTCTTTTAGCATTGCTAGGATCTTCATAAATGTTCTTGCAGACCAGCTGAAGAAAATGACTTGTAGTACTTTCTTTCGAACTCAGCATTTGCAAACTGCTTTAGGAAAAAGACGAGAAATTGCTGTAAAGAGTAACCTTCTTTATGCTCTTCTAAAAACATGTAGTGAATTTGCCTCAAGATCTGTGAATAACTGTCGGATGTTGCAAGCCTCTGCAGTAAAATTAGATTCTGGTGCAGAATCTAAGGCTGGAGAAATGTCCATTGGTGGTACAGAGAATTCACTTCTTAAAAGGGTAGAAGGTATGGTTAGATGGGAAGACACCAACCACCTGATTTTTGTATTTCATAATCAAGACATTCAAACCTTGTCAGCTATGTACAGAGAGAAGTCTGAAGTACCAAATCACATAAAATCTTTGTTTGAGAGTCAACTCAAGAAAGATCTTCCAGACTTCAAGACACAAACTGCTTCATACCTGCAAGATATACTTCAGCGAGTAGCAAGAACACACCCTGTACCACTCTCCAAGGAAAAGCTTGAAGATATGGCAACAGAATATGCACTAACACCAGATAATTTATTGAAGATGGTTCTCATAATGCTGAGAATTAAGGCACATATTCCAGTACTAATTATGGGTGAAACCGGTTGTGGAAAAACATCACTTATTAGGTATTTATCCCAAATTTGTGAAGTTTATTTTGAAGTTGTTCAAATACAT
This sequence comes from Unio delphinus, assembly GCA_029339505.1. Lineage (NCBI taxonomy): Eukaryota > Metazoa > Mollusca > Bivalvia > Unionida > Unionidae > Unio > Unio delphinus. The sequence goes on along the minus strand of JAQISU010001242.1, from coordinate 7,302,878 downwards.
GCAGGAGTTGAGGAGGAGTTTATATTGGCAAGTATTGAACACATATGCAGAGAAGCAGAGAAAAATTTCACAAAGCCAGTATGGCTTTTTCTGGATGAGATCAACACCTGCAACCACCTTGGGCTTATCTGTGATGTTCTTTGCCATCATACATGTTTGGGTAAAACTTTACCTCCAAATGTTGTTGTTATGGCTGCCTGCAATCCTTACAAACAGAGGCCAGAAAAGAAAGTTTCAACAGCTGGTCTTCAAGGAAAGATAAAGTTTGATGAAATGTCTCGTTTGGTTTACAGAGTGTTTCCAATACCAGAGACTATGGTTGACTATGTGTGGGATTTTGGAAGTATCAGTGAGAAGGATGAAGAAGCCTATATTCATCGCATGATTCAAAATGTCTTCAAAGATAGACCCCAAATGGACCAGTTACTTGCAGATCTTGCAATCATGTCACAAAGAGTTGCTCGTAACATCGAAGATTCCGAGTCTGCTGTCAGCTTACGAGATGTTAATAGATGCAAATTGTTGGCCAAATGGTTCCAAAACTTCATGAAGAAGAAAATGACTCATTGTTTACATAAGAAGAAAGATTTTCAGATACGATGCATGATCTTGGCCTTAGCTCATTGTTATCATTGTCGTTTTGCAAATGCATTAGACAGGAAGAGTTACAGAAATGGAATGGCAGATGTATTTTACTGTCATCAAATTGGCGAGTATGATGAGAATAAAATACAAGATATAATAACTGAGGAACAGACCGATATTTTGAACAGAATGGAACTTCAAACAGGCACTGCACAAAACACTGCCTTGCAAGAAAATGTTTTTGTTATATTGGTTTGCATTTTAAACAAGATACCAATATTTGTTGTAGGCAAACCTGGATGCAGTAAATCTCTCTCAATACAGGTAATTCGAAGCAACCTTAGGGGAAGAGATTCTAAAGATCCGCTATTCAAGTCATTACCTCAGCTAAATTGTGTGTCTTTTCAGGGTTCTGAGTCGTCTACTTCAGATGGAATCAAAAAGGTCTTTGAGAAAGCTCAAAGATACCAAGAAAATAATAACCCGGAAGAGGTTTTGTCAGTTGTTATTTTGGATGAGATTGGATTGGCAGAAATATCCAGGTTCAACCCACTCAAGGTGCTTCACAGTCTTCTGGAACCAGAAGGAAAACAGTTTCCAGATGTGGCTGTAGTTGGCATTTCAAATTGGGCACTAGATGCTGCTAAAATGAATCGTGCGATACATCTTTCAAGACCAGAGATGGATGTGGAGGAACTATTTTTGACAGGAAAGTCAATTAGTAAGTCACTAGAAAGGAATCCAGCAGACAGTAGTCATGAGCTGCTGCGAACAAGGCCCAGAGAACTGAAAAGAGTAGAGATTGATAAGGAATTGAAATCCTTAGCAGATTCATACATGAAATATATTGAGAAACAGACATTTCAAAATTTTCATGGCTTGCGAGACTATTATTCACTTGTGAAGTATATAGCAAAGACCCTGTCTGAATTGGACACTGAAGATTCAACTGATGCAATTAAAATGAAAATTATCAACAGAGGACTTCAGAGAAACTTTGGTGGATTGCCATCTGAATCATCAACCCTTCAGGAATTATTCAAAGCTAACCTACAGTCATTGGAGGATTACAAAGTACCTGTCATTGACCTTATTGTTGAAAATATACAGGATAAAATGGCTCGACATTTGATGCTCATTACCTCAGGTGATGCAGCATTTGATATTTTGGAGCAGCAGCTTGGCAAGCTTGAGCGAGAAGCAATTCCAGTCTATGGAAGTCGATTCGAAGAGGACCTTTCTGATGACTACAACTACAGAATCCTGAACAAAATAATCATTTGTATGGAACAGGGTCTTGTCCTCATCCTTAAAGATTTGGATAGCATATATGGAAGTCTGTATGATATGCTCAATCAGAATTACACATTGGTTGGAGAAAAAAAGTACTGTAGAGTTGCTTTGGGCCCATACAGTAATCCCATGTGCCAGGTTCATGATGATTTTAGATGCATTGTTTTGGTGGATGAGAGCAAAATGAACCTTGCAGACCCACCATTCCTTAATCGCTTTGAAAAGCAGAATTTTAAATTTGCAGACATTTTATCACAAAAAGAACATGTTGTCATAAAAGATTTGGAAGACTGGATGCAGAAGTTAACAAATGTACCATCCAAGCATTTTGAAGTTGTTGATGTTGTTCCAATATGTGGAGTGGATATGATCCCATCATTGGTGCATAAATACTTTCTCAAAATCAAAGAAAAAGGTACTCATACACCTGACAATGAAGTGGTAGATGAACTAACATCAACTTGCAAGCAGAGACTATTGTGGATCATGAAGCCTGAGGCAGTAATAAGGATTGGATTATCAGAATTGGGTAAAAATCCCAAAACTTCCAAAGAGGTTCACCATATTACAGATGAGTATATTCATCTTCCAATTCATGGGGGGCTTCAGAAGTACCTTCAGTCAAAGATCGATTGGGCATATCAAGGACCTGAGCACAGCAAGATGTTTATGATATTTACGAACAGTAACATACATACAAATGTACAAGATATTCTGCCAAATATCACATGTCAAGTTGATAAGCTAGGAGCATTTAAATCTGAGAAACAGTTGACCCACAGAATTCAGCACTTTTGGTCGGAAGCAGATCGGAAATGTTTGATACTACAGTGTAGATCTTTGGATGATGAATTGCATATTTTGTTAGCTAGAAATATTTTGGAGAGGACAAGAAAGGAAAATCTGAATAAACTACATGCATCCACAAAACATGTCTGCATGATCATACATCTTGATAGAATAAAAAGTGGATCAAGATCTGTGCCACGAATTAACTTTCTAACTGACTGGAAACTTGTGATGCTTGATAGCCTAGATGAACCAAAATTGCCATTATTAGAAGTTGTCAACAAGAGCTTGATTGAAACTATTGAGCAAAGAAGACCACTTTCTACATACATTCAGGAACAGCTGTTTTGGGCTTTCACCAGAATACAGTATGCACCAGGAGGTAGAAGTGTTGAAAGCATTCAGTCTGTTATTGAGCAAATTCGGTCATCTAAAGAGTTCTTGACCATCTTGGATGAGGCCATATTTAAATGGATTAAAGAACAACAAGAAAATATAGATGTAAAGAACTGGTGGATTGAAGTATCCTGTGATACTCGTGCTCTGTATTCCTCAACAACATTTAGTGATGCCCTTGAGAACTACATTGCGCAGGTTATCAATGATCCACTAGCCAGAATATTGTTTGAGCTTGAGAAAGTTTGTGCTTTGTCAGCATTTCTCCATGAAGATGCATCAGCTGATATACAGTTAATGTGGAGGAAACTGTTTAATGAACCTGAAATATTTTCCATTCAGAATACACCAAAGCCTAGTGACGCAGAATGCTATGCGTGTTCAAGTCCTGTTTTGCATTTTCGAGTACCATTCTTCAAAGTTTTCTATGAAAAAATTGAGACCACCAAGTATTCATTCCTTGAGGCAGTACAGAGTGTAAAATCAACTGCAGGAATAGAGGAAATAGATGACATGTCAGAAATTATTTGGAAGGAGTTATTATTACATCAAGAAAGTGTCATCACTCAAGAGGTTCCTGAACTAACAAAAATCGCCTACAAGAACTGGCTTGAGGACTACAAAACTGACTTTTTCAATGTAACATCATATCAAATTGTAAAAGGACTTTCTGATCAGCAGAGGGTTCAGGCAATCAGATGGTGTTTATTGGGAGAGATAGAATTACAAAATATTCATCCCACAGCTGTTATATCAGATATGCATGCAGGATTTTGGGTTCACTTGAGTTTATTACAGTCTGAACTTCAACTGCTGGATATGTGCAATGAAGTTTTAGGAGAAAACAGTGGAATTGCAAGCCTGCAACAAAGTATTTCAAAAGATGAACCTGTAGAGTTGGTCCATTTATATGTCACTAAGCCAGAAGAGAAGCTGAAACCTTTAGACGATGATGTTGTATCAACTGGTAATGCAACTGTTACAATGAATGTTGATAACAGTATGCAGGAAGGAGATCAGAATTGGGACAATTCTTCAGCATTGAAAACTTCTGGTGCCTCCATTATGCAGGATACTTTGAGAAATAAAGATGATAAAATTCCAGTCTCTGAAGCAGCAATTTCCATAATACCAAATCAAGATAAGAAGAAAAGACGTGAACTGTTGGTTGAATACCTTTGTAAAGCTCTTCTTCCAGAGGAATCAACTTTAGGTAAATTTTCAAATGTCACTGTTTGGCATCAAAGAGTATCAAGTGTATTGACTTTTGCCAACCAAGTGTCTATGGATCCAAGTGTACTTCATGCCTTGAGACTTTGCTGTGATGTTACTGCACAGATTATTTTCTCTCAACCTGCTGAGATAAATAATCTAAAACAGTTGGGATTGCTTTTGCAGAATGATTTACCTCTTGATGCTGAGGAAATCAGAAAACTCATGAAAGACATGATAGAAGCTTGTAAGGGCATACACAGTGATAATGCACAGAGGCTTATTGCAGCCTACTGCAGTCGTTGTATAGGGGCAAATCCAGACACTGAAATAATGTATTGGTTAATGGACCTAATATCAGATGGTTCTTTACCTGATAACATGCTGACACATTTGAAACCTCCTATTCACCATGCTCTTCATACAGAACTTGCTTTGGATAGTGATATTTTGTTCAAGCTTCTGGATAGTGACGATTGCTCACTGGAACTAATGAAAGAGTCACCCTTTCTTATGGCTATGGATACCTGCCTGCAGAAATTACATGAGGATAAACTTGTTGATTCTCCTTTTCCAGTTTTACTTATTGATATCCTTGACCAAGAGATTATGAGAAAAAGGATTGCAAAAGATATTGCAGAAGCTAATGCTACAAGCAATCCACAAATCCAGTACTTTCTTAAAGCAGACAATATTTTACGATCTGATGCATTATCCCTGAGACATGTTACAGCAGTTGCTTATATCAGGAGCTTCATGATGGTTCTTTCCATGGACTTGGGGGAAAAAAATTATGACACCTCAAACTGCCAAGTTGTCTTGCAGATGGTAAATGCTACATTATCACATAATGACAAGAGAATCCAGTCTCTGCAGGTTTTTCTACTGAAATGCCTTGGAAATGGTAAATGGATTTTCCACTTGCAAAAAATATGCAAAAGACTTTCTGACTATCTTCAGTTTTGTTCCGAAGACAGTTGGCAAAGAGATTTTGATTTAATATGTGTAGAGATTAGCCCACTGTCACAGTATGTTTCTCAGAGGATTTTGTCTTTTGCAACCACGTTTCATAAAGCAGAGGATGTTCAAGCCATAGATAATTTGGTCAGGGAAGCCCTGTCATCAACAGAGGATAGAATATGCCTATATAATGAAGTGATGAGGCATTTCTACATGAAAAGACTTATTTCAGAACTGAATGACACTGAGAAAACAAGATGTAGACTGATTGTGAATTGTGCAAAAGATTTGAAAATGGAAAAACACATGCTTATGGTTCTTGAATGTCTGTCTGGAATTGCTGATTTTCAAGTAGATATGTTACAATTACATGAAGAATCTCCTTTACTGCATACAAATATTTCCTCCTTTATTGGTCATCTGCTTGTTATTATGACAGTTTATGGGTCTGATGCCGGACAACCTATATCCGTTTTTGCAAAAGGATTGATGGATCCTGCATGTTTATCAGACCTGTTTCTTCCCGGCATGCCTGATGTAGTTGAAGCAAAATCTTCACAGATTTCACCAGCATTTTGTGTGAGCAAGGATAAGAACTTTCGAATTCTGAGAAATGGTTGTTCAGTGGATCTTCACATGTCAACTCTTCACAAATTCAACATGAAATTTGACTGTGTGCCATGCAGAGGATACTGTCTTCAAGGTGCTTCTAAACTGAAGGAGACGGCCTTTGGTTCAAGAAAAATGTCAAGGCTGTCAAGTATAATTTCCCATATTCTACTGCATGGTTGTTTTATTGGCTCTGTTGCAGTTGGATTTGCTTCTGTGGATGTTATTCATTCCCTTCTAGGTACAGAAATTAAAAAAGAAGATACAGTTTTCCAACTTTTGCAAAGAATGGAGATGGAATTGGAGTTTCTGAGCTCTTACCTTGGCCTTCAGCATCATGACGCAGTTGTTTTTCTTCACCTTGTTTTGTACAAGATCAATGATTTACTTTGTTCAGATAACAGAAGTATGGCTTCAGAGGCAGAACAATCTGAATGGGAAAAGGAATTTTCAGAAAAAATTGAAATGTTGGCAGAAGATACATTTGGAAGAATTCTAGACCTTAGGAGACAGCAAAACAAACTTTTTGGTATGCCTGGAGAAGCTTTGGAAAATTTGGTCCAAGAAGTTGATGAGGTCGAATTAGAGAATCGAACACAAAGATTACCTTCACTGTGGAGATCAACAGAGAGTCCTTCATTTAACAGCCTTGTTTTGGTGCTTGGAGGAAGGAAGGAGTATTTCCAGTTTCTTTGGCTTGTTTTAAGTAATTTGCCACAGATAAAGCTCATAAAATGCATTTGTCCAATTTTGCATTGGCATTTGATATGTTTTGTTACTGTGAGCTACAACTTGAAGAAAAAAGAGGCTGGAGATATTGTAATATCAGACTTTCTGTGCAAAGAATCTGATGATAAAAGAAGGCGGATGATAAAGGAAAAATATGAGCAATTTAAACAAGCTTGGGATGATATTATGGAGAACATAGAAGCTCTACAAGAGTTTGATCCTGACTTTCCTAAGTTGGAACATATCCATGGCCAACTGCCACTAAAATCCTGCTTATATGATGGGCCACAGTCAACAATTTTCAAAGTACTGTCCACACTGGTATGCATACAGAACAGGCTGCTTGATGAGACTCTGAAAATAGCTGTCAGTGTGAAGCCCAAGTCACTGAGTTTTTTGAGGAAAGGTGAGGAAGGATTGATCCCATGCTCTTCATTGACAGATGTAACCAGCAGGGATGTTGTGAACTTTGAATGGAATGACAGTTTCCTGAAATATTCACAGAATGATGTAAGGTATGGATTCGGAAGACAAATTGTGTATGATTTTGAAACAATTGAGGCTGAAGTAGCAAGTGAAATCTTGACTAATGTTAAATATTTGCTAATAGAAGATTCCTTGCCAAGTATAACTTATGCAGATGAACTTTACCAAAATTCTGTTGCCATGATTTATCAGATCCAGAAAAATATAAAACAAGAACCACTACCTCTGGATCTGGTTGATGCTATTAAGAAAAAAAAGGACAGAGATCCAAGACACGTTTCTGATTTCCTGACACAACTTGGAATGATCCTGTCTCTTTTAAAGAAAACTTGTGGAAAGCCAGACACTTCCCTTGTGGACTATGTGGATGAATGGAAGAACATACTGACCCGTCCCTTTAACAAAAGCCTATTGCCAAGTCCCGAAAACAGCATTAGACTATGCCATCTTGTCTCGCTGCATGAATTACTGGAAGAACTAAATGCAGACAGCATAATTGAATCTTTGGATTATATCCGTGTGAAGTTAGCATCACATACACAGAAGAAACTTTCTGATCTTTTGTCCATGAATCCAAAATTAGCAGAACTGACTTTGAGGGCAGTGAAACGCTTTGCTCACAGATGCCTGTCATCTGAGAAAGTTGACATTTCACAAAGAATGATCAACTACCTGTGTGATGCCTCCTTCTGGCCAGTTGGGATGATGAGCGATGGTGTTTTAAATTATGGAAGCTTCAAGCAGGATCTGCAGGCTTTGTTTCCAGAAGATGTAACTGTTCAGAATGTGTATCCACTTTTCCAGCTGATTGATTCAGCAGTTGAAGTAAGTGAAAATTATTCTTTCCTGTTTGGTGTTCAATCTCAATTCACATTTAAATTGTATTTAGAATGATCTGTGAACAAGAAAAAATATTCTGAAAAATTAAATATAACTTTCATCTAATCACTTGCTTGATGAAGTAGGAAGTTGGAAAATTTAAATTCTGGAATAGAAATAGAAATTATCAAAATTTTCCTGAAACTAATTTCAGTTGTTGCAACATTTCTATGTTGAGGAAAGTAACAAAAGAAACATATAGTCATGGAATATTAACAGTTACTTTGTATACAGAGAGCAGTTGTATTTGTTGCAATCACTGAATTAGAAAGAGTTATTTGCAACTTATGTATGTATGGCAGGAGTAGCTGATTCGTGAATCAAATAAGTCCTGTCATAAAAAGTGAGATCATATTGGGCATTTCAACATTTGCATTAAATCTCCTGAAAAAATTTAATATCACATTAACAAGAGAAGCAGCTTGTTATATGTGCTGTTTCTACTTTGGAATATTTTTCACAAAACAGTTTAAGCCAGATTGGAAGCAAACAATTTGTTTCAAAACGTGGTGACCAATATAAGTTACATTTTTAATAATAATAATACAGTAATAATAATAATGAGGACTTTGTATAACACCTAATCTTTAGAAGCTCTAAGCAATTTACAACATTAATGTATATAATGATATGACTACAAAAAACAAAACACCATGAAAAAATTAAAAAACAAAAAAAATGCAGAAAATATTTAAGGTAGGAAACATTATCAAGTCTTTAAGTTTGTTCTTTCAGTTGAAAAAGGTGAGTTTTGTGTCTAATTTCAATGGGCAATTCATTCCACGTTGCTGGGCTCTGGTATGCAAAAGAACGTCCGTCCATATGACTTTGTTTTCATAGTAGGAATAATGAGTATATGATTGTCAGAAGAGAAGTGCAAGTATCTTGCTGGTGTGTACATGTGGATGAGGTCTGATAGGTATGTTGGACTGGAGACCATCATTGAAACATTACAAAGAGAACACATTTTGTGTTTGATTCTGGATCAAATGGATAGCCAGTGTAGGGTACAGAGCAGTGGGGAGGTGTGCTCTGATCGTGGTACTCTAAGGATGATCCAAGCAGCTGTGTTTTGAACTTTTTTAAGTTTCTGGAGTAGATATTGAGATGAACCAGACAGAATTGAGTTACAATAGTCCAGTCATGAAGGTACTAATGAACACATAAGTGTTTTAGTGGCATCAACTGATAGATATTTGCAAATGGAGCTGATGCATCTCAGCTCAAGATACACAGCCCTGTATATGTTCATGACATGTTGGTGCAATGTGAGAGTACTGTCTAGAGTAAAACCAAGGTTTTGTACTGACTGTGTGAATTTAATGTTGGTGTTGCTGATATTTATTGTTTGAGGTAAAGGATGTGAAGGATAAAGTCAGAATGTCATCAGTTTTATCATCATTCATCTGCAGCTTGTTACATTCTCATCCATGATTTGCATCAGAAATGCACCTGTCTACTCCAATGGATTTCAGTTTGGTGGCTAGATTTGTATATTTGGGTGTCATCAGCATACAATATGTGAGACACTGGATGATGATCTTTGACGCTTGAGAGCAGCTGAATGCCCAGAATGAAGATAACATGACCAAGAACATGCCCCTGTGGAACACAACAACATCGATCAGCTGAGCTGGAGTGTATATCATTTGCAGATACAATTTGTGTATTGTTGTTGTTGTATGGTTTAACACCATTTTCATCACAAGATAGGTTATACATGTCCGTCAGTATTAATGATTGAGGAAGAATCCGTAAAACCCCAGAAATAACCACCGACTCACGAGAAGCTACTGGCAAGCTTTCTCACATACCCACAATGGCCGAATCCAAGATTTGAACCCACACAGACAGGGATGAGATGGCAATGATCAGTAATGGAGAGCACTTTAGACCACTCTGCCACTTGGGCCCCAGGCTGTATTGTGAATGCCAAATACATGCTGGAGACAGTGAAGTAATATATAATGGTCTATTATGTCAATTGCTGCAGACAAATCAAGGAATCTTTCCGCTATCCTAAGTAGAGAGAATGCCATTAACTACTTTCACATGAGTAGTTTCAGAACTGTGGCAAGGACGATATGCAGACTACATTGCTAAAAAGACTTTGAATTCAAATGAGATACAAGTTTGGTTAGAACAATTCTTTTCTAAGATTTTTTTTTATGAATGGGACATTAGAAACTATTAAATCATTTTGGTCAAGTGTGGGTTTCTTCAGCAGAGGCTTTACAATGGCAGTTTTGGAAAAAGATCGGAATTCCCGGGATGGGAGAGAGGTAGTAATAACATTAGTTAGTGAAGGCAATATTGGGTCTAAGCACTCAAGCAGCACTGATGTTGGTATTGGATCAAGTTAACACGACTTTGGTGCATTCTTCATCATGGTTGTCCATACTAAATCCATAGAGACAGGTTAAAATGCAAAATGCTCCTAAAAGTTTTTTTTTGAAATTCAGTATCATAACTGTATGGTGACGAGTCAATTGAAATTGTGTTGTCAAGCTTATCTCTAATGGTTTGTAGTTTGTCATGGAAGAAATTTCCAATTAGGTCTGGAAGGTCTACTGGAGAGAAGGTTGTTGGAAATGGTGTCTGTGTCTTGTTCCTTGACATTAGCTTGTTAGTAATCTCGAAGAGATCTTTACAGCTGGAACTTTCCATGATCATAGCACTGTTGTGGGATAATCTGGCTAAATGGACTGTTTGTGACATTCTTCTTAGTGGATTCATATATTTGTTTATGAATAGTGAGTCTGGTGGAAAGCCAAAGCCTCTCCGCTTTATAGCAGTCTTTTTTTAGCAGTGCAAAGCTGGTCCCAAACACTGCTTTAATAACAGCAATTACTTATCCTGCCATTTATTGTGTTAATAACCATCCATTTGATGTGAATACATCCTCCCACAGAGTGGAGAAAAGTCAGAATAACCATTTGCACTCCACTGTCTTATTTTGCACATCACTCTATATGTCATGTAATTCTATGAAGGAATTCATTATTTTTATAGATGACATTCTGTGTAGACATCTGTCAAAACAGTTACCAGAGAAGTTAACATCTGTAGCAACTTACTGCAAACAGTGGTCCTCTGCAGTTTTCAGTTAGTCTTGGTGTTATAACTGTCTGTTTCATTTTCTAGAAAACCATACCATAAATTATCTTGTTTTTCCAATGTGAAAACTACAGGTCCTTTTTCATGAGGTCAGCTTGATTTGTTTTTTTTTTCTTCATGAATACAGTGTTATTAGTGCATTTGTAGGTGTGCACACAGTATTTTACTGCATATAGCTAGGTGAGTTTTTCAGCAACATCATACAGTGTTCTTAACACATTCAAAAATACAAAGAACAAAATTGTATGCAGTATGACACTGTATACAACCAGGTAAGTTACACTGTTACATGATTTCTTTATCACAGGATAATGTCAGAACAGTCTGTGGGGCAGCATTACCACTGAAAGGGCCCTTGGGCTACTCACACAGACTGCATTAGTGCTCAAAGTGCACATAAAAAAAACTTGACACTTCTTGCGAATTTGGTCTTGAATCAAAGCCAGGTAATCTTCCCTCACCATTTTCTTAAGAATTTTGTGAAAAAGTATCTCTTCCAGGTCTCGCGTGGTAGGACAAATATCATTGGTGGCTGTTGAAGCCCCTCCCAAAGGAGGGTCTAGAAGTTAGAGAAGTCGATAGACTTACCCTTGTAGGGAGAAGATGATGAACATTTCTCATGTCTCAACAGTGCATGTGCCTTAGGTTGCAGTTTACTTCCTCTCATTAGGGAGGTAGAGCCCCCCATCAGGGAGGTAGACCACTGCACTACATATCATGCTTCTAGCAGTGTCTCTCACCCCCTTATTATTATTATTATTATTATTATTATTATTATTTTGAATACAGTCTTCTCCATACAAAAATTATGGGTCCGGTAAGCCAAACAAAAAAAGAAAAAGAACTCCAACTTTTCATCTTTAGCTCATGCGCCAGCAAAATAACCAATGGAAAACATTCTATTAGCACAACTAGGCATTGGTCTAATGGAAAATTGCTTGGAAGTCGATGTATTAGGATGTATTCAGAAATAGTCCCCAAAATGTGTTTCCTACTCACATTTCATGCGAAAACAGCAAAAACCTAGCACCAAGTTAATGGGACATGAGGTAGTAGCCTACTTCCAAGATCTGTAGCATCGAGGTCATGCATGATACACTAAATTGGGTGGTAATATAGAAAGGTAGACAGATTTAGCTCTACAACAATAGCAAATAATCTCGAGATATTAGTTGGACTACAAAATATAGAGAAGAAAAACCTTTTTTTTTTTTCCCTTTTTTTTTTTTTTTTTTTTTTCACCCAAAATTCACCTGTGGTCGGAATCTGATTTTATGTTCAGATTTTAGACTTTATAGCCTCAGATCTAAGGCAGACCAGACTGAAGTGCACACAGACAGGTGAACCTGTGCAAGACATAGGATGAGGTGGACATTTTGAATAAAAAGTCTTCTCCATATGAAAATTATTGGTCCGTTGAGCAAAAAAAACAAAAAAAAACAAAAATAAAAAGAACTCTAACTTTTCACCTTCTGCTCATGCACCAGCAACCTAACCAATGGTAAACATTATTTTAGCACAAAAATGGGCATTGGGCTAATGAAAAATTGCTTGGAAGTTGATGTATTAGGATGTATTCCAAAATAGTTCCCAAAATGTGTTTCCTACTCGCATTTAATGCGAAAACAGCAAAAACCACCAGGGGTTAATGTGTTAAGAGGTTTGTGTTAGGAGTGGTCGGCCTGATGTCAACATAATGTGACTGGGTGGGACATGATGCTACATGTTTACAGCATAATGCCTTGCTGCTAAACATCTCTGAAAAACTGCCATACTGCAGACATCATAGTGATATGACTAAAAAAAATTTAAGCTGATTTAAAAATCCCATAACACACACACACACACACACATAATACACACAATGCTGAGTCCCTTAGATCTAAACGTAAAATTGGGAACATCTCTTCACATCCATACAGGGTCAGTGGGGGCACCTCCAAAAGATGATATAAATGGTTGCAGAGTGAGTTGAACCATCATGTGAGAAAAGAAGCAACATATTTCCCAATCCTGTTGAACTGAGAGTAAGTCGCACTCTTTCACGAGGGAGAAACAGCACACTTTTTCCCATAGGGCTGTGAGTTGCACCTCCATTAGGGTGAAGCAGCATTGTCTATAGGCTCAGTTTGCTTGATAATGTAATCGGTGGTCTTTCCCCCAATTCCCATACCCTATACATTGTTCCCCTAAGCCTTCACAGTTATAAGATTCACACCCTTTCCTTTCCCTTAAACACCCACTTTGTACATTGAAACAGCACAAGTGGGTATTTCCATGGGGAACTAAGCTTGCATTCTAGTGAAAAAAGCACTGAAGGCATTGATAAAGGTTGTACCAGGTCTACAAAACCTATACAATGATGAAGCTGTGCAAGGTGTTGAAGTAGAACCCTATTTTGGAATTGAGGCTATTGTCTTACTGCATGCTTATGAGATAAATAGGTAAATTGAGGAAGCAAATATCACCATAGGAAGCTTCATTGAATATTACATTCATGAAAGGGTCAGGGTGGGTATTTGACCAATGCAAAGTGCTTAAACTGCAAATGTCACAGTAGCACCCATTGTACAGATGTATCTGCATTCCAACACTAAAGTACATACCACCACAATTAGTTATTAACATTATTGTTTTTCAGCACATGATTATAGGCTATACATAGTGGCCAGGAAAACCCCGAAAAGAACAACTGACCCACAAGAAGTTACTGGCAAGCTTTGTCACATTCCCACATTGGCTGAATCCAAGACTTGAACCCACACAGCATGGTGAGATGGCAGTGATCCATAACAGAGTGTGCTTTAGACCACTTGCCCACTCATGGCTCTTAGTTATTATTGTGAAACTGCAACTAACCATCACACTTATGGTCTTGTGGCCGGTAAAATGGCCTGTACTTGCAATACAATAGTGAGTTGCTAATCAGCAAGCAGCATTCAATAGACCTTTTGCTGCTCACTTGTAGAAAAAAAAAGACCGAAAAGGGACAATATCGTATATCTTGATAAAGACTTGGAACTGCTTGATATGGCAGCACAAGACACAATGAAGAGAAGCCATCTGCCACCAGTACCTCCATGTCTTCAGCAAGTCTGACCTACTAGAGGACAACACAAAAGACTGCCTTGAAAAGCACCAGGGCATGTCCAAACTGGAGCCATACAAAAACATCCTAGCCTTCCAGAACCACCACTACTAGTCATGTGTATTGAACATTATTTATGCTGACTTCAAGGTGCTAAATGTGCCCTTTAAAGGCCCTACCAGCAATCCAAATGAAAGGACGACATAAAAACAGGTAATATGTAGTCTTTGCTACATAGATGGTATTTTGAGTTATGCCATGACAAAGATGTGAGACTTCCAGAGTGATGTAGAGGAGATCATTATCAAGCTACATTATAAGCCACCGACTGTTGCACATATTTTGGAGAACTTGATAATAATAGGGTCTGAGAACACTGCCATATTACTGGCAAGTGACGTTGTACTGTGCAGAAAAGTATGTAACCTCAAGCTGCACATCTACACAGAAAATAAACAATGGTGCCAGTTGTGTTTCATGACATGGGACTATGAAATTCACCTTATGGAGACTGTTAAAAAGCTTAATCCAATTCTGAAATCACATGGTACATAATGTTTTAACAAGGGCAGATACAATTTATGGACAGTCTTCAGTTTATGAACAGAACACAATGATTAGCATTGACAATCATCTCCTTACATACATAGGCATTTACCCATACAAATACTTGAGCAACTGGAAGCAATTTTAATATGCACAGCTTTCACCAATCGAGACCATTTATAGTCAGCCAGCAATGCTTGGAGTTGAAATTCACAACATAGCAGAATAAAAGTGCAATACAACTGCAAACCACATATCTAAGGCACCACATAACAGTGCCATTCCAGAGAAGAGTTCAGGCATATCCTAAATCAACTTAACCTATACACAATGATAGCAAAATTAAAATTGAATTAAAAAGTTGCAAATAAAATCTTGTAGCACTTGCAAGAACCTCAAGCAAAGAGGAGATAATAAAAATTCTTTCTATAAATTGATTATAACTTTTGTGCTGATGTTTCATCAGTTGAAAAGAAAAACAGCAATATGACTCAAAGCCTATTCGAAGTGTTCTTCCAGCAAATTATATGGTTTTCCAATAATAAAACCATGCCACCAGAATAATGGCTTGCCTAAGAACTAATATTGTCCCAAGCATTTCATTTAAATATTGATTTTTTAAAAATAAAATAAAATTGATCTGCAGATGTTGATAGATATTAGCCTTTAAACATATATTAAAAGACTGCCAGGTGGTCACAAATCAGTGGAATTCATTTAAATTGAAGCCTGAATTTGAGCTGACTTAATGGGAAGCAGATATTGGTCCACCTGACAGCTAGGAGTTTTGAACTGGCTACCATTCTAGTAGGCCCCAATAAATAGATGATATTTGTTATTTTTGTGACAAATGTGTTTTGAATCATAGGACTAATCTTAAGGTATCCATGGAAACATATAAACATATATAAAGGCAGCAGTATTTAATGGATGTTTGAAACTAACTGCCAGTTATGGTCATCACCTGGATATGCACACATTGACATTGTGAGTTTTATAGATTTTTTACCCTTTTCAGGCTGGATGCAATGCATATCACAGTCTTGTGAATACAGCTATGTGTACCTTTTAGTGTATTGCTGCTGTGAATCTTTGAAAATACGCATATTCTGTTCATCAGTAGAACATGTGCACATGACCAACTCATTCTACTCACACAATGTTTGAAGCAGTTATTGCACCTTTTTGGGCCCCTCATTAAAATGCAGGAGTCCTCTAGTAATTACATTTTCTGTATGACCATCCATTCATGTATTTTCTGCACCATAGTTAATGTAACTTTTGCATGTAAATTATGTGCCATTTGAATTGCCCATTAGGGGTCGTCCATTTAGTACGTACGCAAAAATAAGACAAAACTTGACCCCTCGACCCCTCCCCCCATCCTTGTATGCATGCATACTTTTTACACCCCACCCCCATGTGTACGTACGTATGAATGACCCCCCCCCCCTCGTATAGAACTTCCAATATTTCATCCACGCAGAAATGACACCGGATTAATAATATTCAAATGTTTAATGAAACGGAGTAAAACAAACATTCCTCAGCTGCTGTATATATAAAAGAAATAAGTTGCATGTTATTAAACCTTTAAAAAGTTTGCCTGTGTCTGCTAAAGGTCAGACAAATGCCGACTGAACCCAGTCAAACAGGTTACGTATAACAGGAATTTCAGCAACAAGCTTAACATCAGGCTGAATCACAGCAGCATTAGCTGCACTATGCTGGGCCACTGTCTCAATATCCACAGCCTCGCTGACGTCATCATCCAGGTTTTGGTTCAAGTTCTCAGTGTCAGTATACTCAGTAGTGTGAACGCTTTGGTGTCGTCTTACACTGGTCTGCGACGAGTGATACACGCCGCACACAGGACATGTGCGCTTGATAATTTCAGATTGTGCAAGTGACGGACAGTGCAGATCAAATGACGCATTAAAAGGAATTTTGGATCCAAAAGCTAGCCGCTGTGCAAGTGAAGTGTAGTATACCTGCGTCTGATCCTTTACAGATTCTGGCTCAGGAATGCTAAGAACAGCGGTATACCTACTAGTTTGAAAGCTGAAACGATGGAGCATTTACCCCCATCCCACCCACCCCCGGTTCTTATGCGTGCGTACATTGTCAGTAGACCCCCCCCCCATACGCAAGCGTACACATTTGGGTTACCCCCCCCTCCATGCGTACGTACTAAATGGACGACCCCTTACCGTGTAGATGTGCCTTTTGAAGTTCAAACTTTTTAGATCCAGTTTGATGAGAGTTATTGTTATTTTTATGTAAATATTAATTCTTAACACATTAACCCCTGAGCCAAACAGCTGGGCAGCCCCATACAGCATACTTGCAGAGATCAACTTGAGCAGTGTTACCATTGCCAGTGTCTGTATCCCTAAGACGTGCTGACAGCAATTGGCTTGCAAATTTTTATAGAGGGGCATACTGGCAATAAATTTGTTATTTTATTTTGTATTCATTTTATTAAGCTGAATTTGGCACAGCAGTTCTCAATGAAATTACATTAAAAAAATGGTATAAATATCATGCTACATGCAGAAATAAAACTCTTAGATAAAGGTGAAAACAAATGATGTGCTTGCCAATTTTCTTCTCTTGCTATGAATAGTCCATAAAATTCATTATGAATTCACACAGAACTATTAACATCATTAACACATGAAATAACTTTATGTACATTGAAATTCCACTTTTCATCTCGCTTATAAACTTAACATCTTGTGAATGCTGTACATGGATTGGCAAATTTTCATTGCCCTTTACTTACCTTTCTTCCTTAGAATTCTTACTTAAAATTTAAAATTTAATAAAACACTTAACCTACTTTGAATAACACTCATACTAACAAAATTTATTTCCCAAACATTTATTTAATGATTCTTCAAAAGATCTACATGAAATGGTTTTAAACAATCCACACACAAATGAATAATACAATGAATACACATATTCATTAAAATATTAAATTCATTTGCATCAGGGTCTAAATCCGTTGATATATCTGCTGCTATTGAAGTCAATTTTGTTCCCTTTGGTCAGCAATGTTCACTCTGTCTATAAAGTATTTGGTTAAACTGCCTGCATAATTAGGAAAACAAATGGCTTCATTAATGGTTTGTGCCAATTTAACTCATCATGCAGGAAACCGGCCTAGACAAAAACTGCTACTCAAACTCTGTGCCTGGGATATAAGCTATGTAAACTCGGCCACGTTATCGAGGCACGTGGAAGATGCGGGAGGTAAAGTACGACCAGTTATCGAAGCAGCAGGGGTTAATGTGGCAAAATCACATATCTAAACCAGACTTTGTGCTTGATGTGAACTTGTGGTAAAAATGAAGCTTATTGATTTTGGGGTAAAAGGTTAAAATCTCAGAAAAATGGTTTGCTCACAACAGTAGTGCTACTTCCCAGACCTAATCCAAGCTTTGTGGATGGATTGCAATTAGAATAATAATTTTTTAAAAATCTATACATTTTTGGAGATAAAGGAAGGTCAGCATGATATGGGGTCCAGAAGTCAAGAGCACTATATTTGAATGAAGAAAAGTGATTTTTGCATAAAAAAGTTTAGTGATCTGTTGTTGTTGATGTAGGGTTTAATGCCAATATAGAGCACATGATATGCTATACATGGTGGCCAGTATTAATGGTGGAAGAAGTACCGGGGGAAAACCCCTGGAAATAACCACCGACCCACGAGAAGATACTGGCAAACTTTCTCACATACCCACATTGGCCGAATCCAAGACTTGAACCCATGCAGGCAGAGGTAAGATGGCAATGATCCGTAATAAAGAGCACTTTAGACCACTCGGCCACTCGGGGCCCCTTCAGTGGTCTGCAAAAGAAGACTTACAAACACCTGGCAGCTACATATATAAGATGACATTCATGGTATTTGTTTTGGTTCAAATTTCCACTGCAGAAGATTCTTTTAACAATCATATTTTTTGACCATTAAACATACCCTGATGTGGTGTATAAATTGACTTGTTGGTCTTGATGTACCTTAATGGACATATTCTCATGAACTTAGTTCTATACAGATTTATGACCCTTTTATCTTTACAATGGGAAATTACTTATAAGTAGTCTAACTTGATAACTATTTCAACTTGTTCCAGAGGAATTTGGTAAGATTACTGGTTTTTTGCCTCATTCATTCAGGTCCAATTTTGTTGGAGTTTTTACACAAGTCTTTAATCTCCATTACAGCAGATCATTGTAAACAGCATATCTTGGGAATTATTCAACATATTCTGATGCAATTTGATGTGTACATTATCTTGTAGATCTTGTCTCCAAAATGCTTTGTTAGATGCCCTTTGTCATGCAAAAATTGCTTTTGTTTTCATCCTATCATTAGCATTGGAAGAAATTGGCAATTAGGCAAGTGTCAGCAAGGTGAGCAATATCAGACCCACTTGGGTCTCCTGTTGTAAACGTTTTGCTCTTTCTGACTGTTAACTTGCAGGAACTGCTTTTCTTCTCAACTGAAACTACTCCTCTCCATCATTGGGGATAGGAGTGAAATGTGAGGTTGGGGTATATTTAAGTCAGTAAATGATATCTCTATCAGTAAATTGTGTGACAGGAATGTGAATTTAATCAGTATTCTGTTTTTTAATCGTAGGAGCACAACAAGAAGATGGACCAGCATACCACCCAAACAAAGGCCCAGGGAACCCGGACCAGTCGAATTCGAGCAGCAAAAGGGTACAGGAAGACGTAGTTCTACAGCTTTGGAGATTCAGAAATCATTCTCTGTTTGTGTGTCACACTTTTTGTAGCTTCAGTATTGATAACTTCATGACTTGACTGTAAATAACGGTATTGTACATTGGTTATTATATTACAAATTGATTTTTCATGTATTATGTACCAAAAAAATCAATATACATATGTTGAAAATTGCTGTGAATAACTTTGTATGTAATTGTTTATGCACTTTTTGATAATGTTTTACCGTTTGTTTGATATATAAATACCTTTTATTTTAAAGATGCAGAAAATTGAAATTCATTTACCATTCAGATTTTCAGATCAGCTCATTGTTATTGTTGAGAACTATTCATATAAGATGAAAATAAAAGGTTGCCATGTCTCCTTCGAGTTAACATTGTGCAGAAATTTCTGTTACAAATGTGACATTAACAGCGTTTTTAAATAACCTCTCAACCCCTGCAAAACAAACACTGAATGCATTAGTTCACTGTTAATGTACTGGCATTACAAAATTGAATAACAGGATATACAATGTCCTTTGAAGATTGCATATTGTCATGCTAGTTCAGAAAAGACACAACTAGATCATGGGGATAGTAAAGATTCAACAAAATGTTAGGTTTGATAATGAGTTATAAATATTATGTGGCCATTGATAATGGTAAAGGACACACAGGTAATGACCGTCTTAATTATACCCCCACCTCTATACAAGCCTGTTTATATAGGAACCCTTGTGTCTTTCCTTCAATTTGGCATTCAATTTCATTAGTGCAAATAGACTCCCAGTTTCTGATGAATAGCCACACACTCTTTTAAATATTATTGGTATGACTTAACATGCACATCTCAACAAATCACTTGGCTTCATCAATTTTAGTAGAGTTTTGCCCTTTTTGATTTGTAGTTAAATGTATATAACACAGCTGAATGCTACTTGTCTTCAATTTTTAATAGACTGAAACACTTAGTAAATGCTATTTTCATCATCTAGCATGGCATCAAATAACATTTGTTTGACTTATTGCCATTTTCATCTTGTTTAATCTATTGTATGACACACTCTTTTATAAGCGTTATTACCCATTAAAACTTACAGCTGGATGTTGCATCTAACATAATCCTGTCAATGTAACTGTCATTGTCATGAAAATTGAATGTTTTTTATAATTATCATCTGATTAATGCAGCATATCACTTTTCTCATGGGACTTTTGTAGCTTTTGTCAGTTCTGAGAAGGAACTGGATGTAGTTTATGACTAACAGTTTTCCGTGGAACACCATGAAACTTTTTACACATGTTAGGATCATTTGAATGTAAGCATATGAGAATTTCAACAAATTACACTCCTCTCCCATTTGTTTTGGCATTATTGACCTTAGTATCTTGCAGCTGAATGCAGTGTATGACAAAAAAAATTGTGTGCAACTAATTTTTCAGTTTTGATGGATCACTGAAACTTAATTTTATGATTATGTGCAGATAATATAACAAATATATTAAAGATATAAATAAATGACATTTGCTCTGTTGGTTTTTGACAGAGTTAGTGCTGTTTTTCCTTAGAGTTGAATGTAGCGTATGACTGTTTTTAGAATGTGGCTTGTCTCATTTTTCACTGATTGTGCATGAAATTTGGTGAATGTTATAGCAATCTGCTGAAGATGCACATACTGACAAAGAACTGCACGCAAATGTAGTATAAGACAGAATATTGTGAATGCAACTTGTGTGCACATTTCTAAAGATTCACCTCAAGGTTGAGGGTCAAGGTTTTGTAAACATTATGTGTAAAAAAAAAATTTGCTTATATTCTTTAAACCTTTTGATTGATTCTCTTCATATGTATTTACTCCTTTGTGAAGCTAAGGCAATTCAGTTTGTGCTATGCTTGATCAACCTTTTATCTTTGAGTCAAAGTTACATTTTATAGCACTGCTTAATTGTGGGCTTGATGTCGGGGAGGGCCAAGCTGATTTTTTAAAATTTATTTTGCACTCATTGTTTATATATAAATACACTAACATAAAGGAATTTTTGTTAAGCTGTGGTCATGTAACAAATGTGTCAAATTGTTCTAAGTAGTAAACAACATTCTGCAGGCAAAAATTAATTGTTGTATTTAACTTTTTTTCTTTGTATAGGTAGACTAGATTTTATGAATAAACTGAGTTTATGTTGTATTAAATCTATGCACGCATATTAATGTAAATCAGTAATTTAGGTTACTTACTTTTATGTTTATGTATATATCTTAAATTGCCTTGCTTAATCCTTGCATTTACATGTATGTATATATTATTATTTAGATTAACAAGTTATTTATGTGTATATGATATACAAATTTATTTTGGATTGCTTTCCTTATTGTAGAAAATATACACTTATGAAAGAGAAGAGACTTCATTGATGCAGGTTCCCACACATAGGCCACATCACTTTTGTGTTGCTTTATTGATTTATATTTTCCCTAGTTAGGATTCTCCTGCATTTTAATAGATTTAAAAACAGTAAAGTGTTATGATTCATTTGTCAGAAAGTGAACTGATGCATCAGGACAATAAAGTGTTGATGGAAGTTAAAAACAAATAAATTGTTCCTTTGAGCATACACTTGGTACAGATTTCAAGAGGTGTATTTCATACATGCACAAAAAGTCATATTGCAAAATTGGGAAAATATAAGTTGTTTTGTATTGTTCTTGTAAATAGTGTATTAGGGTTTTTTTCTTACCCAAAAGTCATTCTTTTAAATAATTTAAAATGTTTTCAATAATGATTTGTCTTTTTTTTACATTCTGTGAATTGATTTTATGAATACAGAAAGATGACCTTTAGTTATTTTAATGACTAATTATGCTAGTTTGCATATAGGTACTGTTTGCTACGCAGTGTCTCGGTTGACAATTTTACAAAGACTTGCACAAACATTGCTGTAAATTTAACTTTTATTTAAATTTTACTTTAATTCATATTTTGTTGAAACATTTCTCCTCTTGTGTCAAGAATTGTTGGGTTATAATGTAAATCTGATCCAGAAGTAGGATTTATGAAAATGTGTTGTAATCAGTTTAAATTACTTTACATATTGTACAAACAGTACTAAAGTTATTTTTCCTACTTTGAATTTAAAGCGTGTGTCATATTGATGAATGGCTACAAAGTTGTGCTGTAAAGTCTGTGCATAAACATTATAGGTCACATGTTGTAATTGTAGACAGTTGTTGTCACAGGTTATAGGTCACATGTTGTAATTGTAGACAGTTGTTGTCACAGGTTATAGGTCACATGTTGTAATTGTAGACAGTTGTTGTCACAGGTTATAGGTCACATGTTGTAATTGTAGACAGTTGTTGTCACAGGTTATAGGTCACATGTTGTAATTGTAGACAGTTGTTGTCACAGGTTATAGGTCACATGTTGTAATTGTAGACAGTTGTTGTCACAGGTTATAGATCACATGTTGTAATTGTAGACGTTTGTAATTAAATTTGGATTATTTTAAGCAGGATTGACAGGTATCATAAGGCCCGTTCATTCTTATGTACAATATTGATAAAATGCAACATTAATAGTGGTAGGTTTTTTCACAAAATCTATTCTGTAAAGTTTTATAAGAAGAACTTCTAATTATAACTTGGACATGTTCATTTTATAAAACATTTTATATTTTCTGCTTGGTTTTCAGTTGTACATATTTTGCTGTAAAATGGATTTTCACCTAGTAGAAAAGATTTTGTCATCAACATACACAATTTAAAGTAGCATTTGTCATATATATATATATATATATATATATATATATATATATATATATATATCAGTCATGTTCGATTTCCTTTATTCATTTTGTGGGGTTTTTTTTATTATCAAGACCAGTTTATGAGTTGCCCTACATGTCTTGATTTGTAAATAGGATTATTGTAGTAAGGTATATTTCAGCATCTGAAAACAATACCTGGGAAAATAAATTGCTTTCTTTGTTAACTATTATTCATCATGCAAATTTTAAGAAAATGTATTTTATGTAACAGCTAGAGTAGAAAACAGATATGTAAAGTACATAAAAGTGCATGTTATTACAAAACAACTAAAATAATAATGTTTAAGTTGTATAAAAGTAGTTCTTAATTTTATTCAGATTTTTTAAAATCATGATTACCTGCATAATATTTCACAAATATGATTTTTAATTTACTTATAACATTTGTTTATTTCTAATCATCTTGAAAACTTTGATGATGTGGTAGTTTGAACAGAAATGGTTACTTGCTTGTAGATTTTCACATTAACTTCTGAGAATATGTTAGGCTTATAAGAGTTTTTTTCATGGCATCTTCCATATATAGTCTTGGTATTTCATCTTACAAAGTTCTTTGGAATTTTACACAAAATGCTGTTTGTAAATACGAGAAAAGTCATTTATCATGGCCTTGGCACAATTATGTATATACATTGTAATATTTCTGTTACTTTCTTATATTTAAGACTAATCCCAGTTATGTTTTTGTAATGTAAGGTTACATTATTTCCATGATGAACTCTTGAAATTTGCATCAACATCATCACTATTGTTACAAAATTTACAATTAAATGGAAATGTTTCCTTGCAGTATTGAAAACATTAAACCATAAATTTCACCATTATTCACTTATAATGTTTGTATTAGTTTTCACAGGTTTTGTGGTTGCTTCAAGCTATGAAACTCAAAAGTTCATACCTTAAAAATGTACAGTATTTGTTTTTCTTCCTGAAAAACAGGGATTGTTTTTTAATATGTAAACTCAAACATGAAACATTTGACATAAATCAGATTAAGTGAAGACAACTCTTGTAACATTGAAATAGTTTACCTTTTTATTAATTCCACAATATTCAGTTTTTAAGTCTGAATTGTTGCAGTTAGTCAACTTTTTATATGAAATATTTCTTATTAAAACTAGGTATTGTTTCATGGGTGAATCTACAGTCTAATCCCATTCATAGAAGAATGCCTATTATTGTCATCACAACTTCAACAATTAGTCTAAGAGCAGTTAATTTTGAAATTATTACAAAGTAAATGTATTAATTCTACACTTGCATCTCTCCGGCAATTTTTATAGCAATGGTTGGTGATCAGATTATGTTGATAGGAATGGTCATAGATTAGTGTAATTAAGTTATGGTAAAATTGAAATTATTCAAGTCAGCTTACCTACCCATTGACTTAATTCAGATATAAATATCTATAACAAGTATTGTCGAAAATATATATAAATATTGTGTACAAGTATAAATACATATTGTATACAAGTATACATACTGTGCACAAATACTGTCTTAGATTTAGAAGATGTTGATGAAATCTAACAGACATTGCAAGCATAAAAATTGTTTCTGACTTTTTTTATGAAGTATATGAAGATATTAAATATGACATGATTTTAATTTTCATTCTTGTTGACAAGTCAATAATTAAACCAAAGAATGCATATATATATATATATATATATATATATACTCTTGATCAATATTGATGTTGAATTATACTAAAATTTAATGGAAGAAATTTAAAATAAAATTGAAAGAAAGAAGTTAATACAAACAAGTTATGACAATTTTAATGTATTACACAGATTGAAGATATACATGAAAAGATGGCATACATAATTCAGACGATTACAACTTTTGTGTTTTTAGGCAATGATGCATTACTTGGTAGTTGAGCTTGTCATCTGTCCATTCAAATTTTTCATCTTATCTTTTGGTATGCATTATATGACTCAGTTGATGATCCTGTGATTACTTCTAACTTGTATACATGGCGTATCCACCAGAGCTTGAAATTTGTCCCATTGTCATGAAACACCTTCATCACAATGTTGGACTATGTTAGACTAGAGATTTTAACAAATACATTGCAAGAAACATTGCAGTAAATAGTACTTTAAGTATAAAAGGTTATTTTATCTTTATCTGCTTGTAATAACTACTATAATAAAAAGTTTAAATTATAAATTATGTACATATTTAAAGAGAGTTCATGTCTAATGTCAGACAAAGTGGTGGTCAAAGGGACACAACTCTTGTATATTTTGTGTATGATAATTATTAATGTAGTTTTAAAATACATCATATGGGAACATTACATTTTCATGCCTAGATTTTCATGCATGGTATGTGATTAGTGTCAGATTTAGAACAAAATCTTATACTTATAGAGCAAACTTCTAGTTACCTGCATAACCAAAAAAAACTATTATAGGTGATCATGCAGATTTTTTTAATTAACAGTTTTCGTGTTTTTAAAAAAAAGTAACAATCTATAAGAATATAATAGTCTGTCTGGTAAGTGTATTATTTGTCAGTAAATATTGCAGGTATATTCAGCTGGAGCACAACGTAGATGCTTAACAAAATTATAATAGAGCATGTTTAACATAACACATTCCTGGCTGTTGCTAAGTTTTCTGTTGTTTAGAGAGTTGAGATGCTATGAAGTGTATAGGTATATAGTCTTATATGCATGGATCAGTGTTTTCTGACATAGTTCATTTCAAACACCATTGATAATTTTATCCTATCTGTAGCACAGTAATTTTTCAGGTCAGCTTCATTAAATGTAGCTAACGTATATACAATGTTTCACGTGAAGTGTTTGCAACTAATTCAGTTGCTTTAGCTACATTTAATGATCTGAAAATGTACTGAGCTAGTCCTGCATATAGGATAAACTTGACCATGCTAGTTTGAACGAACTAACATAATATCAAAGCCTCGAAATAGTATGCGTGTGTGTATTTGTCTCTATCAAAATGTTTTTGTTTTGGTGTGTTTTTAAGACAGATTGACCTTAAGTAACTATGTTTTGGTTAATATTATTTGTTGTTGTTGCTATTGTTTTATTTGAGAACAACTATGTCACAGCAGAAGACAAGAAGGTATTTTATTTGGTTAAAAGTAGTTCTCAGCGCGTGGACACCATGACTGAGATGATTGGTCTGAAATGACTAGATTGAGATAAGAAAAGTAAGGTTAGCAAAACAGCTAGATTTCTCTGTCGCTTGGGTGAGAAATAAGAATATAATATAGTCTGTCATCTCTACAGTATATTAGAATGACATCTAATGTTCTTGTTGCATTACTGATTGGTATATTTTTGTAATCATTATTGTCATTTTGCCACTGTATTCATGGTTGATATATTGCTGTATTCATAGTTGGTATATTACTGTATTCATGGTTGGTATATTGCTGTATTCATGGCTGATATATTGCTGTATTCATGGTTGGTATATTACTGTATTCATGGTTGGTATATAACTGTATTCATGGTTGGTATATTACTGTATTCATGGTTGGTATATTGCTGTATTCATGGTTGGTATATTGCTGTATTCATGGCTGGTATATTACTGTATTCATGGTTGGTATATTACTGTATTCATGGTTGGTATATTGCTGTATTCATGATTGGTATATTGCTGTATTCATGGCTGGTATATTACTGTATTCATGATTGGTATATTGCTGTATTCATGGTTGGTATATTGCTGTATTCATGATTGGTATATTGCTGTATTCATGGTTGGTATATTACTGTATTCATGGTTGGTATATTGCTGTATTCATGGTTGGTATATTGCTGTATTCATGATTGGTATATTGCTGTATTCATGGCTGGTATATTACTGTATTCATGATTGGTATATTGCTGTATTCATGGTTGGTATATTGCTTTATTCATGATTGGTATATTGCTGTATTCAAGATTGGTATATTGCTGTATTCATGGTTGGTACATTGCTGTATTCATGGTTGGTATATTACTGTATTCATGGTTGGTATATTGCTGTATTCATGGTTGGTACATATATATTGCTGTATTCATGTTTGGTATTTTGTTCTATCCTCTTAATAGGTATTTAAAATAACAAAGTATATTTTTCTGTAATGATTTAGCCCTTTTAACCCGACAGGCCGGTTTACCGGCTTTTTGTAACGGTGTATATACCCGAAAGGCCGGTATACTGGCCTTGCTATCTACCATCATAACCCGACAGGCCGCTATACCGGCCTGTGTTATGTTATTCGCTAGATTCGCTATAGAATTGTCAAAATTTGTCGGGGAGGCTCGGGTTAGGGTGCCGTAATATGGGGGAGATTAGGGTTCAAAGGGTTAAATGATCTTTCAGATGACTCAGATTATAAATAGCTCAACACAACAATTTAGTTTGATAAATATGTAGTTCAGGTCAACAATGTGTCATGTTGGAAACTAACCAGTGAAATTCTACTGAACATAATTTGTTTAACTGAGATAAGTTTTACAGATTGTTCTTGTATAATAATGAAAATATAGTCACACATTTTGTCAATTTCATTTTAGATATTTTAATAACTTAATATATTGCTATCCTGGATAATTTTGAATTTAGTAAAATATGTGTAAGATGAGTTAATACCAGCATTTTTTTAATTTTAATATAACTGTAGTTTGTAAACCAGTATTATAATAGCACATGCAAACATTATATACAAGTATTTTTGCATTGTATGACTGCTGTAAGGGAACGCATCCATAAATATAATAGGTCCATTCTCTGAAATTAGGGTGTACAACGATTTTCCATGGATTCTGGCACAAATATGGTGCCCACTTCAGAAAGTGTTTCTTCGAATTGATGGCAAGACCAAGAATATGTCTGTCAAAATGGATGCATTGTAACTTGAACACTATGTCATGAAATCTTTCCTATGAGAGTTTGGCTTGAAATTTTAAATTGTCAAAATTTGAGGGGTTGATGTTTTTTTTTAATTATTTTGAGTGGATGATTGAGCATTTTTTCCTTTTAAAAATATATGTAGCTTACATTCTCGCACAGTTTGATTGAACTCTCCTGTGAGAATTTATAATG
The DNA here is from genome assembly GCA_029339505.1 of Unio delphinus. NCBI lineage: Eukaryota > Metazoa > Mollusca > Bivalvia > Unionida > Unionidae > Unio > Unio delphinus. The sequence goes on along the minus strand of JAQISU010001242.1, from coordinate 7,274,541 downwards.
AATTATTGTCATGTGTATTGTGTAATAATACCAGATTTAATTACAGTGTACCCTTTGTAATTCATGTCGGTAATTTGATATGTGATTACTTTTTTAAATGTGTGCAACATGAGAGCAATCCCGATAAATGACAATACAGTGGAGTATATTGAACTTGATAACTGCAGCCATCTTTATTTAGTATGAGATATCTGAGTTAATCACAGTCTGAGATTATGCCAGATAAAATAAGCCACATTAGTAAATTTAGTATACAAATATAATACTAAATATTGTGTATACAAATATACTACTAAATATTGTGTAGTGAAATATACTACTAAATATTGTGTAGTCTATGTTTGCTGATAGGCATATATCTATGATTACACTAATGAACATTTTTCAAACAATCAAAATCATGAAAACACTTTTAAAACTTGATATAAGAGGCATGTCTCCATTTTTCAGTTTGTTTTTCAATCCTGTCTGTTAATCAGTCAACATTCGTTTTCTTACTTCTGTAAGTCAGTTTAAAAGTACATACAGTGTATTTAAGCTAAGGACATGAGCTACAAGGCAGCTTTAATATAGACACAACACTATTTAAGCTTAGGACATGAGCTACTCGGCAGTTTCAATGTATTACACACTAGTGCATTTTAAGCTAAGGATATGAGCTACACGGCAGTTTTGGTATATTTTAAGCTAAGGGCATGAGCTACAAGACAGATTCAATGTATACCCACCACTGTATTTCAAGCTAAGGATATGAGCTACAAGACAGATTCAATGTATACACACTAGTGTATTTTAAGCTAAGGGCATGAGCTACAAGACAGATTCAATCTATACACACCACTGTATTTCAAGCTAAGGATATGAGCTACACGGCAGAGGGACAAGAACATTCATCTTAAATGAATTCCAGTTTGAACCATGGTTTGTTTTCTTCCATGATATTGCTTGATGATTAGGATGGCATATAATCTGCCAATAAGGAACATCTGCCAGTTTTAAATACTCTCAATGTCAGGCATTTTGAAAATGTATGTAGTTATCTTTAACAGTACTTGTAGCTCTTCTATGACAGATGGCTCTCATTTGTAAAGTAATTAATGGCTTTCCTTTGAATAAACATATATTTAAAAATAACAACTTTTGTACTTTATTTTTTAACAAAACATCCCATTTACTCTCTCTCTCTCTCTCTCTCTCTCTCTCTCTCTCTCTCTCTCTCTTTTGCAATCTTATTTTTATAACCCTGTTATTTAAAAGTTTTCCTCTTATAATCTGAGAAGGAATACAGTCTTATAGTTTGATGTGCTTTGACATGCCACAAAATTGAATTACAAATTACCAGACAAATCTAAAAGCTATAATTTGAGTTGAATAATAAGTCAAAATTCTAGTGTATCCATTTGCAAGTTTTTGTATAACAAAAACAATGCTTTTTATCATCAGTTTCGCCTAGCCCATGTTGGGAAGGAAGTAAGACATTACACGTTTCTGACAGAGGCAGCTGTGTCAACATTTCATATTTTGTTTGAAATGTTCATTTGCTTATATTTCCTAAACCCCTTGATAGATTCTTAGCAAATTTAACATCAGTCATTTTTATGAAGGCAACACAACTCATTATATGATGTGTTCTTGCCTCTCATACCATGGGGTCAAGGTCACATAAAAAGTGCCTGTCTGCATATTGATTAAAGTTTGTTCTATTGTGATGGATAGATGAGAGTATATTGGTTTTAATTTTTTTTTAAATAGGTCCAGTTTGATTTTAAAGTATTTCTGTCAAAATGTGTCATTAAAGTTCCGTTTGTTTAAGAAATTTTAGACCTTATCTTGAGACACATTGTCATATCTTCACGCAGGTTATGGAAAGATCGTGTCATTACCTAGTGTTTTCGTAAACATATGGCCAAATATACTAATCTAATAATTTTGCCTAAATATTCATTAATGTAACTCTTTTTATTTTTTTCTTCTTCTTAACTCGTTATTTTATGTTCGTTAAACTTTCATACGGGCTAAATATACTATGTCAATGTACCCAAAATTGGCAATTCTTCACATTCTACGGACATAGTATATTCAGTTTGATATAGATCTGTCTGATCTACATCGATTGTCATACAAGCAAATATTGATGCAATTTGATTGACACCTGCAATCTGTAACAAAACGTAGCACTATCTGCTGATTTTCCACAATTAATAACACCATGAAAGCGTTGCATTTATGAACATATTCATGAATGGCAGCATTTAACACTCCCAATTAGATCACACAGACCTAAATTTCATGCTGGTTAGAAATGTGAATTTTGGTGTACACGAATACATATTTCGATTCTTCAATACATGTCCGTGATTTAATGACACTGCAAGTGACACAATTCGCTTTTTATTTTATTGTTACCCTCACTTACCCGTTCGTTCATAAAACGTTATATGTGCCATACTTTGTATCTTGATATGCATGCATCACTCGGTCAAAAGTACATTTTTCACTCAATGGAATTTATAGACAAAGGTTTTTTAAAAAAAGGCTTTGCATGAATAAATATATATAAGTGAACTTTTCTGTCACATCACAGAATAAATGAAAGGCATTAAGAGTCCCTGGATTAATCGCTGACGTAATGTTGACTAATCTTCAGCCCGTCTTCAGTCTCGTCACATGTATCCAAAAGCGGCATTAACATACAACAACAACAAACAAACAACAACAAAAAAAAAAGGGGGGGGGGACAATTTTTTTCTTTGAAATGACTCAGATTGAAGCGAAGTTTCAAAGCAATATTAACCTGATCCCAATGACTGCCTTAAAAATGAAAATATATATAGAAAAACAAAAAAAAATTGTAACGTATTTTAAAAGGAAAATGTATGCAAAGTCATTATTCAGCACGGTCAGATATTGCTAGAAAAAAGTAATACCTACATACAGAGCGGTATTTATCAGATATTTGCGTTCAGAGACTGGACCCTATACATAATTTATAGAACGTACCAACAAGTAACATTTTATAAGGGGTATCTGACAGGTATAAATTAAGTAACATTTTTATAAGTGGTATTTGACAGGTATAAATTAAGTAACATTTTTATAAGTGGTATCTGACAGGTATAAATTAAGTAACATTTTTATAAGGGGTATTTGACAGGTATAAATTATCCATAATAGAATTATAAAATAAACTTGTCAACACATAAACATCCATTTCCATTTTATTGCTGATAACGCCAGCTGGTAAAATGCGATGACAGTGATTATTTGTCGTGACACTAAATACTAAAGCCAGTATAACACACACACACACACACACACACACACACACACACACTGATTTGATTAAGGCCATATCCTCTAGTTGATACTTAATGTTTCAAGTCAATGGACGTTATCCCATTGAAAAAATGCAGACCATACCACGATTCCGCATATATAGGATATATGGTTAAACGGCGTCAAAAAGAAAAAAAGCTTTAAAGACATTTTCAAGCAGCAACACATCCTTTTACATATACAAGTGTTGGTAAAAGCCGATATTTCGTCAACTAAACACGGATCTGACATGCGCGTAATTCTCGTGGAAGTGCCGTCTTTTAAGGTCTCACTGGACAGTTTGTTTTTTGGGGCAATTTTTCGTCCGACGATGGCCTATTGCAGAAAAATCATAATAATATTACATTACAGATACAAATACAAAATAACTAATGATTTGTGTTGAAAGGATGCTTGCAAGATTCTGACTGAGGTATTAAAGTTAATTCCTTATGCAACTAGCGGCTTTTATACTGATCAAACACTGCCACCAATCCCTCTTTTTTACATTCATTTTTTTAGAGAAAAGACCTATCTTGAATATTTTCCTGTGACAAGACAGCTAAAAGAATCTGTGTGTGCCTTATGCATAAATAAAGTTCACTAGTACTGTAACAAATTAGCATACTTGTCATCACCCCTCAACCATCTAGATTTTTTAGATATTTACCTCTGTAGCAGACACATGTAAATACGTAAGCCAAGTCGGCTGCTCATTTGAAGCCCAAGTTACCTATTTGATCTCCAATGCTAGTCCGACTGTGACAGACAGTCACCAACAAGTCAACCCATTTCCAAGCCTAACTCAAAGTAATTCTAAACCACATTACAGATTTAGCTTATGTGTGAACTGAAAAATGCTAGGATTGTGATAATTAGGCAATCAATCAATAATATGAGTTTTAAGTGACTCGTCCCGAGGGCTCTTGTCACTGTTTTATCCGTCAATGGACGGTTATTTAATTTTATCCTGAGGGTGGGTATGGAGCCACCACCCTGCAGGCATTTATGTGTTCATGGAACACTATTTAGTTAGGCCGTCACATCTGAGTAACTATTGAGCTACTGCTGTGTGATTGTAGGGCCTGTATAAGTATATGAGTGGGATTAGTTCCAGCACACACTCATATTTTGCCATCCGGTTTTTGTTGGTTATTTGTGGACGTGCTAAGCACGTAAAGTTGCTGCAGGCGCGGTAGGCAAGGCGGAGTGCCAGGCATGGTTGGTATTTGTCCCTAGTCCCTATATTTATACCCTGTGCTGTTCAATTTCTAGAGGTGAAATACAACTTTTGTAGTACAGTGCTTTTTGTTTGTAGTTGGTGTTTTTGCATTTATTCGCTTTGTTATTTCCTACTCGAGTGTTTCTTGCAACATTGTGTTGCTGGGCCTGATGACCTTGAATGTTGGGTCACCTTATAATTTCTATTTGGGTTCCTATGTTAGTTCTAAATTCTGTATTTATGTCGAATATGCAACCTTGTGTTGCTGGCCCTGATAGCCCTGGGTTTTTGGGCTACCTTATATAATCTATTTTGGAAGGATTTCTAACTCCTGCTTCCTTATGTTGTTTAGTTTGTTGCGACCTTGTATCGCTGGAGCTGATAGTCTTTGGAATTTAGACTACCTTATATGTGCTAATTTGGGGTCCTATCTTATTTGTCTCTCTAATTTAGGTGCAATGTTCTCAGTGCACTGTTTGGTACTATATATTTTTTATTTAAACCCTGATTGTATGATTTTGCACTGCATACTTGGTTGTATTTCTATGGGGGAAGGATAGAAGAAAAGAGAAGAGGGTAGCAGAGTATGAATTATAGCGTGTTAAACTTGCTTCCTACAATTGTCACCCTAATTCTGTTGTTTAGTTGGTATTTCTGAGTTGTTATTTTTGTTATTATTTATATATTAGTCTTTATTTATCATGATCCCTTATTGATTACCTTTAAATTTATGCTTATTAGATCGTATTTGTACTTTGTTTTTATCGCTTGATGAGAGTATACCTATTTATATTTTAATTGGTTCTTTGTTATAGGTAAGGTTTGAGGTTCGGTTACTTTGCGTTAGCAGTGGGTCCCTGCCGCAAATAGCAGGGGCCGTTAAGCGACACGTCAGGGATTGTCCACTACCACACCCAGTCACTTCCCCACGGTCCGGTCCGTGAAATGCGGCGACTAGGCAATAACAAAGGACCTTTGCCGCAAATAGCAGGGGCCGTTAAGCGACACGTCAAAGGTATCCTTTGTCACACCCAGTTTCCGCACCCCGGTCCTAACCGTTACTGATTTATCCCTCTTCAAAGAACATTGTTTTTGTTTATCATAGGTATTTCTCATTGTCTGTTTCAGTCAGTATTATTGTTATATTTTTTCCAATTTCTCTATGTTTTTAAGTAATTCTATCATATTTTTGTATGTGCCGACTAAGTTGGTATTATTACTTTGAATAATTTCAGGGTATGTATAGGGGGCCTTTATACTTTGTTGTTGTGTTCTAAATTTGTCCCTTTCATTTTTGGTTTTAGAGCAATGGTTGAAAACATGGTTGAGGTCTTCAGGGATGTTACAATGGTAGCAATTAATGTTATGAGGAAAGGGTCCTATGTATTTTCCTTGGCTATTTGCCAGTCTGGTTTTTCCTAAAATGATCCTATTTATAGCCGTTTGTTCTTTTGGTGGGCCCTTGGGCGGTTTCCTGTTTCTATTTACTTCCCTAGTAGTGGTGTATAACACTCTCCCTTTAGTACTTGTATCCCAATCATTTTGCCATAACTTATTTATTTGTGTGTTAATTATGCTGTATAGTTCGTAGGTACTATATTGTAGTGGCTCAAACTCGGGTTCATTTAGTTTTTCTTTGGCTAGTTTATCCGCCATTTCATTACCTCTAATTTCTATGTGGGATGGTATCCACATGAATTCCACTATCCTATTTTCGTTATGTAGCTGTCTTAGTTTGATATTTATTTGATCTAGGAATTCTTCCCTACTTTTGGTGGTGTTTGATTGGATTGAAGATAGGACGCTGAGCGAGTCACTAATGATTACTGTCTTGTTTGGTTTGACTTCTTCAATCCAGTTTAACGATTTAAGGATGGCCCAGAATTCAGCTGTATAAATAGAGCAGTGGTCTGGGAGACGTCTGCCTATTTGGATGTTATGCTCTGGTATTACCATTGCTGCAGCTGTTTTGTATGGATTTGTAATTTTGGAACCATCCGTGTAGATTTTTGTATATTGTTGGTACTGTGAGTTGATAATTTCTAAGGCTTCTATTTTAAGTTTGTGCTCTTGATTTTGTTTATTGCCTTTTGTAGCTAGGGAGGTGTTTACTTTAGTTTGTACGTTGGTCCAAGGTTCGTGTTCGTACACTACTCTAGGTTCCAATGGGAAGAGCTCTACTGGTAATAACTTTTTGAGTTGGTGGACTTGTTTTCCCATAGGTAATTTCATTTTAAGACTTTTTCTAAATGGTTTGTCTGTTTTATTTATGGCCAGGAGGGTGGGGTGCGTTTTAGAGTGGTTAGAGAGCCGTGCTGCATATTTTAACATGAGTTCTTGCCTTCTTAGTGATAGTGGCAATTCCCCTGTTAATATTTGCAGTTCGTCTGTCGAGGTTGATTTTATAGCCCCGGTGCTGCATAATAAGGCTGTTCGTTGGATTTTATCTAATTTTTTAAAATTTGTTTTTGAGGCTGTTGAGTATATTTGACAGCCATAGTCTAATTTAGATCTTATTAGGGCCCTGTATAATTTGAGTGATGTTTCCTGGTCGGCCCCCCCCCCCCCCCCCCCATTGTGTGCCTTTCATGCTTTTTATTAGATTTAAATCATGGTGGCACCTTTTAACTAAATCTTCTATGTGGTACGCCCATGTTAGATGCTGGTCATAATACATACCCAGAAATTTTACTATTTTAACAAATTGAATTTCCCTACCTTGGATTGTTAATTTAGGATATTGTATGTATTTTAGGTTTGGGGTGAACAGTACAGCTACCGTTTTTTGATGCGATAGTTTAAAGCCCCATTTATTGGCCCATTTTCCAATATTATTTAAGCTGTTTTGTATTTCAGACATGTTTGTGCGGCTGGAGGGGTTTCCTGGTCTCCATAGGCCACCTTCATCCGCAAATTGGGAAAGTTCGACTTTGGTTGATGCCAAATTTTTATCTAGGTCATTTATCATTATATTGAAGAGGGTGGGGCTGAGTACACTCCCTTGTGGAGTTCCGTTTTCGAGGGAGTGTTTCTCAGAGTAAGTTGCCCCTACCCTAGTTGTAATAGTGCGGTTTGTCAGAAAATCCTGTATAAAGTTAAACATTCGCCCAGTAATGCCATAATCATTTAATTTGGCTATAAGGCCTTTGGTCCATACTAGGTCGAATGCTTTCTCGAGATCGAGAAATACCGCAGTTAGATATCTGCTACCTTTGGTTTTTGGTGTTAAAAGCTAGTTTGATAGCAGTCTCAAGTCTTATTAGTTGATCAGTTGTGGAGCGCTTGTTTCTGAATCCACATTGATTTTCTGAGATTAGATTATTTTTAGTAAGATGTGACTTGAGTCTATTATTGATGATAGTCTCCATGATTTTGCATATGTTGTTGGTGAGAGAGATGGGTCGATATGAGTTAATATCGTGTCTGTCTTTGTTGGGTTTTAAGATGGGTATTACTATCGCATGTTTCCAAGCAGCTGGTAGCTTTCCTGTGTCCCATACGTGGTTTATGAATTTGATTATTGCACTGACTATGTTGGGTGGTAATTGCTTGTATATTATGTACCCTATTTTGTCCTCCCCAGGTGAGGTTTCTTTCTTAGTTTTGAGTGCCTGGTCCCATTCATATAGTGTTATTTTATTGTTTAATGAGGATTCTTTGGGCCCCAGGTCTTCAAATATGTGTTTATTCGAGGTCTCTGTATAGTTTCTATGGGTTTGGAATTCTGTAGTGTGGTTACTATCTTTGCTCATATTTGCAAAATGTTGGGCTAGTAATTCTGCTTGTTCCTTATCATTAGTGGTGTTGTTTAATTTAGGGGTGTTGTTAGTTTTTTTGCCCCTAATCCTTCTTATTTTTTCCCATACTTATTTGGAGTTTGTGTTATGATTGATGGTACTAAAGTATTTTTTCCAGGTGTCCTCTTTGGATTGCTTGATAAGTTTTTTTAATTTCTCACTTAGGTTTTTATAATCCTGGAAATGGTTGGTTACTTTGGTTCTTCTAAATTGTTGTAATGCTTTATTTTTAGCTTTTTGGGTAATTTTGATTTCATCATTCCACCACGGGACACTTAGTTTGTCAGATTTAGTTTTACTGGTGGGGATGCTGGCTGTTGCCGCATTTTTGATAACTTGCATGATATTTTCATTATATTGATCAATATTGTTGGATTCTATCTGGGATAAGTCTATGTTACTTAGATTTTCTCGAAAGGACTCCCAGTCCGCTTTTAGATAATTCCACCTGGGGATAATAGTATTCACTCGCTTTTGCACTGCCATTTGCAGAGTGGTAATGATTAGGAAGTGATCACTGCCCATGGGGTCATTCTGATCTACTTCCCACTTCGCCACTTGAGCCAAAGTGTTTGAGCATAGGGTGAGATCGATGGCAGACAAGGTTCCGTTTTCCGGGTTTAGTCGGGTTCCGGATCCATCATTAAGTATGGTTAGGGTTGATGTATTGGCCCAGGCCTCAATCAACCTGCCCCTCTTGTCCGACATCCCCCCCCCCCCACAGCATGTTGTGGGCATTGAAATCTCCGCAAATGACAGTGCGGTCACCAGTGATTAGGGTAGTTATTGCTCTATAAAATAGTTCATAATTAAGAGTGTTCTTTGTGGCTGGATCATAGATATTTATTATTAGTAGGTCGCTATTTCCTATTTTGATTTTTATTGCTTGTACATCTATATTTGAGTTAATTATTATCTCTTGTGTTATCGGTATAATTTGAGTAGATGGTATGTTGTTATTTATATACATGGCTACACCTCCCCCCATGCCTACTTTACGATTTTGGATATATCTTTGGGAGTAGCCCTGTATTATTGGCAATGTTTGTTTTGTTAGTTTAGTTTCCTGAATGCAGAGGATATCAGGCTTTTTTTTTTTGTATTGATTAATTTTAGTTTTAATTCATTTAGGTTGGAATATAATCCTCGTGCATTCCATTGCCATATCGAAACATTTTTATTGGTTGTACTAGCCATTTTTAGTGGGTTCATTTACTAGCATTTGTGTCCATATTTGTTTTTGGGCTATTTTGAGAGTTTTTAGTACTCCCTGAGTGTTTTGAGTCTTAAGTTGTTTTAATGCATCCATGAGAGTATTTATGGTATGTACCGCATTTGTTAGTCCTGTGTTTATTTCTTTTTCTATATCGCTTTTGTTTCTTGTTAGTTGGATGTTTCTATTTAGTTTGTATTGTTTCCTTGCGGTGGGGTAATCTACTTGTTTGGTATCCATTACTTTAGTGATTTGATATTCCCTTATTGTAGCCGGACAATTTGGGGATTTTGATATGTGTTTTCCTAGACATTGCGCACATTTGGGGTGGGTCCTGAGACATTTGCCTTTGTGTTCTCCTCCACAATGATAACACTTGTTTTTCCTTTTACATTTAGTTGTGAAGTGACCCCAATGCTTACATTTAGAACAGAATCTGGGCTTGTTGATATACTGTTCCGTTCTATATTTTGTTCCTGATGTGCCTATTTGAATGGGCGTTGGTAATGGCGTGGTGGATTCTATCACCATTACCGTGTAGTTTGGTGCCCTGCTTGCTAATTTGTACGTTTTTATGATATTATTCCCACCGTTTTTCAGCTCTGTATTCAGTTTGTGATTGTCCCATGTTGACATTGTCCCTGTTAGTTTTAATACAGTTTTGAATTTGTTAGGTTGTTGGGTGGGTGGGGTGGGGGTCTGAGTTTTGGCTGCGATGGCAGTGTTTTTTGATGAGTTTGTTATTTTGAAGGGTTTTGTTACCTTTACAGGGATTCCCCCTATATTTTCTAGCTCTAGGAACTTTGAAGTTTGACTGCTGGTGCTGCAGTGTATTATAATATAGTCTTTATTAGGTCTAACAATTTTGCATGGACCTTTGTGTGCCTTTGATAGCGCCACTGCTAGGCTATTTGTAGATAGATTTATGAATTTGTTTGATTTACTATGTAGATATAGCGTTAATTCAGGCCTATGGAATTTTGGTATGGGTTTGCGGGTTGAGTTAGTATCAGTGTTTGAGTCATTTGTTTGCTTATTCCCATTATTGATGGGCCCCTTTCCCCTTCCCTTTCCGTCCCGGTTATTGGGGACTGTGATTAGGTTGGGGGTGGGGGCCTTCTTGACCGGGAGAGTGCTTGCCTCTGTTAATTTATTTGAGGGCTCTGAGTTTTGACTCCTTGAGGTTTGACTGCTAGTTTTGGCTGCCTGTGCATATGTTTGCTTTGTTTGTTGGTTTTGGGTAAGGGTGTTTTCTACTTCGTCCGCTAGTTTAGAGTTAAGATGTTTGACTGTTTGGTTTGGGGTGTTTTCCACCACGTCCGCTAATTTAGAGTTAAGATGTTTGAAGTTCGGTTTGGGGTGTTTTCCACCACGTCCGCTAAATTTGAGTTCGGGGTCCCTTTATGACTTTTGAATGTTCGGGTTGGGGTGTTTTCCACCACGTCCGCCGAAATTGTGTTTGGTGTCCCTACATGGATTTTAGCGGGGGATAATACTATTGGAGTGGTTTGAATTTGTGTGGAATCGCCGGGTACCAATGTGGCGTCCAAGTCTTCAATTTGGATAGATTCATCATGAAAATTAAAATTAACTGGGGATAGCGGATCCAGTTTTGCCGCCTCTTTCTTTAGAATGTTTAATTCAGGTGTTGAATATACTCTAGATTTTCTTTCATTGTTTTCATTGCTTGCATTTAATGGCTTATCTGTGCATTGGTGCACTTTTTTGTGTGCATTATTCATACGACGTGCCTGCCCTTGCCTTTGTTGCATAGCCTGTTTGTTGGTTTTGGCGGCTGATTTGATTTGGGTGGCGGCCATTTTTCCTTTGTTCTGACTTTTGAGTTGATCGGCCATATTGTATTTCTAGATTTGATTTATTTGAAGAATAATAAGTTTGAATGTCTAGCTTTTAATTTACAGTTTGAATAGTGATAGGTTTGGAAAGTAAAAGGGTATATATTTAATTGAATTGAATTATTGTTGATGATTGCAAGATTCGAATTAGAGGACAGGACTAACCTTTCTCAATTGCGAATGCAACCCAAGCTTGTTGTAGTATGGTTCCTACGCTTGTGAATAACAATAATTGTTCGATTAAATGTATTTAGAATTTGAGTGAGGATAGTATTGAGAGAGAGTAGTGGTTTTGAAAGATGATTAAGGTTGAAAGTAACTTAGTTTTTCAGCACAGAGTATAATTTAGTTCTAAACGACTTACAGTTAGCCTTAACAGTGCTGTTGTAGAAGTCCTGGCTGCCTTTGTTGGAGTAGTGGCTGGTGGTAGTGGACTTTTGGTTAGCTGCTGGGTCCTTTGGCGTAGAAAGGAGGAGGTTGTTGATGGTGGTGGTAGCAGGCGTCTGGTTGCTGGTGGCGATGGTGGTGGTACACTAGCAGATGGCACAGAATACATCAACTCTCTGACACGCTGTGGGGCAAAACCTTGGTTTATTCTGGTGCTATAAACCAAGTAAAATCCCCTCCTTTACTCTAGTGCTTGAGTAAAAGAATAGATCGTAGTGCGTGAGAGAGTTTGTGGTGGTGGTCAAATCTGGGAACAGGTAGCTTCGGTCCGGAGTGGTCCAACACGTCTGTTCTTCTCTATAGTTCTTGCAGGACTGAATGAATGTGATAATTAGGCTCATGCCTACTACCTTAAATATTAGGCACGTGTCAAAATGCGAAACCATCCAGTGAGACCTTAACAGCGACGAATAGAAGGCACCAATTGGTGGCAACGGATCTTCGAAAAACTTCCAGTCGCTCATGTACTGGTTGGACAAGATTCCTTCAAGCGTGAGTAACTTAAACGTTCCATGTTCAGCTCCGCTGTATCGACGAGTAATCGTAAATCATTCACTTCCTACCGCAGCATGGTTCCTGGTGGGTTTGTCCAGGCTGTAACTGAGGAACTGCTGCTGACCCAGCCAACAACTTATGTATATTTCCATGTTGATGGGGATAGCATTTATTTTTCATGTTCCTTGCCGTTGTAATTCCATGTATGATTAAATGATCATAATATCCACACACAGCGTACAGCTGAAATTTTTGCTTTGATTTCGCACCTAGGCTATGTGTTGCAATTTCACCGGTCGAGCTGTAATAATGATTGTCTCAAGTATTTCATCATATTGTTTTGAAGTATAATAATTATTTATAAATTTCTATGAACATACACAAATTTTAGCAAAGATGTTGGAACACTGTTTTTTATGTAAATTAAACTTTTAAACAAAATTCAAAAGAAAATATCCCCAATGAAAGCAAAAGTGAAAAAAGCTTATATGTTCAATAATATAGCTTACAGTAATGAATGCAAATGCAAATATTTTGTAAATTTATTTAAGCATTTTGCATGGGAAAAATTAAATTGATATGTTGGTTTGGACATAAATACTGAGGAATGAACTATACAATATTATTCACATAAAAATCCTTTATTAAGTTTGGCTCATTTCAGATCCTTTGTTTTGTCCCAGCCTTGAAGTTTCATTCGTATTTGTCGTGATTTAATGCTTGCACGAACATTGACTCCGATCTCGTTAAGCATGAGTAAAACAGGCTCATGTATCATTAGCCGTCAAGTAAATATTTTTTTTCCGGTTATATCTTTATTTTTAAAAAATATACAGAGGGTCTTATGTATTTTGTGTCATTATTGACAAACGATTCTCGAAGTTGTATTCCTTTACCTCTGCAGTTCTCCCAAAAATGGACCAGTATAGCAAATAAAATGCCTAGTTATTACTCTCGGATTAGTAAACAGAGATCTCTGATTGTAACACAAATTAAGTGTATCCCTTTAGTGGCTTCTTAATAGCACCTTGAACATCCCAGACGTTTCTAATAATATATAATTGCACTGGGCCGGCCCAACGATTTTTGGTGCCCTAGGGGAACTACTACCTATCACAATACAAGCCCCCGAAGGAGAAAAAAAAAATCACTTTCGTCTAACTTGGTTCGCCATAGAGCCTGACTACGTACGCAACCACCTAGTCATCATCATCAACCATTGGGGAGGTCCTGCTCTCGTTGTGCAAAATAAGAAAGGATAATCAAGCGGTTAGGTGCATTTACTGAGTTTCTCAACGCCCTTTAAATGTCACTGTCACTAAGGTAAACGTAATTTTCAAATTTGACATTAATGCAAAGTGATTCTCACCATTTACAGATGTTCTTGAGACAGCAGCATATCATCCACCACCACACCAGTAAGAATTAATTTTACAGAAAGCATGTTTCTAGTATTTCGATTAACTCGCCATGATATAATCACAATGGTTACATAATATTGAGGGGTTAAAAAAATCTCTGGCAAAAGAGAAATTATCCTATTCGTGTCCCAACGGAGGAAAATAGGCTTAATATGTACGAATCTGTATTAAGAATAATCCCAAAAGCCGTAACTTGAAAAGCCGACCGATAAGTTGCCGAGAGCCCCCCCCCCCCGCCCCCCAACCACCACCACCAAAAAAATACCAATGTATATTGTAAAATGTTCACGTCATATGCATTTGGAAACATTCCAAAACGTATACCAATAAATTTTAAATTAAAACAAAATCTTCATTATGATTCTTTATATATATTGTTATATATATATATATATATATATATATATATATATATATATATATATATATATTAGCCAATTAATTAATATATACTTATAATCAAAATACAAACAAATATATGGAGTAAATATAGACTTTTAATCAATTTACAAACGTTTACAATGAATGAACAGGGGTTTATAATGAATAAATGCAGACGTATAGTAAACAAAATACAGGCTTACATGCATATATACTTCAGCAAGGGGAACTTTTAGTTCATAAGATTATTGGAGTTAAAATAGAGACGACATTTCAAAAGACAATGAGTAGTTAAACCCTGTAACAAGTGCTGAATAAAATATTGGTTCAACAAATTTATTTTCTTTTGTTATCGTTTTTATTTGAAAATATTTGTATGCTGATATCTTCCACGGTCGTTTCAAAAGACAATATCGTGATCTTACAGAAAAAGTCCTTAGAGAAAAAATAGCTAGAGTTCCTATAATGTAATCCCTATATTTAACGGCGAATTAGCAGAATTAAATACACAAATGATGTTTCAACGGACATTAATTGTAAAACTGGTGTACAACATGGAGACTCGTATCATTAGACCGTATCGATTATATGTCCTCCGTAAGGCGGAGCGTATGGTTGGTACGATACAGACCGGTCCGCAGTCCATTACCAGTTGCGTTTACGCACAATGATTGAGTTAACCACCATCTACATGTACCTCATTCAAACTCAGGTGACAAAAATGTTAAAGCTGCTGAGAATTAACGAAATAAAATGGTGTTTGGATAATAACTCGGGTTCATTTATTTGGAAGACTTTGTCTTGCTAACGTTATTGTGCAATTCTGTTTTGTTCTTCAATATTTTAACTTTATCTTTAGTTAGCACTATATAACCACTGTTGTGCTCAGGTATCACCCCCCCCCCCCACACACACACACACATACATACATACATACATACATACATACATACATACATACATACATACATACATACATACATACATACATACATACACAGTTATGACCTAGGAACTTAAAGAACCTAACATGACAAAGAGAAAATCAACAAATTTTCAGTAATTAAAATATATTTTTTAATAAAATACAAACTGAAAGTATTAAAAATAACTTAGAGTAGTTAATGATGTCCAATAATTCCAAAAAACGTTATATCATCGCCAAAAGAGCCAAGTAATGTGACTATGATATTCCAAAGGTATTCCGAATGAAACCTGAAATGTCCTTAAGTGATAAGACCACAGACAAATCACTTTTTAAAACTTCAATGTCCTTTAATTGATTTCAAGGTAAATACGAAAGATATATAAATCAGAAATGTCCTTGAATGTTCAACGGCAAATCTAAAGTTATAAATCCCAAAACAGGGGTGCCCGCAGAATTATCTTCTAGACAGGGAGGTGGTTTGCTATTAAGTTTTATGGATGTATGCAAACATGTTTAGAGGTAAAATGGAGGGGGGGGGGTGCATTCTTCATGAAGGCGCTCATGGTCCAATGTGTCTTTGAATGTTTTATGGTAATTCCACGCTAAATCCAAATTACATTAATATATCCAAGTCTTTGAAAAAACGTTACGGCACTGTAATTCCAAGGAATGATGTACATTAAATAAATCCTGTCTGAGCGATATCGACTTTAAACATGATTGATTCTGCGTTCTAAATCGCGTATATCGAATGATGCGTAAGCCACCAACGTAATAGCTAAACAATTAAATACAAGGTTTAAATTAATCATTCTCATTTGAAAATACAATTTTGCAATAAACAAAAGCTGAACCAGTTCTAGCCAATCAGGAGATCAGTCTGACTTTTTAACAGTAGTATTATCCTCCTTGGATCACGTGAAAATTTCAAGAGCATCGCCCCCTGGAATTTATTAATGAAATGGTACTACGTATTATAAATAACGCATCCTTACAGTACCACCCATTAATTGGACATTAGCATTTTTTTTAAATATCATTAACTAAATTACCCTTATTAAAATCATTATATTGGAAATAACATACATGCATGCATGCGTACGTACTACATACATACATACATACATACATACATACATACATACATACATACATACATACATACATACATACATACGCATTATCTATAGTTACCATAGTTTGTGCATAGTTTGCATATTGGAGTGATTATGGGGTCATACGTCAAGGTCACCCTGCCTGAAATATGAAATATGGTTTATGCCAAACGCTGGAGTCCTCGACATTGGATACTATTAAATATGAGCCTAAAGGGCGTGTAGTGTGCCATTCACAATATTCTTGTTAGAAAATGGTTGCACTTTGTGTTGAAAATGATACACAAAGTAAAAATTATGGTGGAGCTTGCACATGTTTAAAGGAGTAAATGAACAGAAAGTCAAGGACAAAAAGTCGCGGGGGGGGGGAATCCCCCAGATCCCCTATGACAAAAATACACCCAGCAAAATCAAAGGCGTAGCTAGAGTGTTTGGAACCCGAGGACAAGATTCATTCATACACCCCACCCCACCCCCACCCCATCAACTCTGAAACCCATTATTTTCATCAATAAAATCACCATCACCCAATGAACGCCAACGGCTATTAAAGAGAAGAAAAAAACCTAATGCATAGTTGCATATTTGCAGCAAAAATTCCACATGCAACTTATTTCAATGCCCATTTTGGCGCCCCCACTAATCTGGCGTTCGGGGACATCTGGCCCCACCCCACCCCCAGCTACGCCTCAGAGCAAAATAATCGTTCTTACATAACCCCTGCCCTATCCTGGATCAAAGTTTAGACCCAAGTCTAAGTTTACTTTCCTTTTAGACTCTTTAAACTTTCATAAATATGCATGCCTGTGTGTCGGCTTGGGTCCTTTGAAGTTTTGGTGACGGCTTCCTTTGTCTTGATAAAATAGTGCGATGTATCGAGAACCCCTTCTTGGGTATGATACTCGATGACGTCTCACGTGTGGACCCAGATCAAAGAGTTCGTGAAATGGTGCAATTGATATATCAACTTGCTTCGCAACTTCAGAGGCGCATTGGGGGTGTGGTGGGGGTGGGAGCTCACCAAAAGACTATTGATCCTGAAAATTCTTTGGAATAATTAAAGAAAGAAATAATTAGAGGCGACCCAACTCGATTGGGGAGAAATACAATTTAAATTTTCAAAATATACGGACCCCCCCCCCCCCCATCTAATCGAGCACAGTCTAACTCATTTTGAAATAAATAGGAATGCGAAGAACGACACAAAATAAATAACAACAGAAAAACATTAAGAGTTATATTTTTTGTCTCAAATGAAGAAAATTAGTGCACCGTACTTCGCCGAATTTCTAATTATCCAAAAATAGTATATCATAAACTCTAAAAATACCACAAAATGAAATAGAAACTGGTAGAATGGGCTACTTCCGTCAGATAATTTTTGCTATCTAGGGATTGTGACCGTACTGGTGAAAATAAAGGTTAATTCGCCGACTGGATTCAGGACATGGTCATTTAATTTTTTTAATTTTTGGGGGGGAGGGTGCTCTTTCCGCTGATCTTCTCAGACCATTTTTTATGGAAAGGCCCTCCTGTTTTTGGTAAAATTGTGTGCTATAGTATCATTGTATATAGTTATGTTTTATTTCTTAGTAAATATTTGAAGGTATTTTTTTAAACTAATTTTTTTTATTTTTTTTATTTTTTTCTCATTTCATCTATTCTAGCTCCTCGTCGTGGTGTAAGGCTTCTTCCGCCATTGGTCTTCTTCCCGTCTTCTCCTCCTTTTTTCCTTTCTTCTCTCTATCCTCCCCTTTTCAAGTATCTGTTCTGCTGTTAAGAGTTGTTCTGGTTTTTTTCGTTCCATTTGTTGTACCCTTCTCGTCTGGGATGTGTATTATCTTCATTCTCTTGACTTGTTGTTCTGGTTGTTGTACATTCTTTTTCTGATTTTCTCGGCTTTTACTTTTAATCATGGTGTTCTCATTGGGTTTCTTAATTGTTTGTCCAGTTTCTACTCATTGGGTTACTTAATTGTTTGTCCAGTTTCTACTATGGCCATATTTGTGATTTGCTGTACGCTTAGGTCCCTGCAAGTTGTGCTGATCGTGTTATCTTTAGGTTTCAGTTGTTCAATCGGTTTGTTTTGTTCAAGTTGTTGTTGTGGTGTTTTCTGGATCCCTTGACTTTGGCTGTTCTTCTTTCTGATTGTCTTTTCTAGTTGTTTAGTTGCTTCCTTAATCTTACTCGTGGTTTGCTGAGGGATTGGGATTGGCGTTTGTTTTATTGCGTCTTTCCCCGATGTCGTTTGTTTTGTCTCCGGATTGATTTGTCTTTCAGGGATTAGTATCTCGTTTGTATCTCTCGTGCATTTGTTGGGTTTGTGTCCTAATTCTCCGCATTTGATACATTTCCTGTGGTAGATACATCCCTTATACCATGTTGTTATTAGGAATCCATGTAGAAAGCATGCGCTTTTGATTGTTTGGAGTTTTGTCTTTTCTATTTCTAAAATTCTGGTCTCGTTGAAGATGTTGAAGCCTGGTACTACCCCCAATCTTGATTTTCCTACTTTTATTCCAGATTTCTCTTCTACCCATCTGACAACAATTTCTATTGGTATTTCCATTGGTATTCCTGTTATGTGTAGTTCTCCCGTTTTGTGTAGTTCTCCCGTTTGTTTCCTTATTTTCCTCATGATTGGTGCCGGGTTTCTTATTACTGCTCTGTGTCCATATAACGTTGTTTCTCCATATGGAAGGGCAGGTGTATTCCCTCTATATCTTGTGTTGTAGCCCTCCTTTGTATAGTTGATTGAGTATAGTTTTGATAGTAATTCTTCGTCTTTGATCTTTAGTTCTACCAGGATAGATTCCGTTCTCGGTATTTCGCTGCCATTTAAATTTGGAAATACTAATTGCTGTGTTCCCTTTCTGAAATTACATTCTATATAATCTCCGTCGTCTTGTACAAAACCCGCCTTGTTCTAAAAAACTTTTGCAAATCGAACATTGTTTGTCTCGCCTCCGCCATTTTTCCTCGTGCTCTTCGTGCAGTTTGAATTCTGAATTCCGCTCTGTATTCTGTTTGTCTTTCCTTTTCCTTTTAGTTTCTTGTCATATTTATCTTTACTTTCTTATATTATTTTCTCTATCATCCTGTCTCTATTTTGTAGCCCAAGGACATGGTCATTTAAGAGTTATGCGTTGGTACGTAACTGTCTTTTGAATGCATATGTGTAGTTTTTCAGTCTTCTTGCGATTCTGAAGCGATAAAAGACTCGTGAGAAAAAGTCGAATCGAGCAAAGGGTTGTGGTCAAGCTTGCATTCCTTGTGTTTATTTATATTATTGATAAGGGTAATTCATGTTGTCATACATTTCGCCGTACTTTATTGATAAAACGTCAGACTCCTGTGGACGTGCTAACAGCACAACCCGTAGAAGTCCAAAAACTACCAGGAGAACAAACCACTAGAACTACTGTGTAAGGAAAATAATGATCCGATGTTCTACTCGAGTATGAATCAGTACATACTATCACTAACTACCCTACGACCAAAGCCCTCACAAAATGTGATAAACATTCTACAAACGATTGAAAATGTTAATTCCCATTGGTAAAATAGTGGAAGATTTAACAAGAGAAAAGACAGAACCCAGATATTATTTAACAATATTAAATACTACCCAGACTCGCATTGGACTCGCTTCATATCCGTTTACTGACTTTTAACTTATATAACTAGGGAACAAACAGGACGACATAATTGTTCTATCGGCCTCGATTTGTAGCTGAACACGTACGAGGCCTATACCCAAAATACACAGACAGGAAAACAACAAAACAAAACAAAAACAGCAGCAAGTCATGTGCAAACATTCAGGAACATATAAATAAAATATGATAAATTAAAATATAAATTAAACTTACAAAAAAAGACAACAAAACACAATAGGAAACCATGAATTAGAAAAAGGGTAATATTAGTCCCGCAACGGCGAGAACTAATCCTTAAACAAGATATTACAAAAAGTAGCAAGATGATTGTCAAAAAAAAAAATCATCCTGAATTACTTTTCTGCTCAATGGGGAAATAGGTAAAATATAACCCCTAGATAATGTCAAAATAAACTCACCATCAGAAATATAAGCGGAAGAAAAAAATATATATAATTGTTACCCACTAGCTACGACAAAACAATCGGAGTGGTCGAAAAACGTAGCTTTACAACAACGGAGAAAAAAAAAACTGGCTGGGAAAAACAACACTAAGTTAAAAGATGAAAGTAATTCAAAACTAACCGAAATTAGTAATCCCATCCAACTTCCCAAGCTGCGACAAATAAAAAATAGTCGGAGCTGTTGAAAAATACAGCATTATAGCAATGACTCAAACATGTGGGAAAAAAATCAACATCAAAGTAAAAGTTAAAAAAAATACTAACAGTAACACAATAATAACAAAATCAATATACGGATACCGGTTGAAATAATACTAACAGTAACACAATAATAACAAAATCAATATACGAATACTGGTTGAAATAATACTAACAGTAACACAATAATAACAAAATCAACATCAAGATAAAAGTTAAAATAATACTAACAGTAACACAATAATAACAAAATCAATATACGGATACCGGTTGAAATAATACTAACAGTAACATAATAAAAACAAAATCAACAGCAAGATAAAAGTTAAAATAATACTAACAGTAACACAATAATAACAAGATCAATATACGGATACCGGCTGACTAAAATTAAGGCCATGAATGACAAAAGATAATAAAATCACCCTTATTAGAAAAGTAAAAGTAACAAAACAGAATAAAAATTCATAACTTGAGAATCAAAACTATTACGACTCCGTGTTCATATCCTAAGTAACAGAAGGTAGCATAATAAACAAGTTTTCTAAAACTTAACGAATATTTTAATCAGCAAAGTTATAAATGAAAATGTGAGAGGAACTTTCTACAATTTCGAGAGCATCCAGAATCCCCCCCCCAAAAAAAAATTTTCTCTTAAAGTGAAAATGAATGAAAACTTAACGTATCAATTTCAGAACTGGAAATGCACTTGTCCGCCAATGATTGCGACGTTGTAAAAAAACAAAACAAAAACAAATGGCTTTGTCGAGAACTCCTTTGACTAATTCACAAAAGTTCCAGAATCGTATTGTGAGCACTTTCTCTTTCCATTGAATAATCCTAACAATTTTGCTTTACCTCTCCAATAATATCTCATTACAACATAAAATACGTCTGCATATTTTTAATCTGTGGGCACGGAATTTACCTATAGCTATGTTGAGATATCGGACTCGGTTGCCCCTTCCCCCTGCAAATTTTTCACTTATCGAAAAATATGAGAAAAAGAATCAGAAATTAAAAAAAGGATCAGGAACAGAAAGAAACATCACAACAGAACAATGGAAAAATTAAAAGCTGGCAGAAATAAAAGTCAGGAACAGAAAAAGGAGAAACAACAACTACATATGGGACAAGGATGCCAGAAAAGTACATACAAACCCAAACCATATAAAAAAAACGCCCAAAACTCAAACTTACAGAGAAGAAACTGCCCCCACCCCCAAGTTTTTAAAATAATAAATGATAATCAACGCCCAAACCTGAATATCCTTCTCCTTCTCCCATTAAAGAAACGCATAAACCTATTTCAACGAATTCAGTACAGCGATACAGATAGAACATGAACATTTATAACTTGCATACAGTACAGCACCATACATCTACACCTACCCCCACCCGATAAAAATACGACATACACCTATAAAATAAGGTTTTAACTCTGACCCACAAAACACCTCTTTAGACTAAAAAAGCTTGCTTGGCTCTGAAATAATTATGGTTGGTCTGGGCCGGTTCAATGGTGGGATACCAGGGTTTAGAGACCCGCAAGGTTAAAAGAAACTAAAAATTACGTACACACACACATACACACACACACACGCACGCACGCACGCACACGAATGTACAATCAGTTGTCACTTGAAATTGGACACTTGTTTGATTCTTGTGCAGGTTTAATTGGTATTAACGATTAAATAAACACATAGAAGTTACCTTTGGTGCCCTTTCGATAAATATTAGAACCTTTTAAAATTTTGGAAAACCAACCCCTATCCATCGGGAGGGCCGCAGAGAGGATCTAACAACTAATACAATATTCCATGTGGCCCACAACGGTCAGCGGGTCCACCGCCGAAGAGAATAAATTCTTTTCTAATTCATAGGAGCATTCCACCTAATGGAGAATTTATTCTAGGGTCCCGCAAATTCTGCCCTTGATCCTGCGCATCACACACCACCACCACCACCACCCCGCCAAACACTTAACCTGATCCTGCCCTGTTGGTTACTTTCCAAACTCAAAGCTTCGAACTGAGATCGCCAAAAATGAATGGCTACATTCCAGGAAAGATGCCTCATTTGTTTCTATTCGTTTTATCTGAAAGTGCTTTTCTGATTCCCTGACTTCTGTTTGCTCTGTTGGTCGCCATGTTTTCTGGTGAGTCCCGTGCGGTTTGTGAGCTGCATTCCATCTCAAACTCTCTTTGATTTTCTTCTTAATTTTGTATTTTTTTTTTATACGATCCTTAACTCATCTTTTGAAGTATTTCTGAAAGTAATTTTATGGTTTCTGTTTTAGAATCCTGTGGACTTTCTTTTCTTTTTGGGGGGCACCAGACAGATGCCCCCCCCCCCCCCCAATAAAAAAAAAATAAGTTTTTATGTCTGTATGTGCTCCCCCAGGTATGTTGTTTGTTGTTTTTTATTTTCCATTTAACGCCCCATTTAATTTTTCCCCATCGGGGTTATATATTTGATAAGGGGTATTTTTAGTATCCCTACTGTTTTTTTCCGTAGATCCTTACTAGGTGGGAATTGGTCTACCCACAACTAGTAGTCTACGTTTGTATTTGTTTTTGACCATGGCTAGTGGTCTCCTATTATCCTTGTGTTTGCTATTTATGTTGGTGCTATTTGTCTGTTGCTATATAAGGTATATACCTTCATCCAAATTTGTATCTCCAGTTGTCTTACTTTTTGTCTTCTCTAAATGGGAGACAGTCTCTTTATTTAGTTTATTATAATTTAATTTAATTTTGAATTTCGTATAAATTGAAGTGTGTTATTTAAAATTTTTAGTATGCTTCAATTTATCTAATAATATTTATATTTTTAGGTCCGTCTGCCTTGAGACAGAATCTGTACGAATTTATTTGGTTGTACAGTTCCTGTCTCAATTTGGGCCGGCCTATAATTATTTATTTTAATTATGAATACAAAAATTTCAAAATTGTTTAAGTTCCTTTTAATGGGAGCCATTCTATTACGGAAGATAGACATGGCAGAGAAAGTATGGATATATTATCCAGAGAAGTAGAGGTGCATTAGTATAATAAAGTTTTATTAATGGGTGATTTTTCCAAACTCCGCCACAGGCCTGCTCACTTCGCGTGGCGCCATGTAATTTAGCCCCATGGCGTCCTCATGTGTACTTTTCCCTTACATAATATATACAAGTAATTAAGGAGTAAGTAAAAAAAAAAGTGTGGCAGTGTATTTTGTTCGTGCCATGGCAAGGGTTTGGGTAAAATCTTAAGACTTTTCTTCTCAAGACTGAGTGTCAAAATGTGCTGATTATTTTTAGGACACCTGAATTAAGCTCTTCTACGATGTACTGATATAAGTCTTTTAGATAGTTTGTTAAGATTTTTTTAAAATTATATTCATCTTATTGTGTGCCTATCTGTGTTTGTGTGTGTGTGTGTGTGTGTGTGTGTGTGTGTACGCACACTCATAATGCTTAATGGTTGGAAACACAAACTGATAATGGTGAAGCCATCATTTCCACTGCGGGTGATCCCTACTATTGCCCCTAATCTATTGTTGACCATGTTATCAGTAACAAGGTGTAAACAACACCGTCACGGGTAATTTGCTATCAATTAGTATCATTACTTTTCTCACTATTCAATGAAGTAATTCCTCCGATTACAGCATAATCGACAGGTTTATGACTTCTTTCTGAGTCCTATTTTGATGAAACAAAAAACCATACTGTAAACTGCAGGCACGATAAACGTTTATGACTTCATTATTTTGTCACGGTGAAGACATCAATGATTGATATGAGATTAAATTATTGTCGCCATAGTCTCTGAAAACATGCAAAGCTTATTAAATAAATAATAGGACCCACCCATAAAGAAAGTCCACATTTAGCTAAAACAACGGTCATACATAAATCCAGACAGAAATTCTAGCAATGCCACGTACAAAGAGGGGTATAGACCACACTATGAAGCAATGTGACAAAACCATGGAAGAAAGACTAGTTTTATTTATTAGTTTTAATAATGGAAATTTTTAAGATCGACAAATATAACAGACGTCAGATACTTTTCCTGGGCGGAAATTTTAACAAAAACCTAATTTGATAAATATTGGACTACATTACGAAAACAATGTTACCATGTGGACAAATAATTACGATTAAGAAAAAGGACAAAACGTTTTCTCCCTTTAAATTTTAAATTATTATTTTTTAAAAAAAGTTTGACTTTCAAATTTAAATTTTCAGTGTTTACAAATTTTACATGAAAATTAACATGTCAAATACACAATTCCTGAATAAATATAATAGTAACCTTAATGGGGAAATTACATTATGAGGACATCAAGGAGCTATATCACAGGGCACTACGCGGATAGGCCCGTGGAAGAGTATTTTGGAAAAGCCCCATTAAGGAAATTGAATAATTAGAATAAGATGAACAACTGAACTTTGGATAATTATTATCCACAAGACTTCCTCTGTGCAGCTCCCTTACTGCACAGAGAACCCAAATTTATGGGTACCTTAAACCATTTGGACAATTCTTAACCATCAATAAATAAATAATTAGAGACGACCCAAATCGAGTCAGGAGAAGTCTCCTCTTAAAATAAAAAATTTGGTAAACCGGACTTGGCTGGAAATTAAAAATTAAAATAAACAAAATAGATGGAATGAAAAATGAGTGATAATCCGACTTGAGAACTATATCACTAAATAAGAATCCTGGGAAAAATTTAATATAAAAAAGGCTATCCTTACCAAGAAACAATGTATAAATGTAGCACACAGACATATATAACTAAATAGCAAATACAGGATACAGGCGACCTCTGGCCAAGGTCAACTTTATGAACTAAGGAAGGGACTCCTATCTATCTATCTATCTATCTATCTATCTATCTATCTATCTATCTATCTATCTATCCATCCATCCATCCATCCATCCATCCTTTAGTCTTGCCGACCGTTGGGGCACCACTGATGACCTGACAACAAGCTTCCTCTATTCCACTCTGTTCTCTGATACTCTAACTGTGTCACTCAGCTTCAGTCCTGTCCACTCTGAGATGTTATCCTCCCATCTTTTCCTCTGTCTTCCTCTCCTTCGCCCTCCCTGCACAGTACCTTGCATGACTGTCTTAGCAATCCCTGTCGATCGTGTGACATGTCCATACCATTTCATTTTGCGCTTTTTCACAATGGTCAATAGCTCTTCATAGGGCCCAATGGCTTCCTTAATTCTGTTTCCCACTTCCTCATTCGTGACATGATCTCTATATGTAATGCCAATCAACCTTCGAAAGCATCTCATTTCAACAGCTTGTATCCTCCTTTCGAGATCCGCTGTGAGGGTCCATGACTCAAAGGCATATAGGAATACAGATGCAACCAAGGAGCGCATCAGTCTGATTTTTTAGGTGACTGAGGTGTTTCTGTCTTTCCAAACTGTCTTCAGCCTTGCAATTGCTGTTATTGTCAGCGCAATCCTGGACAATATGTTTGGTTTCGATCCCTCGTCTGCCACGATGGCTCCTAAGTACTTGAATCTATTAACTGGTTCCAGTTTCTGGCCATTAATCATGATGTCAGTGCTGATGCCACTGGTGTTGTTGGTCATCAATTTGGTCTTCTCTGCACTGATTTCCATACCAAAAGCAGTAGCTGTCCTGTCCAATTTTTCCACCAACTCAGCTAGCTAATCCTCATTTCCTGCAAGGCCATCGATGTCATCAGCAAAGCGCAGATTCGTTATTATTCTGCCTCCAATACTGACAGATTCCTTCATGGTCTTCCAGTGCATCTGTCATGATTCTTTCAAGGAAGATGTTGAAGAGAGTAGGTGAAAGCAGGCAGCCCTGTCTGACTCCCACAGTTGTCCTAAACCAATATCTTATTTGACCGTTGAAGCATACTGCGCTGATGGCCTTGCTGTAAAGGCTTTCTATGACTTTGATCAGGTTAGAGTTGGTGTTGTACAGCTTCATGGTGGGCTAAAGGGTTGCATGCCATACCCTGTCAAATGCCTTCTTAAAATCTATAAAGACATGATAAAGGTCTTGTTGGTGCTGGAGATATTTCTCACATAGTATTCTCAGGTTGAAAATCTGTTCAGTTGTGCTTCGCCCTGGTCTGAAGCCTGCCTGTTCTTCAGCTATGATTTCCTCTGACCGCGTCTTCAGTCTGTTTAATATGATTTTTAGCATGACTTTGCTTGGGTGGCATATAAGACTGATCGTACGATAGTTCTGACATTGCTGAAAATTGCCTTTTTTCGGGAGAGTTACTATGAGTGACTGAGTCCATGATGTTGGCCATTCCCCTGTCTGCCAGATCTTGTTGCAGATTGTTAATAGGGCGCTTATCATGGCTTCACCCCCTTCTTGGACTAGTTCTGCAGGGATGTTGTCTACTCCTGCTGCCTTCCCTTTTTCAATGCTTTCACTGCAGCCTCTACTTCTTCTCGGAGGATGAGGTAGTTGTCAGTGTTGGTCACTGATGGGGTGTTGAGTATGTCTGGATCCCTTGTAGGTCTCTGGTTGTACAGGTTTGAGCAGTATTCTGTCCATCTCTTAAGAATGTCTTATTCTTCTGTAAGACATTTCCCTCCCTTATCTTGAATGATGGAGGAGCGTCCTTGTTTTACACTGGTCAGGACTTTTACCAGTTGGTATGCTTTTTTGCTATTATTTTTCTTTAGATTGTTTTCTATATCTTTACACTGGTCTTCAATCCATGTCTCCCTTGCCTTTCTCATGCTTTTCTTGATAATCTGGTTGATTTCCCTGTATTGTTTTGCTCATTCTAGTTCTGACTTCTTCTTCTTTAGCTCTCGACGCTTGTCACACAGATCAAGAATGTCAGTTGTAACCCACGGTTTCTTTGGTCGTCGTTGTCTGCCAAGGATCTCACTGGCTGTTTGGGTCATTGCTATGTTAAATGTGTCGACCATTGTGTCTATACCTGTGTTCTCTGCACTAAGAAGTAACAGTGGTGCAAATTTCCCTCCTATCCTTGCCTGAAAGGCTTCCAAGACATCTGGGTCTTTTAGCTTGTCAAGGTTGAACTTGATTCTTGTGGGGCCCTCTTTGTCGACTTTTTTAAACGTAGTCGGAGGGTCGTCATCATTAAGTCATGGTCACTGCCAATGTCTGCTCCTGGGAAACTTCTTGTCTTGGCAATGTTTACTCTGGTGTGGAAACGTCTCTTCACCATGATATTATTAATCTGGTTATTGTGTTCTCCATTCGGGCTATGCCAGGTCCACCTTCTGGATGCTTTGTGTGGACCAAACGTGTTCATCAGCTACAGATCATTGAAGCTGGCAAATTCCAGGAGCCTTAAGCCTCTGTCGTTGGTCTCTGCATTGCAATAGCGTCCACGTGTGCCTTTCCAGTTATCAACGGCAATCTCTCCTATTTTGGCATTCCAGTCTTCTTGCAACTCAAAAATGTCTTTCTTTGGGGTCTGGTCCAGGACTTCTTGCAGTTGGTCATAGAAATTCTCTAATTCTTCATCATCATGGTCTGTAGTTGGAGCATAAGCTTGCACAATGGTGATATTGAGTGGTGTTGACCTCAAGCGTATGATGATAAGCCTGCTGGAGACTGGCCGACAACTCATGACAGTGTTCACGGTGTCTTTGTGGACGAGAAATCCGACACCATGTTCATGTTTATCATCTCTGCCAGAGTAGTATAGTTTATGGCCATCCTGTGTTGATGTTTCCCCAATGTTCTTCCATCGTACTTCGCACAGTCCCAGGATGGTCCAGTGGTATCTGTTCATTTCGTGTGTCAGTTCCTCTACCTTTCCAGGCGTTCTTAATGTTCTGATGTTCCATGTACCAATGCTGATGTTGTTTCTAATTCGGAGTTTTGGTGGTAATCGTGCACCAGTAGCACACTTAACACCTCTGCCCTGGTGCAAGACAAAAGGCGCGGTCCTTGTTCCGGGCGACGACCGATCCGGTATGGGTGGAGGTAAAGTTGTCATTGCATGTGATGTGTCTTAGGCAATGAACCTGGCGGAGCCCATCCCTCTCCAGGCGGTTGACCACAGCCGAACTCCACATTACTAGTGGCTCTCCTTGGTCCTGGACACATGGCCGTTGAGTCCTTTTTAGGACTCTTCCGCCCTGGCCGGTGACCTTATTGAAAAAGTTCATACGCCCAATCATGTACTGTGTCAGCACCCTAGCCTTTGGTTATCCAAAACCTAACCTGCAAGGCAGCAGGGGACTCGAGGAGGGCGGGGTCGTCTATATCCCGTGCAAATGTGAACATCTGCCCATTGCCCTCCGACTCCTGTACATTTATAAACATATTGAATTCTTGATCAAATATATAACTGCGTAACAAAAATTAGAATTTGCTCTTAGTAACCAATTAAGAGGAACCGATTATGAATTTCTGACCGATTCCCATCACTAGTTTACAGTGATGTTGGGGCATCATGCCGCAGACATGTAGCATCATGTCACAACCAGTCACATTATTCTGACACCAGGCCGACCAGTTCTAACACTTATCTCTTTATGCTGACCGCCAAGCGAGGTAGCTGTTAGTACCATTTTTGTAAGTCTGTGGTATGACTCGGCCGGGGATCAAACCAACGACCTCCCGCTTCCGCGACGGTTGCATTAACCACTAGGCCACCGGAGCGGTTAGTTTATTCTGATGAAATGAAAATTGAATATGCTATTATATTACAATGCTTCGTCTTCGCGATCCAAAATACTCACTTTCGCATGGTAATACCTGTAATGAAAAATTGAACAGTTTTAAATAGTTCAAAATACGTATGAAATATATTTTTTTATGATATTGGTAGCTACATTTGTACTTTAGGTACGAAACGACTATGGCATTGGGTACGAAAGGACCAGCACCTTGGGTACGAAACGACCATTCCATTGGGTACGAAACGACTCATTTTGGTACGAGACGACTTGGGTACGAAACGACTTGGGTACAGGATGAACAGGTTCGTTTTGCCTTGGAATCATACAAAGCAAACAGCTCAGAAAGTCTACTGAAAAATCGATGTGAGTAGAAGTTATACTGAACCATCTGTTTATGTTGAAAATTTAAGCAAATGAACATTTAAATACATTGAATAATTTGTAAGACTTTTGTTAATAATTTATCTACACTTTAAAAAAGATAATTCCAATGGAACACACATTTGCGGAATTCGAACAAAACTTCAAACAGGTTCATTACAGCCAACAAAAACTTCAACGATACAACAGGAACCAACCACTCACTACAAATCAAGTAGACCAGAACTACATACGAGTACACAATTTTCCCCAAAACAAATGAAAACGTAGTAAATTATTAGATCTAAAATAATGAATCCTAAAGAAATTTGGCAAAGAAAAATGAAACGAGTAGTCCCTTTCAAAGTTATAATAAAACTTATTCGAAATTATATTAATCCATATAATTTGTAATTTTACAAAAGTATACTCACATAAGTAACATTAATCCGGGTGGTAGGAAACATATAGAAATATAAAAGCCTTTAGAGGTAGGTGTCACCTCGTGTCGTGGTTTTGCTACTTTTAGCATATGTGGAGATCTGTCTGTGTCCACGCAAAAAATAACGTGTTATATGTGTACAATACAAAGAAATTCCGACAGTAGATTAGGCCAATCTTACAGCGGAATCTAGTCTGACCACGCATTGAATACAGTTGTAATCACATTCGTGAATGCTATTTTTGTTTCTTTAAATTTTCATATAGACATTGATTTTGATGTCAAATTGTTGCATATCACTCAAAATAGACTTATCCCGATATATGGCAAAGAAAAGAACCAATACTAGTAATCCAAAACAGGTTTTTGATTTAGCAAGAAAGTCCAGAAAAGAAGAGAACCGCTCCGGTGGCCTAGTGGTTAGAGCGTTCGTCGAGGAAGCGGGAGGTTGTGGGTTCGATCCCCGGCCGAGTCATACCACAGACTTACAAAAATGGTACTAACAGCTACCTCGCTTGGCGCTCAGCATTAAGAGGTTAGTGTTAGAACTGGTCGTCCTGGTGTTAGGATAATGTGAATGGGTGGGACATAATGCTACATGTCTGCGGCATGATGCCCCAGTGCTAGATATCACATAAACTGCATCACTGCAGACATCCTATCGATATGACTGAATGTTTTTTAAAGCTAAGTTAGAAATCCTAATCAAACAAACAAAAACCAGAAAAGAGGTCATGTCGAAAACTAATAATTGCAGTTTCTGGTGTATCCCGTGCATACCGGCGTTTTCGGTTTTCGTGCGATTATTATCATAAGCCTCATTAAATTGCGATTATCTTCAGATAATAGTACTTTATTTGGGTTGTTGTATAATAATTATTTAAGACAATTAAAATACAATTAATCCTATGCTCCCTTGTTACGCGTGTTCTTCAAATTCTAAAGTAAATGTAGTTTGCACGGTGTTGCATGATATATCAACATGTGGCCCTTACCTGTTCTATTCAGGTAAGTTGCGAAGAATCATTCGCAGATGAGGCGGGTGTGTGTGTCTGTGTGTGTGTGTGTGTGTGTGTTCAGTACGGTGCTGATTATATTTGGGCACAGGTCACAATGTACCCAAGCCGAAACGTACCATAATGGATACTTACTGATGTATAAACAAACCGAAATTAAAACATGACCAACATTCGCTTTAAATAATGACAACGTTTGTATATTATGCTTCATATGACCGTGACCGACCTGATGAGTAATGGAAATCAGCAATAAATTATCTTATGATCTATCTTCAACGCAAATTAATAAATTTACTTTTCACAATTAAAAAATTTTAAAAAAAACACAAAAACTATTTTCCATTGCATCTTTATTTGCGTTGCGTTCCGTAATTTATTACCGTTCGTATTTTTCGTATTTTATTTGATTTCCTTTGCGTTCATTTTTTTTTTATGGTGTGTATTTTAGTCACACCAGTTTGAATCATTGTTAATACTGTATTGTTTTTAATGATTTTAAGCGGTAATATAAAATATTTAGCTGCAATAAAATTCGTGTATTCCTACAAACCTTTAGATCAATCAGATCGGCCAAGCTTGAAAAATTAAACATCCACCCAAATCCAATGTAACGTTCGGCAGAGCTGATAACTTTCATAGAAAAGTTCACTGGCCGACAATTTTCTTGCAGTATGTGTTCTTGCATGTTTTCATGGAAGCCCTATAAAATGCAATTATTACATTATCGAATGTATCATTTACAGACAAGTGATATGGAAATACGTGATGACACACAAGAAGAAAAAAACCCAACTATTTATGGTGCCTGTTTTCGGTATATTTTTTTTTTTTTTTGTCACGTGCAGTTAATCGTCACAGTAACAGAATATTACTGATGACTCAAACTGGTATAACAAGTACGCAATGGAAAATAGAACGCAACTGAAATAAAATAAAATACTAAGGGGTAAAAATGGAACTGAATGAAATTATTTATGTTTCTAATATTCTTGCAAGAACAAAGAAGTTTCTAGTCATCCAATGTGTACATGTACGTTTCTATTGCGATTTGAAAATGTAAGTATTTTTTTAAACTAACGCTAATAATTGATGAAACATGTGCATTTGAGTACTGGTTAAAAAAACAGGAAGCAGTCATCAAGCATGGTTTATATAAGCTGGTAA
This sequence comes from Unio delphinus, assembly GCA_029339505.1. Classification (NCBI taxonomy): domain Eukaryota; kingdom Metazoa; phylum Mollusca; class Bivalvia; order Unionida; family Unionidae; genus Unio; species Unio delphinus. The sequence continues at coordinate 7,242,367 of JAQISU010001242.1, read as the reverse complement.
AATTTCCTCCACGGGAAAACACGAACATAAATATGTTCAAACGATACTTCTTAAACACGTCATTCTTAATTTGTGTTGGAGCTGCATCACAAGACACTTCCATTGCGTCGGTCGATTTCCAGTTCTCATCAGGCTGGTCATTGTCACATGAAACACACAAAAAATAACATGATGTCATTTTTTTTAAAGCGAAGGTGAGTATTGTTTTAATTTGGGTACGTTTTGACTTAAATATGCTTTGACTTGGGTATGTTTCGGTTTGGGTACGTTTCGGTCTGGGTACGTTTTGACTGTAAACTTTTGTATTTAGATATCACAAAAAGGTACAAAACAAAGTCCCTATATAAGTAAAGTCCTTGAAAAATAATAAACAAACAAAAAAGTAAAACAAAGAAACAATGTTAGCTATTTTGTTGGATACTGCGCTCAAGACCATATGAACTAAAATATCATCACATACATCCTATGAAAATCAAGTTTACTTGTATTATTGGCTTTGAACTCCGAATGTAGAACAGAAGGGCACAGGACAGAAAGTAGCAGTTACAAAGTCCCAAATTTCTTCACTAACACTTAAGAAACAAGATTATCAGCCGTATAAGATTATCAGACGTATAATTTTGTAATAGTTTCGATATATAACAGTTTGTAAAATAAAATTTAAAAAATAAAAATTATAAGTAAACACAGTACTAGCAGAATAATCATACTCTAGTAACTGTCGCTAATTATGCACGTGTCTGTACTAATGCAAAAGTTAATTAATGATTTAATTCACATGGTTAAGACTCCAGCTAAACAATTTATCTTTTCCAATGAAACATCAATTTATTGTAATCATTCATAGTAATAATTACGAAAAATAAATTACAATGATCTTAACATAATTTGGCATCTATTAAATAAATTTAAAAAAACATAGTGACTTTATGTCCTTAATTCTTGGTACTGTATTTAAAATAAATAAAGCAATGAAAGTTTCAATTTATGTTTCTAAAGGAACAATGTTGCAAAGCCAAGTTTTGTTTAACCTTTCTCGAATTTTGGAAGCCTATCTTCTAGACTGTTTTACAGCGGATGTCAATTAGCGATGTTTATATTATATACCCGGACTTTGAAATAAAAATAAAAGTTACGGGCCAAAGAGCCATAAAAATGGTCATCTGGCTGTAGAGTCGTCGCTCTACTCTTCGTGAGTTCTCACAAAGGTGTGAACGTCTTGTAAAAACACCGATGTCTGTGTATGTCAAAGAGCGGCACACACATCAAACAAATCTATCAGCGTTCTAGTTTACATCACAGGCTACTTAGAAGAGTCCATTTAATGATGGGTGTCAGAGTTTACTATCTTATATTTATACTACAAAGTTTGTTTATAAAAGAATTAGCTGCATTATAATATAAAGGATTATAAGGTAACTGAAATATATAAATACGTTCTATCTCAACATCGTTCCAGAGAAAAGACGATTATTGAAATCCAGGATGTACGTCATGCCCACAAAAAATAGATGATTGGCTCTGGACATGTATGAATCCTTTATTTCTACATCAGTCGCAAGCTTTCAGGACGAAAGGTAAGATTAATGTGAATTTAGTAATTAGATTTACTCAAATTTAATTTGATTACATTTTTACCCACCCCCACCTCTCTCTCTCTCTCTCTCTCTCTCTCTCTCTCTCTCTCTCTCTCTCTCTCTCTCTCTCTCTCTCATCTTTATACTGTATCTCTCTCATCTTTATACTACAGAGTAGAAAGAATTATCGGCGAATATTTGAAAAACTTGTAATCTTTAAAGTATTTAATTCTTGGAGTATTTAAATTAAAACATATTTATGGTTTCATCCTTACAAGTACAAAATCATTAGTAATTACATACGATAAATAAGAGTGAATATATTGATTAAAAAAAAAATCCTATACCCTGTTGCATGTGATTTTCAATGTCTTATGAAATGTTTCACATTGAAAATGCCAAGATTCACTTTTATTGGATGGAGCCTCTTTAAATACGTTTTTTTTCCGGAGGTGTGAGGGCACACAAGTTTTTGCCATACTACTGATGTGCATGTATACAGCAATTTAAAATTGATGAAAATGAAGACTTTTAAAATTTAGCAATAATAATAACAGCAACAGAACTGTAGCTACACAAATAAGCCAGCATTCGAAAATAAGTATTTGCTCAGAGATTGGAATAATTTGTAATTAGAAGAAATATTTTGTATGTTCAAAGCAGTTTAGAGCTGTTAAAAAAGTCAGATTGAATTTTAGTTATCAGGATGTAGTCACTTTATATTATTATAATGTTACTGGTTTATTTGAACGACATAATTAATTGCACTTTCTTCAACGGTATGATTTTATATATTAAAAAAGTATTTTCAAGATATTTTTAGCAGCTTTTAACAAAATAAGAGTATACGTGGTACTAATAAAAAAGATGACATTGTTGTAATTGATACTAATAATGCATAACATTATTGATTTATTATATAACTTACGTTTGAAGCCATGTAAAATAAAACCATTTATCCCCAAAATGAATCAATTTTTTTTTAACATAATTAAGTAATTAAGGATTTAATCCAAAATTGTACCTGTATTTCCTTATCAAAGCTACCTTACCGGTCTAGGACTAAGCCTTAAATAAACTCCTATGGTCTCAATATTATACAGTATGCTTATTTTACGATTTACCCATAAGACTCAAGTTGTTAAACAATTAACCTTTTCCTGTGAAGCCATTATTATTAGTTCATTGTGATCATTATTAGTAATAATTAAAAATAATAGAATATAATGATCGTACTAAATTTATTTCTTTTTTAAAAAAATGTTGGAATGTGAATATTTGTCTTTATTCTTACAATTGCTGTGTAATTTAAATTGTAACTTTTTATTGTCCCCTGCGACTTTCTTTTCTTTTGCCATTTTATATTACATGGCTTTGAGTCCCATTGATCTTGAGCCGTACGGTGTGCGTTATTGGTCGTTCTTTCACAATTGGTGTTTGCAAATTCAAAACTGCTTATAAAAAAAATAAAACTAGTTTATAGAAAAGCATCCTGGAATGAAACACTTAAAATTTATTTAAATGATGCATATCCCCATCAATATTATCCTGTTAGCCCCCCCCCCCCCCCCATGAAATCTTGAAATGTCTTTTCGAAAATCACAATAGATTGTGACTGAATTTGACAAAACTCATAATATCTTTCTGTTCAGCCGTAAATATGACCGATGTTAATTTTCTTTTGAAAAGAAAAAAAAATAAAGAAAAGAAAAACAAACCTTTAAATGGCTAGTTTTTCAAATTGTATACGAAGTATACTTGTATAGATGTCTGCAATTTTGTAGATTTGGCACCATTTGACTTGTATTAATAAATTTAGAAAATCTTGAACAGACTTTTTCGCTAAATCCGCTCAACAGAATTTGACTAAATTTAAATTCTGATATAAAGATCTTTTATTTGTTGCTCATCAACCATAAAATACTGCCACTGTTATTAAACACGGCAAAATACCATGAAACGACTATTCAAAGCTAGATAAACATAAAAAGGACAAAAAAAATTAAATTTTTGCATGGTCTCAAACATTTTTGCAACCGTTACAGTATATACATATTTTAAATGACTTTTAAAAAAAAACAACCACCGAACAGATTTTTACTAAATTTAACAGAAAACTATTTTAGGATAAATGGCTTTAGTTTTGTTAGATACGATGCTGATACGCCGTCTAATATGATTACCATGTCTAACTTTGGAAAACATTTGAATGATTTATTCGCTAAAACCGTTCAACAATTTTTTTTTTTACATATTTGCGTTCTAGCATGACGGTTTTTCACATTGGTTTAAATGACACTCAGTAACCGTAAACTTATCACAATTACTAAAAACAGAAGATCATCATTTGTCTTTTCTGTTAATTCGAGAGATACCTGTCGAATGTATTTAGAAGACCTACAAGAATATCAAATGCATTCCAGTAAATGTATGAATAAAATAAGACTTTCTTTAATTATTTAGAAGACCAAAATTTTGCTTGAAGATAATCATATTTTATTTTTTCGTTGTTCCAAAAACCATGTCCAAGTTCATGCACTGTCAGAGAATTATTGCTAGAAACGTCAGCACATATACAACTTGAACTGAAATGAAAGTTGCCGAGTTCATTTAGTGCATGACATTTGCTTGCATTTCCTAATTAATGTGTTTAAAACATATCCTGTTTATATGATGTCAAATATATTTTGCTTAGTAGTTTGTTACACTTCATATAATCAGTGCTATTGCAATTTGTATTTTAAAATGATATATTTTTGTTTTCAGCATTAAATAAACATAAATAAAACCAAATGTACTTTCCTTTTGAAAACATCTAAACTGAATCAAGAACAAAAAAACCCTGAGCTTAAAAGAAAACCTGAGGAATTTGTGTTGTAAGCTCAGGCTGATGGTGGGACTCAAATCTGCAACCTTTTGCTTACTTATCCAATGCCTTACCCACTGCCATCACATATTCCATGGGAGCAGTACTCGAGATGCTTTTTTTTCAGTTGTGAATCCAATGATCTAGAAATGATTAACTCCTTGTAATGCCAAGCAAGTGTATGGTTAGGTTTTTAAATATGATCAAGTACCCCCCTCCCCCAAGACTGAAAGTGACATAAGGGACAATACTGACTGAACAATTAATTTTTCCCTTTAATGTCAATATGATTAATTTCACCAGCATTTAATAGACAATGTTGCAACTATGTACTAAATTTTCAATATACTTGGGAATTTGCACGTCAGCTAAATATATCAGTCTCACTTGTACCTCACGCTTAATTGTTTTATTATTGTATAATCTAAAAAAATACAAGATCATTTTCATTGGTTCTAAAATTCTTGTATAATGATGAATTCCATAAGGCCAAGATTTGTTTCCTTCTTATTGCACTGGTTTTAAAATTAGGGTAGGTAGGTGTTTTTTCTCATAAATTTACTATACATGTATATTTAAAAAATTGGGGGTGGGGTGGATTATTTAGGTTTTTTAATCATGGGTGGAAAATGTAATAGGGTCATCAGTGAGAAATATGGACAGTCGTCCAACTGCAAACACAACATTTATTTCCTAATACATGTAGAATGTTGCAAGTTAGCTGAGGTAATATATATATATATATATATATATATATATATATATATATATATATATATATATATATATATATATATATATATACAGGGCTTGAATTTAACACAAATTTCTTGGTAGCCAGAAGGACTAGTGTACTGATAATTTACTAGTCCTGCCAAACATTTACTAGTCCTGTCCACAAAACTATGTCACACACTTGTATTGAGATTAACAACAATTTTCTTTCATAAATAGCATTATCATGTGACATGCAGAGGTACACAAGTTTAAATCCTACTTCACACCATCAATCAGTCAATTAACATTTCTTGTTTCTGAAGATAATCTGGATCCAATTCCAGAAAGGGATCCAAATGTCATTTTTCGTCCTCCACCTGCACTCTGGGTCCATATGGGGTTTGTTCTGGTCTTCTTACCCGTCCCTTTGAAATATTCCACAAACGTATTGCGGGTGACGGATCATTTGTTGGAATGTCATTTGTATGGAAGATTATAAATAGTAGGTTGGACAGAACCCACGGTCTCTAACAAGATCTCCAGTCACTCCTCACCATTTTTATATCCGATTCAATTTTAAAGTTTGAACAACCCGCAAAAAAACTGAATATTTTCTCCGTGTTTGTTTTCGCGAATTCCATACACCAGTTACACTGCATAACGTTCTTGTTCTCATCATAATTCAGCCATTCCCTGTCTTTTGTCCATGTCTTCTGAAACGTCCGGTTACGCTTTTCCCAATCATAAGAATTATCCCTCTTTTATTTCATTTTCATTCAACTTTTGCTTTTTTTCCGGAGGCTGAACACCTTATTTAAAACGCCACATTTTGCCTGTCTTGTATAGCAGGAATTGTGCCTCTTTTTGAAATACGAGATGCTACAGTATAGCTAACGCGAATTATTTAAAGTAAGAAAAGGAATGGCAGTGTCCTTTATATAAGAAAGAACGAGCAAGACACGCGTTTCAAAACACGTGCCTTCCCCCTCCCCTCAGTAAATGGTCTCTCCCTAATAAAGTCTTGACTTCTGCGGGATCAAAGCAGTGGCTATTGTAAACACTGTCATAAAATATTAACATCAAAAGATAATGTTAGTTTCACCTTGGAAAATGTGTGTTCCCATCAAACGAAGCTATCTGAGTCGACCTCAGTGTTTTGTTGAAATTAATAATAAGCTGAAATTTTTCAAATCTTAGATGCCCAGGCTGAGAGATTTTAATTTTCAACAAATGTACGGCATTCTGCTTGGATATCTCCACGTGTACTCAATTATTTGTTCAGTCTTGTATGGGAAAAATATTGTTTAAAAAAGTTTTATTGACATAGAAAAAGTAGTTGTATGGAAATGATGTGTCAGTAATGTGATCATAATAAATTGATCTAATTCTTATAATCATTTAGATGCAAACGTAAATTATGCAGTTTCCAGTTTGTGACTGTTAGCGCGTTTGGCTAGCAATAGCAAGCTAAAAAAAAAAAAGGAAACAAATAAGCGAGCATGCAAACCAATTTATTTGAATAGTTGTTTGTTAATGTGATCGCGTGAATAAAGTGAAATTCTTCATTTAATTCGCTGTCAGATTAATTAGGATATAAATTACCAAACTTCCGTTGTTTCTTAATGACGGGACCGTGGTTGGCGCTGTTAAGCGAAAGGCTCAAAATTAGATGACTTCTTGTAATAGAAGCACATTTCTGAGGCAGAAATTGACTTCATCTTCTCATGCAAATATTTTATGACTGTGTTTACAACGTTCACTGCGCTGATTCTACCGATTGTATGCTGAAGTCACGTCTTTATTAGGGTATTGAGTAAACAAACGCTGACTGTCGATAAACAAAACTTACTAGCCCATCGGACTAATAACATTATGATAGTTACTAGCCCGACAGGAAATTTACTAGCCTCGGGCTAGCGGACTACCGCTAATTTCGAGCCCTGAATATATATATATATATATATATATATATATATATATATATATATATATATATATATATATATATATATATATATATATATATATATATATATATATTATTTTGATTCAATTGCATCCTATGTAGATCTAGATCTAGCTTGACGTAATGTGCTTTCCGATGTGGATCTATATTACATTGTATTAGCATTATATTGTAGAACATTGTATTAGCATTATTCTGTAGAACAAACAACATAGACCCTGATCTTCTGGGAGCATTATGGGAAAGCAAGTTAGGGTGTATACTGTTTGCAGTTAGATTCTTTATTTACATAAATGTATATGCTGTTTGGCAGACTTATTGTAATATTGTTTTTGTATAAAATATGAAATTAATAATAATAATAATAATAATAATAATAATAATAATAATAATAATAATAATAATATATTAGTAGCAACATAGAGATATAATAAAATATAATGATTATTTTTGACCACTAATACCCTCTACTAAATATCAAATACAAGCAAATAAAATAAGATGACTGTCCAATAAACAAAATAAGATGACTGTCCAATAAACAAAATAAGATGACTGTCAAATAAACAAATGCAGTAAAGATAATGAAGAGTCATCTGCACATGTACAAGTATGCCAGAGGGACATGCATGTACTCCTAAACTTTAGTAGCAACTTATTTGTATAAAAGTGTCAGAATTGTCAAATACAAATTCCCTGGGAAAATAAGATGACTGTCCGATAAACAAATGCAGCAAAAACTTTGTAATGAAGAGTCATCTGCAAATGTGCAAGTACGCCAGAGTGACACACATGTACTCCTGAATTGGAAAAGCAACTTAATTGTGTGAAAGTGTAAGAATTGTCAAATAAAAATTCTATGGGATTAAAAGCATTATAATTTGATAGGTACATATTGAGGAAATCATTGTCATAAACACAGTGTATGCAATAATTTACGCAATATCAATTTAGTCAGACAACCATCAGATTGCACAAATTTAGCATCTGTAAAAATTGGTCGGTAAGATTTTGTTTTATTTCCCTGGGCATTCAGCTTTGAAAATTTAGTTTATCAGAATATTTTTCTGATTGTGCCATAAATTACTGGAGTTGCTAAATTTTGAAATATTAGCAAAATAAATTCAAATTGTAAAGGTTATGATAATAAATTAAAATAAACAGGTTAAAAACATGCTTTAGATGCCCAGCAATAATTAAAGTAGTTACGTCATTAGGTATGTTGATGAGCTGACTTTATTTTTTGTTATTTTAAATAATTGTTTAAAAAAAATTACAAACTTTTTCCTCGCTTTTAATAGAGTTGTTTCCTTGTACAATTCTTTAAAGTGAATGCAAGCATCACCTGCATAGATGTTTCTGATATAATTTAACTAACTACAAATTAAATTCAAAACAAGTTGAAAATCCTATCTTCATGTGACTGGGTTTTGTTTCAGTACAAGGTTTGTTAGTGTAATAAACAATAACCATTTAATGTAGGCAAGTAAAAGTTTGGCATGACTGCTTCATACCATATGTACTGTATATACTTGCTTACAAGTCATGTCCAACTGCAAACTTCACAGACCCAGATCTGTCATCACATACTGTACCAACAGATTTGGGTCTGTGTAATTTTAGGGTGAGTAATTGGAAGCACAAAAGACAGACCCAGATCTGTCATCACATACTGTACCAATACATTTGGATCTGTGTAATTTTAGGGTGAGTAATTGGAAGCACAGAGACATACCCAGATCTGTCATCACATACTGTACCAATACATTTGGATCTGTGTAATTTTAGGGTGAGTAATTGGAAGCACAGAGACATACCCAGATCTGTCATCACATACTGTACCATACCAATACATTTGGATCTGTGTAATTTTAGGGTGAGTAATTGGAAGCACAGAGACAGACCCAGATCTGTCATCACATACTGTACCAACAGATTTGGATCTGTGTAATTTTTAGGGTGAGTAATTGGAAGCACAGAGACATACCCCGATATGTTGTTGCAATATTCAATGACATATCAGGATCCAGGTTTGTAGTTGTGCTTAGTTTATATGTGAATATATATGGTATATCAAGCAATTAATAATAAAGATATTAATCATCAATAATTATACTAATGTACTTGTGTATTAATAATAGATGTAATAATATAGATATTAATAATAACAATAATCTTTATAATATTGAGATTTAGAGATGATAACTAAATTCGCATACAGATGGTAATCGGCTTCTATGCTCTTTATTTAAATGCTTATATAAAAATGTGTATGCTATTTTTGAATTAAAATGCTTATAGAAAAATGTGCATGCTGTTTTTGAATTTCGATGCTTTGAATACATAATATACTTCAACAAAATATTTTGTCACATTTGGAAGCTATACATATATTCATATGAAGATACTCTGGTTTGAGTTTGTCCATCCATCTCTATGTCTGTACTTCTTTATGTCCATCTTGATAAGCTTGTTGGCAAGATTATGCAAAAAGCACCCAACCCTCCATTCCAACATAAGCAATTTAAATTTGGTATTTATATCTTTTGGTATCTTAACGGTTTGACTCTTCAGTCCATGATGGCAGTTTTCATTTTATAAAAACTAGTTTTCTCTTGTACAAAATCATGTTTATTAATATGAAGAACAAAGATAAAAAAATTGTATTCATGTTCATATATGTATATGCGGAAATTGGATATCTGTATGCGTATGTAGATGTCATTATAAATTTTTCCTGACACAAAAACTTGATAATGCTTATTATCATGGTTTCAATGGCCAACATATCTCTGTGAACTAATCATCACAAATTGCTTCTAATTTGAGTCCAACTGAAAACAAAGACCCAGATCTGCTACCACATATTTTCCCTGCAAATTAGGGTTTATGTTGTTTGTGTTACTGAATACTCCCAATGGCTTGCATAGACCAAGATAATTTGCCACATTATGAAAGATCGGGGTCTATGAAGTTTACATTTGGACATAACTTTACAGTGAGTATCTACGATAAAAAATGTTCTTTTTTTAAAAACATCCATGTCACCATGTAAGAGTTATCTCCCTTTGAATCACATGCCCTTTTCTACAAGAGCTATAAATTGTTTCATTAAAAACAATAATCCCATTCAGTTAATTCCATTTATTACTTTATTTTCTATATATCAAAAGGTCATATTATTTCCATCATTAAGCATGACCAGTAATTTGCAGGATGCAGTCACGAGTCTCTAATTAAAATTCCATTTCATGTCGTGAATAAAAATAATAAACAAAACATGTAATAGAACACACTTGTCCATGTAGGACACTTATTTATTTTCTAGAGTGTTGAATTGTATTGCATACAACAATCCACCATTTAAAAAGTAACAACATTGTCTTTTCCCTATGTGAATTTAATTATTCAGACTCTCTAGACTAGACCGGGGTTGGGTGGGACAATATTTTTTATACTTCCCAGACTGGTAGGTTTATCGCTGATGACAAGATATACAATGAATAGCATTCAACACATTTAACATTAAATACTTGCAATATTTATACCTGCATGGAAATTACATTTTTACATGGAAATAAAGTTGTTCAGATATAATCAGAATCACAGACACAGGTGCAGTTCCAAAAGTCTATTATTTACAACTAAGGTTTATTTTTGCTTGCATGCAACAGAAAAGGCATATGGTATTTAAGTTATTCTCCACTCTTTAAAAATACTGTAAGCTTGCTAGTTCTTCATTTTCTTTCAATTCCAAGACTTGTTTTATGTTTGGCCAAATATTTCTCAGAATGGATTATCAGAACATACTTAAAATTAAAGACTGTATTTAACAAAGTCAACAGGAATATTGACTTCAAATAATATGGCAAGAATTACAAATTCATCTTATCAAATAGTCAAACAGATCTTTGATATCTTTTTAATTTTTAAGACATAATAGGTTGTATCTTGTCAGATGAAAATATATTCTCTTTTTCAGATACCACCTGATGCTTTGAATTTAGTTGCTGAGTCAGAACATTTGCTTGAGACTTAAACCATGGATGATTCCAGTGAATCGAGTGAAGGAAGGTTGATCATCGATTTATCCCATTCAAGAGAACTGGACAGTGGCATACAGACAATCTCTGATTCTGATCTTAGTAATGACCACTTCAATTGTGAAGGAAACACCCAAATTAAGAGCTTTAACCCTGTCCATCAGGAAGTGAAGGCTGTGACCTCTTGTTGCCATAGCGAAAAAGTCTCAAAAGAGCAGGAGAAAGCTTTTTGTGACATTCCTGATAATGTGAGCTTTGGAAATGAATATCGGAGAGCTTCTACACCAATCCCTGGCAAACCTGGATCATCATCTGGATTTGACATGGAATTCATGCTTGAAGATAAAGATTACAGACTGCAGACAAATACAGATGAGGTCATCACAGCCTCTAATGAACAACAGACTGGTTCTTTTGCTAATAATAAGAATGAGAGTGATAGAAGTAGTTATTTGGATCAGTCTGACCTTCATCCCAGAAGTATGTATTACATACCTACTGACAATATCACATTTGATTGCAATGATGGGAAAGTTGATAACAAAATCAGTGATTCTGCTATTACAGGTACATCTGGAATTCAAGAACATGGCTGCAGTTTGGAGAACAGAATTCCCCCTGTAAATGATTTTCAAGAACGAGATTTGCGTTGTGCCATGACGAAAGCAAAGATCATGTCCATGATCACATCTGTTAAGAATCCATGTCTGATCAAACAAGAGAACCAGGTTTGTTTTCAGAAAACAGCCATAGATAGGTCTCTCCCAAGACCGCAGTACAAGCGTTACCCCAAACCACCATACACCTATCTGGGAATGATCGTAGTTGCCATTGAGAATTCAGCTGACAAGCAGTTGACTTTGTCAGAAATACATGAGGTTTTACGAGAGTTTTTTCCATTCTTTTGTGGATTGTATACAGGCTGGAAGGACTCTGTTCGACACAATTTGTCAAATAATCAGTGCTTTTACAAGGTCCCAAAGGACCCATGTGACTTGAAATGTAGGTTTCACTACTGGCGAGTTGACCTTGAAAAGGTCCCTCCTGAGGCATTCCGTCGACATGAAAACAAAGATACCAGGACGGGGCAATATGCACTTTATATCCATGACCATCTTGGTCTTCCACCCGTCCAGCTTCCATCCCAGAAACGAAGAAAACTCTTTCTTGAAGAGAAAAGGAAGAATGTTAAAGATCAGCAGAAAGGTAGCTCCAACAATAATCAAGATATTTTGAATCATTTAACACAAGATCCAGAACATCCATGCAACCATGACAAGAATTCAGTGTTTTGTGAAAACCACACAGATTTGGTTTGCAGCGTAGCTGAACCTCTGTCCAAAAGATTTAGAGGCGATAGTGAAACAGACAAAAAAGACAGCTTTGTGAGACCAGTCATATCTGATGAGGCACATCTGATTTTGAATTATATTTCAAACTCTGCCATAACAAATGAAGACACTTATTCTGCCCTACAAAACTTAAGCCGCTTGTGTCATCCTCCTGCCCAGTACGACCCTGCTGTGCATGCTTGGCAAGCATCCTATTATCAAGTGGCAGGCTATCCAGTACCCCAAGTATACAATGGTATGACACCAGAAACAGCATGTACACCCCAAATGTACCATGGTATGACACCAGAAACAACCTGTGTAACTCAAATATACAATGGTATGACACCAGAAACAACCCGTGTAACCCAATTGTACCATGGTATGATGCCAGAAACAGCCTGTGTACCTCAGAGTTACCAAATATTGGACAATTCATATGCTTGCAGAACTCTGCCACATACTATTTCTGGGGCTGAATGTTATATGTATGGAGGTCACTCTGGTTACCTTCCTTTACAACCATCCTCTACAGATGATTCAAATCCACTGGAGACCTTTGCAGACTATGCTTTGACATGCAGTCATCAGCAGTGACTGCATTCTTTTCTTAATTTCATTATTTATCAGCTGTGCTCAGGAAATGATTAATACATGCAAAGATAATATATTTGCCTATTTACTTCCTCACAAGAAGTTAAATTTCATTGTATTGTTCCCATAAAAATAGTATGTCAGTGGTAGGTGAACATTTCTGGGAAACATTACCAAAGTTGTACTCTTTCAGTACTGCATATATTCTGATATACAAGATCAGTCCAACTGCATGCATATACCTGGACCTGTCCTCAGATAATGCAACAGGAGACCAGGATCTCTTTGCTTGGTCATCCAAGTTTAATAAAAGAAACTGAAGACACCCAGATCTGCTGGTGCATTATGTGATGGCACATCTAGGTCTGTTCAGTTTTCAGTTCGACATGAGTTGATGCGACAGTTATAAAGAAGTTATTGTACAGAGGTCCCAGAAATAGCTAAGAATAAGATAGAATATAGCAGATTTTGAATAATAAATTTGCTGATGCTTATTGTATGTATAAATAATAGCAAAGAACTCTTGACACAAATAATGCAATTTAAAAATGATAATTATTACTTGGTCATGGGTTGACTTACAGTAAAAACTACTTTGTCTGGTCAGTTTTTGCTAACTGTAAAAACTACTTTGTCTGGTCAGTTTTTGCTAACTGTATATACTCACATGCAAGTCAACTTCACTATAAGTCTAATGCACCCACCCCTAAACTAATTTTGGCTTCAAAAAGCCAATTTTTCTTTGACTCGTGTATGTTGGGGTATTTTTCAAGTCAGATCCATCTGTGACTTGTCATCCGTGACTTGTCATCATTGATTCAGAATTGTACTTTGGGAAAAATAAGCAAGCCCAACTGGATAGATAGATGTGAAAAGTAACAGAACTAGCATAAAATACAAATATATTGTTGATGAACATATCACAAAAAATATTATAATTGTCATGACTAAATTTATTAAAATCAGTAATGTTTGACATTTACATCCATTTATATGGTAAAGCAAGGATATCAGTTCAGAATGATCTGATTCACAATATCACTTAATATTTAACACAATATCCAGAACAGCCATGCAAACAAAACCATTATGATCAAAGCCTGCATCTTTACAAATTTTCTTCAACATGTCTCTTGTGGACATTACTAACACCATCAACTGGTCATGTAAAAGAGGCGTAATTAGGAATTAGTTTCATGGATAAAAACATTTTTAACGAAAAGATTAGTACATTAGTTCCTAATTTTTTTAACATTTATGAGTTTTTTTTGGATATAGTATTTTGCGCTCTTCGTCTTTATACCAATTTTTAGTACCAGACCACACCCGATTGATTGGTTCATCTCACCTACAAAACAAAATATACAAATTAACCATCCCCAAAAATTACTATTAAGATTCATACTGTCATATCTATTTAGTTTACTAGCCTGAATTTTATTGAAAGATAAAATATTTCGGGGCAGGTGATTTCAACAATTAAAACTTGTTGCCCTTGGCCTCGACCAGTTTTAGAGAAAAAAGTTCTGCCTAATACCTTTTGAGCTGAATGCATTGGATTAAAACTAAAGAATACTATATATACTTGTTTAAACGTCGAGCCAATCTGCAAACAACAACGGTCCTGATCTGATGTGTTGTTATTCTGCTGTTTACAAATAAACTACCCAAAACCAGATTTGCTGGCACATTATGTGACAACAGATTCGGATCTGTGCAGTTTGCTTTTGGACTTGTCTTTTTAGCAATTGCAGACAGTAATCATATTCTGTTATTTCTATAGGTTTTGGGGATTTCAAACCCATAACCAATAACATAAACATTTACAATACATGTATTTTGATTTCAACTGTTTTCATAGACTTCATTGAATTTGGTGCCAAAAACAAAAGGTTTGTTATTATTAAACAAATATGCCTGAATTATTCCATTAATGATAGCGTAGTGGATTTGTTATATTTGGTGCAGAATATTTAATATTTTTTACATTTAATAATGTAGACATCAATTTTATCAACGCGTTTGATAATTATACATTTTTTGTTAGTTTTTAAAATAATCGTCTCAATTGGTCTATGAATATCGATAGATAGCCATATAACCATTATTTTTCGTCAAGATGTATATAATATAATAATAGCTAAAAATATAAGGGTAATCATTGAAATTTATTTCAAGTTACTGTTCAATCTTCCATTTCTCAATGATTAACAGTTTTTAAATTTACAGGATTTGAGGAATTGCTTCAAACTCGTGTGAATTGAAAGCAACTGATTTTAATTCAGTATTAACCCTTTGAACTCTAATCTCCCCCATATTTCGGCACAATAACCCGAGCCTCACCGGCAATTTTTATAAAAAGTAAAATTTTGCAAAATAAAAGTAATATTATGCCTTAGAATGATAATCCACTATGATATAACAGCAAATATCAAATTGTCTCTTTTCAAACATGCTTATAAAATGCTTTTTATTACTATGACTATGTAATAAACTGTCTCGAAATTTTGTTCATGTTGTACCATTCATGTAAGATCTATATTTCACTGACCATCTAGCGAATAACATCGGGTTATGATGGTAGATAGCTAGGCCGGTATACCGGCCTGTCAGGTTATGATGGTAGATAGCTAGGCCTGTATACCGGCCTTTCTGGTATATACACCGTTACAACCGTCCAGTAAACCGGCCTGTCAGGTTCAAAGGGTTAAATGGAACATGCAGTTTAAGTCTGTAGAGACAGCTTTTCATTACCAAAGAAATCCTAAAATGATGTATTGTACATGTACTGTATTTATATTTTCACTTGAGATTGATTGTTTTATAAAAGTTTATATCACTGAATTTTGTTTAAAAACTTTTTTTTGCAAGGCTTGTATGGTACTATCTTCTCAAAGTGAAACTTGTCTAATAGGGTACCTTCATGCTCATGTTCAGAAATATCCTATCTATATTCCAATATAATATACTTTTATATACAGAGCAGAAAGGCCCAATAGTAAATTTTACTGAACTATATAGCAGGACATTTTCACTTTGCACTTTCCATTCAGTGTAAGTGTGTCTGGATTATATAGAAGGTACAGTGAGTAATAAATGATCATCCCTTTCCCTAGGATGCCGCATGCACACGCTCCTTCTGCACTGTAAAGCTGGCCTTGTATAAGAGATGACCTCTCCATGGTAACGGCTTCATAAAACATGTATTGTTTTTATGTCAAATAGGGTGGTATTTGATCAGATTGTTTTCTAAATTGGCTGACAACTATTTATATTGTACTATTGTCAAAATTTACACAAAATCTGCTTGCAATGGAAAAAGTCATACATGTAGATTGGAACTTGTTTATGAACAACAGAATGCTTGGAATCTATACAAATTATTGTAATTGATGTTCATAACATAATTATCTGAGTCAGTGTAATTGATGTTCATTAAGTAGTTAACTGAGTCATTGTAATTGATGTTCATTAAATAGTTAACTGAGTGTAATTGATGTTCATTAAGTAGTTAACTGAGTCAGTGTAATTGATGTTCATTACATAGTTAGCTGAATCAGTGTAATTGATGTTCATTACATAGTTAACTGAGTCAGTGTAATTGATGTTCATTACATAACTGAAAATCAGTGTAATTGATGTTCATTAAGTAGTTAACTGAGTCAGTGCAATTGATGTTCATTACATAGTTAACTGAGTCAGTGTAATTGAAGTTGATTACATAGCTGAATCAGTGTAATTGATGTTCATTACATAGTTAACTGAGTCAGTGTAATTGATGTTCATTACATAGTTAACTGAGTCAGTGTAATTGAAGTTCATTACATAGTTAGCTGAATCAGTGTAATTGATGTTCATTACATAGTTAACTGAGTCAGTGTAATTGTTGTCATTACATAGTTAGCCAAGTCAGTGTAATTGTTGTAATTACTGAGTTGTGTCCATGTAATTGTTGATTACCTAGAATATTTAACTAAGTCAATGTAATTGTTCAATATATAGTTTACGGAGTTAGTGTAATAGTTGTTCATTGTCTAGTTTGTTTTTCTTTTCTGGATTCTAATTTCTATTAATGTAGTGGTATAGTAGATTCACATACTTCTGTTTTCTCTGAAATATATGTTTTTAATTTTATAAGCTCACTAGATCATCTGTTAAACATTTTCAGATTTTCTTCATTTACTGGTTGTCAAAAAAAACATAAGATATTGTTAAAGTTTACATTCCTAATAATGTACTCACTTTTTTCAAGACTCGAAGAAAAGTAATTACATTACAAATAATGCACCCACTGTTTTCAAGACTTGAAGCAAGGTAATTACATTAAAAATAATGCACCCACTGTTTTCAAGACTTCAAGCAAAGTAATTACATTCCAAATAATGTACCCACTGTTTTCAAGACTTGAAGCAAAGTAATTACATTACAAATAATGCACCCACTGTTTTCAGGACTTGAAGCAAGGTAATTACATTCCAAATAATGTACCCACTGTTTTCAAGACTTGAAGCAAAATAATTACATTACAAATAATGCACCCACTGTTTTCAAGACTTGAAGCAAGGTAATTACATTCCAAATAATGCACCCACTGTTATTATGAATTGAAGCAAGGTAATGCTGATATTTATTGCTATAGTTTTTTTCACATACTTTCAGTGCAAGTGAGATGCATTAAAATCTTTTATCATTTGCTTGAGGAAAACATTATTCTCAATAGTTTATGTTTCTGTGTTGTCCTATTGCTTAATTTATTGTTTCTTTATTACACATATTCTCCAGATTAATGATATCACAGATTGAATGTCAGGATGTCAAAACATTAAATAGATCCTAATACTATGGGTCAAACTGTCACCAGTGTATGCGTTATATGGGCATTAGTGTATGGGTTATATGGGCATCAGAGTATAGGTTATATGGGCATTAGTGTATGGGTTATATGGGCATCAGAGTATAGGTTATATGGGC
Source organism: Unio delphinus (assembly GCA_029339505.1). Classification (NCBI taxonomy): domain Eukaryota; kingdom Metazoa; phylum Mollusca; class Bivalvia; order Unionida; family Unionidae; genus Unio; species Unio delphinus. The sequence continues at coordinate 7,224,302 of JAQISU010001242.1, read as the reverse complement.
ATTAGTGTATGGGTTATATGGGCATCAGAGTATAGTTTATAAGGGCATTAGTGTATGGGTTATATGGGCATCAGAGTATAGGTTATATGGGCATTAGTGTATGGGTTATATGGGCATCAGAGTATAGGTTATATGGGCATTAGTGTATGGGTTATATAGGTATTATTGAATGGATTATACTGGCATGGGACTATGGGTTATATGTGGATCAGTGTATGTGTTATATGGACTTTAATGTATGGGTTATGTGGAATCAGTTTATGAGTTATATGGGCATTAGTGTATAGGTTATATAGGGATTAGTGTATGGATTATACTGTCATCAGAGTGTGGGTTATTCAGGTATCAGAGTATGGGTTATACTGCCATAAGGATATAGTCTACAAATGCCAGCAGATTATACATTATGAAGATAACACAGTATGTATCTACAACACCAGCATCAGTGTAAGGGTTATAATGTCAGCACTATGGATTATAATGGCAATATTAAAAAAAATATAATGAAATCAAAGTAAAGTTATAATGCCATCAGATTACAAGTTATATTGGAATCAAAGTGTTGTAATGATAGGTAAGTATGTTTTAAAATGGCAGCAGAATGTAGTTTATAATGGCAACTGATTATGGTTTATAATGGCAGCAGAATGGTTTATAATGGCAACTCAGTATGGTTTATAATGGCAGCAGAATGTGGTTTATAATGGCAACTCAGTATGGTTTATAATGGCAACTCAGTATGGTTAATAATGGCAGCAGAATGTGGTTTTATAATGGCGACTCAGTATGGTTTATAATGGCAGCAGAATGTGGTTTATAATGGCTGAAAGGTGTTTATAATCACACCAGAAAATGGTTTATAATGACAGCATAATGTGGTTTATAATGGCAGCAGAATTTGGTTTATAATTGAAGCAGAATTTGGTGTATGATGGTAACTCAGTATGGTTTATAATGGCAGCGGAATATTCATTTAAAATGGTAGCTTTAAATGATTTAGAAAGGCAACAGAGTATTGTTTAAAATGGCATCAGATGGTGGTTTATAATGGCATCAGATGGTGGTTTATTTGATTTATGAAAGCAGGAAACTGGGATTTTGATGGCAGCTTAGTAAGATTTACAAAGCCAGGAGACTGGGATTTTGATGGCAACTTAGTAAGATTTACAAAGCCAGGAGACTGGGATTTTGATGGCAGCTTAGTAAGATTTACAAAGCCAGGAGACTGGGATTTTGATGGCAGCTTAGTATGCTTTACAAAGATTGGAGACTGGGTTTTTATGGCAGGATTGTAATGGTAATACTGTCAAGGAAATTGTCATAATGGTAGTTGACTGCAGGTTGTAATGTCATGAGTAAGTATTATTATGGGCTATAATTTCATCAAATTTAAAAGCTTCAAAGCAATGGATTGGTATATTTACAGATAACATTATTTCTGTAGTTATACATTTTGAGAATTTGAGATTTTTGCTATCATTTTTTGTTTATTAGTATTTAATACTATGATGTACATGGAAGAGGCATCACACACTATAATCATAAATGTAATCTTCTGGGCACATTTACTACTTTGGAAGAAATAAAAAAAATTCAAAATCATTTTGTCCATCTGGCCATCCAGAAATCATGTTTAATTAACCCCTTCCTCTTTGCCCTTAAAAAGCATGTTAAATCCAAACCCTGCTTCTCTGCCATCCAAAAATCCTGTTAAATCCAATCTCCACCTTACCATCTACAAATTATGCGAAATCAACCACTGGTTCTCTGCCATCCAAAATCATGTTAATTCCAATCCCTGCCTCCTTACCATCCAGAAATTATGCTAAATCAACCCCTGCTTCTCTGCCATCCAAAAATCATGCTAAATCCAATCCCGGCCTCTTGCCATCCAGAAATTATGCTAAATCAACCCCTGCTTCTCTGCCTTCCAAAAATCATATCAAATCCAATCCCTGCCTCCTTGTCATCCAGAAAGTATCATAAATTCAACCTTTGCCTCAGTGCCATTTAAAATCATGTTAAATTCAACCCCTGCCATATACACATTTATGTTTTAAATTGTGCCTAAAAGGGCATTGAGATACCATGAAGAAAAAGGTAAATAAAGAACATGTATGAGTTTCAATGTATTATGAATGGGCCTTGTCAGACTTGCATTCTAATGAGATTAAATACATAAATTGATCAATAGAGTTGATTATGTTTACCTTCAGTGATTTATTTCTTGTATTTATAGAGCTATAGTTTATGTTTTTGAATACAAAATTAAACATTAGCTTTATTTAGTAGACCATCTCTCTCTCTCTCTCTCTCTCTCTCTCTCTCGTGCATACAATCAATCAATCAATCAATCCTCTCTGCGCCATCTGGTGCTTGAGGCAACAGCAAGGGAGCACCATTTCCGTCTGTCGGCAGCTATTGCAGGGGCGGTCTGATAGGTGAGGCCTCTGGTCTTAAGGTCTCTCTCCACTGTTCATCGCCAGGTCTCTTTGGGTCTGTCACGGTTCCTTTTCCCCTGTGGGGTCCATCTCAGTGCCACCCTTGGTAGTGAGTCATACAAACACAATTAAATAATCGAATGGTGCTGAAGCTGTTATTTTGTGTTTGCAATATACATGCCCTACTTTTTATTGGGAACCAATTTAACACCTGTCCTGGTGAATAAGTAAGTCAATTTTAGGATATGTGATATTTCTAGGTGTATAAGTAGGGTTTACATGTATTTTAAGATTTGCAGTACTGAATATGTCCTGGTGAATAACCAAGATCTATTTAGGGTATATATGTTCTGGTGAATAGGCAAGGACTATGTCAGGATATGCAATATTTCCTAGTGAATAAGCAAGGTCTATTTTGGGATATATATTCTAGTGAATAAGCAAGGTCTATTTTGGGATATATATATTCTAGTGAATAAGCAAGGTCTATTTTGGGATATATATTCTAGTGAATAAGCAAGGTCTATTTTGGGATATATATTCTAGTGAATAAGCAGGGTATATTGTAGGATATATAATGTCATAGTGAATAAGCAGAGTCTTTGAGGATCTTATATTTTTGTGAATACAATGTCTATTTAGGATTTATATGATCTGGTGAATAAGCAGAATCTGTTTTATTTTATATTATATGTCCTGGTAAATAAGCTGTGTCTACTTTTGGATATATGACATGTCCTGGTGAATAAGCTGTGTCTACTTTAGAATATATGACATGTCCTGGTGAGAAAGCAAGGTCTACTTTAGTATATATGACATGTCCTGGTGAGAAATCAAGGTCTACTTTAGGATTACAGTTATTTATATCAATATTATGTCTTTAACTTTTTGTCCATGGTTTGGGATTGTAATTGCTTTGGGTTTAGAGTTCTAGATAATGAATCTGTTTGGGGTAATTTCCCATTGAAAGATTTAGTCAGGTGAGTTGCATTACAACATGCCATTGTGATTCAGAATCAAAATAGTGTTGTAGAAATGTATAAAATAAAAACTGATTTAATCAAAATTCCTATTTTCTAGTATTGTTCTGGTCTTAAAGTCAGTCTGAAGATGTATTTAATGTTATGTTTAAATTTAATTTGAGAGGAATAAATTTGTTTGGATTATTTGTTGGAATTACCAAGTACTCATTGACTTTGAACTAAAATCTTAGTTGTGGATTATTGTGAATTCATTCAAAGGCATTTTGGACAAGGTCTTTCTGATACATCAAGACTGTTGGCACTTGAACATGTCCAAGAATACTGGCATATCAGCACATTCAGGTATTAATTTGGAACATGCTAATATTTTAAACTTGATTTTTTGAAATTATTTTCGGCTCTGCTTCATAATGTAAGTTCCTCATAAAGTTTCATTTCATAATTTAAAAAAGTAAATTTTTTATTCAGTTTTTTTACAAGAAATTGTTTTCTTCTTTTTTCTGTTTCTTAGTTTAAGATCATATAGCCATAACATAAATTAGAAACTCATCCAATTTGCAAATTTATAAAAAAAAAAGAGACATTCAGTTAGTTTTTTTAATTTTAAATTCAGTTTGTTTTGAATATTTGTATTCAATGGCATTTTAAAGTCACATATTGGAGAAATCTTTATTAAACCAACAAGCTTTCACAATGTCATCTATAGTAGACAATCTTATTTCTGATCTGAACCAGGAAAGGTAACATTCTTTAAAATATAGATTTTACTGGAATTTTCCAAACACCATTTAAGAAAACCAGATGGAAGTAAGGGTTAAGAAAACTTGAGTTTCAGAAAGAAATATTGGAAATTTAAAACCAGAAAGAAGAAAGAAACAAATTCAAATGAAGAAAGAAGAAAGATAAGAGAGAGAAATGCAAATACAAAGAAAATCAAGAAAGGCAAATGAAATTTAAATTAGAACTGGCAAGCAGAAAGCACCACCTGCATCCAAAGCACTGACTTGGAAGTTACCAAAATTACAAGATTATTATATCTTTTAAATAAAACTATATCAGTGTTGCTGAAAAGTTGGCAATGTCAAAGAGAGCACTGGAATTTGTTATTACAAATTGTAGTTGTAGACAAGCATGCCAGTTCTAGACTTCACTGTCAGTACAACAAAGTACTGATTATGAGGAGCTTAAAGTTTTATTTTGAATGGGCAATGCATTGGTTCCTGGGGCATATTGACAGAGGTTTAGGAATTATAGAAAAGAAAGTCAACCAACTTGTGTCAAGTATGCAAAAGACAAAAGAATGATTATTTGATAGGTGGACAGGAAGGATGGCAAAGATTATGATAATCTCAGAAGACTTGTATTAGTTAGAGAGTTCAAGAATTCCATACATCCATTGTAATGTCAAGACCTATCTTGATGAGAAAAAAAATTGGAAATTTTTGAAGATGCTGCTCATATGGCTAATGATTATTGCTAATGACTCACAAAATTTAATTTGTTATTAAGTTTTAAATTCAGCATGTTTTGGGTAAGAAACCATCTCAATGTCATATGAGTACTTCCAGATCTCAATCTGGCACAACCTTTGGGAATTGAACTTCTGATAAGACTGATCAGAAATCCTGACATCTTCTGATGTGAGCTTGTTGCAAGAAAATAAGTCATTTTATTACTGAAAACAGTAGATTGAGAAAGAAGGCAACAATATCAACTCAACACAAAGTTATTCCAAATGCTCTTGTTTCTAATTGGTCAAGTCATGGTCATGTATTGTAAGTGTTACATTAGTTGGGTCAAACAAACTCAAGTTCAATTTTATTATGGAGAATTATAAGCCAATCATGTTAAAAAGTTCTATATCACATGTTGATGATTCTGCCAAACTTATCCATATTAAAATATTAAGAAATGTATGAGATTTTCAGTCTTTTATTATCAGTTATTTTGCCTTTATCTGTGTAGTCTTTTTTTCGTGAAAGTGTTTTTGTACAAGCAGTTTGAGTGCGTATTTGTTTTATCTTCATCTTTACTGTGTCAATTTTATATCAAACTTAGTTACAGGACCAGTGACTATTGGAGCAGTGGAATTTTGCTCATTGAGTGTATTTACTGCTAGGCAATGACATAACTGGAGATAAACATTTGATTAATATACTGTAACTGACAAGCCTTGTTTGAATCAAAATGTTTTTCCTGTTGAGATTGAAAATATATTTGATTTTTATATTTGCTTGAGTATTATTATCAGAGATTTGGCAAAAAGAACTTCTGAGAATGATGTTGATCAGGAAAACATTCCTTTAGCTGACACATTTATGGGTCAGTATTGTCTTTTGATGAAGTCACTTTTGCAGCCAGAATTGTTCAATCATAAAGTAGTGATCACATTTGTACTACTCATTTTCTCAATTGAAAATCAGGGTGACAAAAGACGATCACTTATCATCAAAACAGGAATAAGATCCAGAGAACTCCAATATTAGTGAAACTAAAGCCATATCTGTTTGGTTTATTTGGGGTATAGGAAATGCTCTTATTAGGAAATACAGGAAATGGGTTTTATAGGATGAAATGGAGACCATGTGAGAACCTGCTAATTTTTGAGTGTTGAGTGAGCAATTTAATTGTGTTTCTAATTCATATAGATAAGAAATTCTTAGTCTAGCATATTGAAACTCACTTTGGTTGGTCATTTTATGAGTAAAAAAACCTATCATAAAATCTGAATCATTTTTATAAGCTGAAAATTAAATGTCATGTTTTTAAATAATAAGTGTAGATCTTGTCATAGTTTTCCAATGTTATGAAAACCCAATTAGAAGACATATAAGACTCATCTGCATCATATTAATGTATTTGATGAACCATTTAGTAGAATATTGGTAGAATGTGTCGGTCCCTTACCCATGACCAAATCACATAACCAACACTTGTTGACTATAATGTGTGCATCCACAAGAGTTCCAGAGGCAGTTCCTATGAGGAATATTACGATTAAAACCATAGTAAAAGCTCTAATCATTATTTTATACTTTTCAGCCTACCCAAATCTTTCTAGTTTGATCAAGGGTAAAATTTTATGTCTGGAATTTATCAGCAAGTTATGTATAAATTAGATATCCAGAAATTTACATATTCTGTCTATAACTCTTAAAGATAATGGATTTTAGAAAGATTTCATTCGACATTGAATTTGGTCATATGGTTTTAGAAAGATTTCATTCGACATTGAATTTGGTCATATGGTTTTAGAAAGATTTCATTTGACATTAAATTTGGTCATATGGTTTTAGAAAGATTTCATTTGACATTAAATTTGGTCATATGGTTTTAAAAAAATTTCATTCGACATTAAATTTGGTCATATGGTTTTAGAAAGATTTCATTCGACATTGAATTTGGTCATATGGTTTGGGAAAGATTTCATCTGACATTAAATTTGGTCATATGGTTTCAGAAAGATTTCATTCGACATTAAATTTGGTCATATGGTTTTAGAAAGATTTCATTCGACATTGAATTTGGTCATATGGTTTGGGAAAGATTTCATCTGACATTAAATTTAGTCATATTGCTTTGACTTTGATGATTGTCTTCATTTGTTTTTGTTTACTGTTAGAAAAGAGTTCAGGAATCATTTGTTTTTAGCCCTTTTGAGTTCTCATGGGTCTGTGGTTTTTTACTAGGTGTTTCAGGTTTCTTCCTCCACCATTTATACTGGCCACTATGTATAACCTATCTTGTACTGGAATATGGTGTTAAAACCCTAGAATAACAACAACTATTCTTTAGGACATACTGTACATGTACCATTTTAGTTTTCACCATGATGATAAAGTTCTGGCTTGCTTGTCTGTACCTCAAAGTCCTCTACAGGCTTTATACATTTCAAAAGATAGTAAGTGACCTAAATTATATCACAAACACACCTGAGAAGCGAAAACAAAAACAACTTTGTCACAAATATTTTAAAGGGGTATGTTGATCATGATATCCTTGTTAATCATTAAATCAATTTAATTGTATTTGCCTCACACAGCGAAGAATTTAATGCCATCAGACTATAGTGATTTCAGTTTAACCAATCTTTGGAATTCGAAAATATTATACAATTAGACCAGAAACTTTCACATCTACAGCCACAAGAACAGACTGAAATCTGTTATGTGAATATAAACAATGTTTCTTGGTGTTCTTTGAAGAGCAAATCTACTGTGACATTGAAATTATAGAATCTACATCAGTAAAACAATGTCAGTACAGAATGAATCATCTCAAACAAAGGTTTGGTAAAAAAAAATCATTCTGTATTTGCTGTAGAATTTTTGTTTTATTGAACCGAGTAAAAGTAACTGGAGTTCACCATATATTCTTGTGCTTAAATCTCTCATTACTTTCTGTATGTGTACTGACTACAGAAAAGTGAGCAGTTTCACCAAAACAGATTCATTTCCAATACAGAGAATTAATGACTATTTTAGGATATATGTCCTGGTGAATAAACAGAGTCTATTGTAGGATAGATGATATGACCTGGTGAATAAGCAGAGTCTATTCTAGGATATATAATGTGTACTGGTGAATAAGCAGAGTCTATTCTAGGATATATAATGTGTACTGGTGCATAAGATGGGTATATTCTAGGATATATGGTGTGTTGCTGTGAATAAAATGGTCCTATTTTAGATATATGACATGTCCTGATGAATAAGCAGTTTTATTATCACACACCAGTAAGCAATCTGGAAGGATAAATATAATATAGCTGGAAAAACAACCTTCAGTAGTTGTAGACATGATTTGAAGGAATGAAAATAGAAATTACAAATTTATCACATTTATTAAACTTTCTTTACATAATTATGACACTGATACAAAAATAGTCAGATCACAAAAAAACACAAGATGGAACCATACAATGTGCCTCAAAAAGCCATGCTATTATTTGACAGAGTTTAATGTATTATTTATTTTGACACATATGCAATATTTCTTGGACATATGAACTTTCAGATCAGATGTCTCTCTCTCTCTCTCCCTCTCTCCCTCTCTCTCTCTCTCTCTCTCTCTCTCTCTCAGTTTACAAATACTTATAGCCCTTATATCAGATTTAATTCTTGCAGGGCCATTTAAATAAAGATGAACGATAATCACAAAAAGACATTGCACACAGTTAAAAGAAATGATAGAAACTTGAGCTGGTTTTAAATTAAAATGTCAAGCAATGCATAAGCTTTATACATTTCAGGGTTATATGAGTGAATTAACAAACTTTCTTTACAAAACATTGTTTTCTTCTTGTCAGTAATACAAGACCAATGCTTTTAATTTGTGAAATTTTACTATATTTACAACTGATATTGGATTACAGTTAGAGCAAGATTTTAAGAATACAGAGAAATTAGATTAGATTGTACTTGTTGAGGACAATAAGTCAATCTTCACACAAATTATGAATTGCCAAAGTGGATTTGCATGTAGGTTCAATCCCTCTTGTATAGACCCAGGTATGCCACTGTATAACATACCTGCAGATCTGGATCTGCAGAGTTTATTAGGCCTAATTAATAGAACGAACAACACAGATCATGGTCTGTTGGTGCATTATGTAACAATAGATCAGGGTCTGTGTTGTTTGCAGTATGTATGTATGTATTTGGTATTTATGTACATATTATTCAGGTATAAAAATTATCCATGCACAGTTATGTGTAGTTTTCCAGAGAACTCAGAGGATGTACATATATACCCATGTATTAGGGCCTAACAGCACATCAGTACATTAGTGGCTACAATGTGCTGACTGAAACTAAAGAAAAGCAAATAAAAGATAAATGTAACCATGAAGTATTAAAAGATAAAATATGTGAGGTTTAAGTGAAGTAAATGAAACAAAAGTAATGACAGATAAAGTATAAAAAAGGCTCAAGATTTTTAAGCATGCCCTCATAAAAAAGCTACAAATTGTTTCATGCAGTAAATTATCATTAGAATTCCTTTACTAAATTAACATACAAAAAAAATGTCTCACAGGATAGAAGTAAACATATCTGATAAAGAAATTTTGTCAGATTTATTCCAGTTGATGTTCATCATTTTTGAAGCATGCATGAGTTAAATGTGTGTATCCTAAATCCTATTACCACACTATCTTTTTGACTGGTTTGATATGAGTGACACTCTTCAATGATAACCTCCATGTTATGAAACATCTATGTGAAGATATTGTTCCACTAATTTCTTTGACAAATACTGTACATTAAATATACTGATTTATATAATATTTGAAATCGGTATGGAATCTTCTTTTTCAAAATAGTCTAATGTAGTGTGCTCTCTCATTACTCTTAATACTAATGTGGCATGGCTGCCAACACTATATAATATTTTTTCCATAATGCATCAGCAAATATTATTTCCATAAGATTTGGGCTTTCTTGTAAAATTTAAGGTTTTGTGAGGTTTTCAATGTGGAAGAGGAAGCTGACAAGAGACAAAATTTGTTGTTTGAGAGGTTTTAATATAGTTAAAAGATTTTAATATGGTTGTAATTTTTTTATGAAATTAGAGGATTTATCGAGGTATCCGGCTCCAAAGAGTGCCATGGGGTGTTGCAAAGGTAGATCCAAGCTTACCTCCATTTTTCGAACTGTCTCTGTACCTGTGTTTGCATGGTGATTTTGGAACAAGCAATTTTATAGTATTTTAATATTGATGTTTACTTCTTCATGGTGAAGTCGGATTCAGAATGAAATGTTGGTGTCTCAGCATACATGGCCTGATATTTATGCCTAATGACTGTATCACATACAGATTTGATATTTGTGCCTAATGACTATATCACATACAGATTTGATATTTATGCCATGTGAGATAATTTTATTTTTGTGAGATAATCTGATCATTCATTTCCCTCAATAATGAGGTTTTCTTTTGGAAAAGTTCTGAATGCATTCAAAAGGACAATTATAAATCCTTGGATTCAAACTCTTAATTTGTTTTAGGATAAATACTTGCACAATGTAAACCTTGTATCCAGTGGTTCAAAATCTATATAACAAAATAACCAATCTGTCAGGAAAGTACTGAAAACCTACCCCTCAATGAACTCTTACTCACCCAGCTATAACAGAATAAAGTATAAAAGTTGATGAGTTGATTATCTAAATATGATTGTGCAAAAGCTTTCGGTCAGCCTTCTGATACTAATTATTAGTACATGTACATGTATTTACAAACTGAGATCAGTCAGCTCTTCTTCTGGTAAGTATTACTAATGGAAACCAGTCAGCTCTTCTTTTGGTAAGTATTACAAACTGAGTCCAGTCAGCTCTTCTTTTGGTAAGTACTACAAACTGAAACCAGTCAGCTTTTCTTCTGGTAAGTATTACAAATTAAACTGAAACTAGTCAGCTCTTCTTCTGGTAAGAATTACAAGCTGAAACCAGTCAGCTCTTCTTATGATATGTACTTATTAGTACTTGAGCACTATTATCAGCATTATGATAATAAATGTAAAGAAAAGCTACTGGTAGAATGTAAGGATTTTCAATAGTCAATGTCATCACTACGTAACAGAACATCCTTTGCAGTTATGATCATTTCTGAAAACTCACTCAGCTGCTCAAAAATTACACTTGATATCAGATCCATATAGTGATCTCATCTGATTCACTGAGACCTATTGACATTGGGTCTGTTGATCCTAACTACCATCTTGACTTGGATTTATAAGTAGGTTATAATAATACTTTGCTGACTAAAAGAATCAGGAATCATAGGTTCTGGTATGTTTGATGTAGTGGAGGGAGGAGGTCTAGGTATATTAGCAATTTGAAGCTTATTCTTGGCAGATGCATTTTGGACACTGTCTGTCTTTTGGCTCTGCAGTCTATTGAAGGCTAGAAGATCATCCAGACTATTCAGTGAATTGCAATTTACATCTTGCTCTACAAATGGGTAAAACTGTTTCATGGTTACATCTGATTTATCCATATTATTATTAGTTCTTGGAATTCTTGTCACCTTTTTGTAAGTGTCTTGAAAATCTTTGGGATCATCATGCCCTGTAATTAGTATTAATTCCTTTTCAGAATCATAACTAGTACTACTTTGGTCTTCATTTTCAAAATGCAGAACAGAAACAACTTGGTTAGAAATACCTTCATCCTTTTTGGAAACTTGTCTGTCTTTTCGATGTTTAGATGGACTTTTTACATACATTTTTGACTCTTGAGAATCATGGTCTTTCTTTGGAGAAAATGACTGCAAATTTTCCATATCAGACACAGTGGCTTCTGTTTGTTCTAATCTGTTTATATCTGACAATGGAGATGATTTTCGATGTGTGGATTTATGCAAAACAACTTCTGTCCTGGAATCTATGTCACCAATGGTTAGGTCAGTTTCATGAATCTCTTTATCTCTCATGAATTTGTCTTGATCTGAACTAGACTGATGACCTCCACTATTCAGTAAAGCATCAAGATCTCTGATATCAGAATGGCTTGATCTGCTGCTAATCTTGTCTGTTTTTGCTGGCACAGACGTAGTTGGACATGAGTTGGTTAAAGTGGTCCTCTTTCCAGAATGTGGAGTTTTTGGAGGTTGAGGCACAGACCCTCCAATATCCTGAAGTTGCTCAAGCCTTGTAATATTCATTAGTACCTCAATGCTATGGGATGGAAAGGATTTAGTATGTAAGGCCTCCTTGACAGAAGAAAATGAGGGGTCAGATTGAGTAGAATCCAAACTTTCACTGCTGGCACCATGACTCTTTGATCTTGTCAGTTGCATTTGATAAAACAGAACAGCATCTCGATCAACATCAATAGGATGCTTTATTTCTTTTATAAATTCTACTGATACATCAGAGGCATGATTGGTATTATCTCCATACATGTATGGTCCCATGTGACATGGAGGGGGTGGTGGTGGATATTTCTTTGGAGACACAGATAGTGGTGAAGGAACTGTCACAATTCTGTTCTTTATTTGGCCAGGTATGGCCACAGTTGACCAGTTGTCACAATTCTGTCCCTCTGAACCAACATCTGCATTTACATCCTCCTCCTTACCAATCTGCATCACATGCTTCATTTCCTTGTCTTTCACCTCTTCTGCAAGGCGCTTTTGTAATACTTGCTCCCATATATCCACAACAGTCTTGCCATTGCCCTTCTTTTGCAAATAAGCTTTAGGACTTGCTGCATCATTACTGTCAGTAATATCTGCAGGTTGATTAACATCAGCTTTATTAAAAACATAACTTAGCTGACCTCTTTTCTTCCCATCTCTCAACTTTACAATCTCCATGGGGACTGACTCAAGGGAGTCTTCTTCCTCCAGTTGTTTCTTTATTTCTTCCCTTTCAGCATCTCGCCTCTTTAATGCAGCTAGCACATGCTGCTCCTCTTGATAATGCATCTGTATCAAGGTCTTTATCCGATTCCTCTCTGTGGGATAAAACAACAGCTGAACCACAAGAATTGCAATATTTTCCTGAGATTTGTAACCCTGAGCTAAATCCTGCAATTTTTTAGCAGCAAGAGCTGGATCAGGAATATCTACAATTTCATTTACAGCTTCCTGGTAGGATATGAAATTCCAAAACCCCTGATTTGCTATAATGATCAGCTGATCTTCAGGCTGGAGTACGGTACTGCTTGTATAAGGATCTGGTATGACATGGGGAAACATATAGCTGTTGCCAAGGAGACGGGAATTATGGGTCACTCCATTGATCTTATTATCCTAAAAAAAGCAAAAAGAAAATATGTTTGAAATTTTGAATAAAACTATGGTTCATTCCTTCTTCTACTTCAGAAATAAAGTTTGTAATTTATCTGGCAAAAGTGTGGCAATTTGTTTTACATGAATGATGATCAAAACTATTTGAAGATTTTACAGAAAGTACTCAATTCCTAGAAACATGGTATCTCATCTGCTTCCATTTGTTGATGTATCAACATTGTTAACAACAATAAGAACATTGCTGCTACCAAACATGTGAAGCCTATTATCAGTAATATGAGAATTAGATGGTATGGGAACCCCCCCCCCCCAAAATGGAAATATCAGCATAAACTGATATCAGCTAATGACTCTGTTGCCATGGTAACCAACAATTACCTCAGTAATGATTCCATCTGATTTGCATATCCTCTTGCACTCCTCTTTGTTGGCTTGTATTGTGAAAAGACGAGACAGGCAAACTGCTTCACCTCTACGACACAGAACCACTTCTACATCTCCCACATTAGCCACATTTACAACATAATGGTTGCTGTTTTCATCCGGCTTTACAATGTGGCAAACGGCTGCTGTGGCTCCTAATTTCTGACCTGCTGCCTTCAGACACCTGTAAAAATGTTACAAGAAACTGTTCAACACACCCTAAGAACAAATCAGAACTTGATTAACTAGATGAATACAATCTGTAGGCCAATGCCAAAACCAAGCTTTTACAATGATTTATTTGCCTTTCCTCCACAAAGTGTGCAAGACTAAATACATGACTCCTTCAATAACTCACACCCTGATAACATGCAAACCCACTTATGATATGGGGAGCAGGTATCATGGATGCCATTTTTTAAATCTAGAAAATGCCAAAAGATATTGATCCTATTTCTTTAACTTGAAGAAAATTGCAATTGAAATTGGTAATTGAAACATTGTTATATTGCTTGTTTTATCCTCGAAAATGGTAGATAGGACCTGGAAAATTTAATCAACATTTTGAAATTATCAACTTTAATAAAATGTCATAGAACTGGCTACATTTTCTTTCCAAATGACATTCTTAGTAATTTTGATCAATGAAAATGTCAGTCATGCCTATTGTTGGCAGTACATTAATATTGAAATACCAATGAAATAATTGTTATTAAGTGAAATTTGTGTTTTTAGTTCTTTTAGTTCCTCTTAAAGGTAATAAGCATAAATGTAATGTGTATTTAAGCACCAAATGTTTCCAATTTACCATAACAGTTATGTCCGCAGATTTCTTTGAGAACCTAATCAAGACTGCCAACCATGTTTTTATAACTGAAGTATTTGTTGTATTGTTGTAATGAATTAAAAGCTTTCCTCTTTTGTGTTATCATGTTGTGTCTTGTTAATCAAATAAAGGAGGTGGAACAAAAGAAAAGTTAAAAGAAACACAAGTACTACATATTTAAAACAAGCAGCCCCTGTCTTATGTTGGGTGAACTCAGTCTTCATTTGATCAATTGAACACTGTTATAAATATTATTGTGTATGTAACATAAACTACAATAAATTAACTGACTCATTTAAAACAATAAAACTCATTTAAAGCAATAAAAAGCTAAGTTTCACAGATATGGACCATTGTGGAAAAGAGAGTTTCAGAGAATTCCTAAACTGGCACTTAGAAATATCCTCAAGGATGATAAGAAGTCTCAATATTACTTCCAATGAAATCATGACATCAATATTGCACTAATTGAACGATACAAAAAGTTGAGTTTCAACATAAGCATGTCTCACAAAATAAACCTTTACTAGTTTTTTTGAAAAAAAAGAAACCTAGTTTAGTGGTGTATCAAATCAATAGTTAGTCTAGTTCCCTGCTACTTTGACTTCCAACTTGGTAGTATACATTTTAAATGGCACTCTGGGAACCAGTCTAATCAAAAAACAAAATGCAGGGATGCAATACACATATCTTTTTGTGTACATGTGATGGTTGTTGAGATAGATGGAATGATCTTTCACATGTTGGACCTTTTCAAGAAAAAAAATGTTATTTATACAGAATAATGAATAACTTCATTAGAAAAAGCATATTATAGCCAATTATTATCTATGTGATTGCAACAACACAGTTCCTAAACCCTACTCCCATGTTTTCCTCAATGCCTATCTAATTTTTTTTAACTTTTTGGAGGTCCGTTGGTAACTCGTGCCTTTCTTATAAGTGCAGTAGATGTTTGTGGACCCTGTTATATAAATTTATGTGTACGTTTTTGATGGAACTGTGTACTACATCTCATATTTCACCTACCAAGTGTATGAATAAGACTCAACATCTTTTGAGAAGAAAGCATTCAAATAATAATCTATGTTTATAAACCATGATATTGTTTACAAAATCTGTTAATCTATCCAGTGAGAGTTTTATACATGTAAACAATATACAAACTGTAGCATGAATACCATCAATTAATTGTCTGCCTGCAAATATTGCTCTAATTTAACCTACCTTCCTACCCCTTACCCCCATTTATGTCTTACAGAATCTTTCACACACAATCATATTGCTCACAATGTCAGATTTGTCACTGGTGGAAAACTGATTTCTAAGTCTTACACAATACGGACTCCCACAGCCATCATGAAAATACAACTGCAGATTTTTACACAGCTTTCAATTTTCTCAGGTAAATCATAACAGAAATGCTGGTCTTTAGCAGCAGAAGGGGTGAGCCCACCTCATATTAGAAGTAAATATTTGCTAAACTAACACTTCCTACAAAACCGAAACCAAAATGACAAAAAAACAAAACAAAGCTTCTAACTGAGAGTTTCTCCTACGATTTAGTTAATTCTGTTACTGTTTTTTGCTGTTAGTTTTTTGATATTGTAGAAAGTATTAGTTTGACAAATGGATGCCTCTAATTGAGGTTGCACCCCTTCTGCTACATTAAATCATTTGAGGATAACTTTGAGGATAACTTTGAGGATAACTTAATTTTCTTTTCTGTTCATATCACACTGCATTCCAGTCATCAAAATTATAGGCTGACCAGGAAAATAAAACATTTGAATATCAACCTGTTTATGAATTTATATTTGTGATATTAAAATGCACATATGTAATGTTGAAATACATGTGAAGTTAAATATGTTATGATTTAAGGAAAAGACAAACTTGCAGAGCTTTATTGTCCAAAATACATTTTTTAACAATTGGAGATTACAGTAGACATTTTATGGTGAGAAACCGCAGTTTTTTATTTATTGACGTCTTGCCTCAATTTGGGATTCTGCCCTCCCACCCAAATACCTGTGTGATACAAGCATGGCATATTTAAGGTAGTCCTTTGAAGATGGGGAATTTTGTTGTTCTTCTGTCAGAATGGACTGAAACTTTTTGGACAATAATTTTGACACTTCATCGGTCCTTCCACCATCAATAACAGCAAACAGTCCTTCCTTGCCATTGTTGAATCCTGGTTTATTTATCACCATCACTGAGATCCTGCATGTAGAAAAAAGAAGTTTACAGCAACTTACCTGCATGAAAACTACAGACTTCTACACCTGATATAAAGTTCATCTTCAAGTTTTTAAATTTCACATCACTTTCAGTGCTGGTTTGTAATTGTGTGATTTAAATTCAGATGTAAACACTTCAAAACACAAAATTGGGATAGTAGACCAAGTTATAATTATCTAGATGTTTATCATGCCTTTTAGAAAGTGTCAGACTAATTAGTGACCAAGACTTAATCAGGGTGTACTTGGTTATATGGCCTAATTTGAGTGAGTGGACAAATACATTAAAATTTAAAGTATAAATTCTCCAACCTTCCACTTTATTTTATCACTGTTTTGTATGTAGTAGAAGTATGTTCTTATAAAATATTATTATGTCATATTGTAAGGAACAATAACAAGATTGCAGCATGTATATGCTAGACCCTGAGGCTAATAAGTCCGCATCATAAATGTTACGAAGGTCAACCCTGTGAACAATGAATTGTCCAAGCAAGTTGTGTAACACAGTCATAGGAACTTGTGACTAGCGCCTTATTTTAGCAGCATATTATTCACAAGTAAATTACATGAATTTTCTGTGTTGGGATCAAAGGAACATCAAGTGGGGGTCATAAATCCACTCTTGACAGACTGCCAGGGAGGGGGAAATGTATGCTAATTATGCAAACCATTGGTGAATTGACATTCACTTGGTGTTGAGCAAGGTGTGCCCACCATTGGAATCGCAAGCTTATATCTAGTATCTTGAGAACATAACATTAGTAGACGCTAAACCATCTTGTGGGAAGTTATAAGCTAGACCGACACCATTCAAATTTGTCAGGAAACTTTGTTATTCTGGGAATTACAAAGAAGCATTGGACAGGTCAGTAACTTATTTGCTCAATTGTTGTATGGTAATCTATTACGGCAAAGTAATTATACTTTAATTATGTGCAGTATGTGTACTTCATTGCTAGAATCATTAGTACGTAAAATTACCATTTGTAGGGTTTGATTCATTTGTAATATTTGATCTACATGCATATTTTGAGATATAGACAATGTTTATGTAAAGAATTAATAATGTAATTTCACTATTTGGTTAATTCGTAGTAACCTCATGTATTTATTCATGTGATATTCTAGATTTACAAATGTTGAACTGAATTATAACTGTGCATAATGGTTGCATTGTGCAACATTAGTTAATGATATTTGACTATTTTTGTATACTTTGTAGGAGTAATGTGCAAGGATATATCAGCAAATGGATATGTGGATATCTATGTACACTTTGTAGAAGTGTAATGTACAGAAATGCATCTGATTATATGATATTGTTGTGAATAATAAGATTGAGAATTAATATATACCAATTTGATGAAATCTATTGATGTATGCATGATACCGTGTACAACATATCAGAACGTATGGATATTTTGATGTGCATGAATGTAATGGCTTATCTGATGATAGATAGTTGTTTAGTATGAGTCTAGATAGCTAGATGAATATGCTAATGTCCTTGTGTGTTCGTACAGGAAGCTATTAGGAACCAGAGGAGCTGTAGGAGACAGAGGGAAATAACCTAGTACAGTTTGTCCAGAGTCTCTGAGAGACACAAAAAGAAAAGAATGGAGACAGAAGTTAGACAGACTGGAGGGGAACTGGAATACCAGTCCAGAGAAGCATAACACAGATAAGCAGGAACACAGGACAGGAGGGGCATTGTAAGAGTGTAATGCATCAGTGGGACTAGTAGTGTATAAAGGAAAGTTTAATAGTATAATACATCAGTCAGTGGGAACTGGTAGTGTAGTAAGAATATTGCAATGGTGTTATTACATCTGTGGGACTAGTAGTGTACAAAGGACAGTGTAACAGTTTAATACCATAATGGGGACTGTTAGTGTAGGAAGGACAGTGTAATAGTGTAAAATATCAATGGGGACTGGTACTGTAGGAATGACAGTGTAATAGTGTAAAATATCAATGGGGACTGGTACTGTAGGAAGGACAGTGCAATAGTGTAAAATATCAATGGGGACTGGTACTGTAGGAAGGACAGTGCAATAATGTAATACATCAGTGGAGACTAAGTGTAGGAACAACAGTGTGAGAGTAATGCTTCATTAAACACTGCTAGTGTAGGTAAGCAGTTAAATGGTGTAATAAATCAGTGAGGACTGGTAGTGTAGGATGACACTGTAATAGTGTAATGCATCAATGAGGACTGGTAGTGTAGGGAGACAGTGTAACAGTTTAACACATTATTCCCTGGATGTTTTTGCTGTTTTCACTTGAAATGCGAGTAGGAAACACATTTTGGGAACTATTTCTGAATACATCCTAATACATTGATTTCCAATCAATTTTCAATTAGCCCAAAACCTAGTTGCGCTAAATACATTGTTTTCCATTGGTTATTTTGCTCGCGCATGAGCAGAAGGTGAAAAGTTGGGAATTCTTTTATTCTTTTTTGTTTAACGGAACTATAATTTCAATATAGAGACGACTCTTTATTAAGAGTCCACCTTATCCTATGTTTTGCACAGATTCACCTGTTTGTGTGCACTTCAGACAGGTCAGCCTTAGATCTAAGGCCATAAAGTCTAAAATCTGGACACAAAATAGAATTCTGACCATGGGCAAATTTTGGGTGAAAAAAGGGTCCACAAAATTAGGTTTTACCCTCTGTATTTTGTAGTGCAACTAATATGTCCAGATTATTTGGTATCATTGTAGAACTAAATATGTCAACCTTTCTATAATACCACCCACTTTAGTGTATAATGCATGACCTTGATGCTACAGACCTTGGCAATAGGCTACTACCTCATGCCCCATAAACACGGTGCTTGGGGTTAATGTGTTAATGTATCATTGCAGACTGGCAGTGTAGGAAGTAATGAAAGTTTATAAAACTTACAATATTAAAAGTAATACATTGTAAATCATAGTATTTACTTGAGAACAAAGTTCTATGAAGATGATTGATCAATTATAAAGATCTTAAAGTGCAGCATTTCTGTTAAAAGCTAATCTAAGAGGTGCAAGAATGCCAACAAGGTCATAATTAGATCATATGACCTAAAAATGTTGTGCAGATAAGTCCTATGCTAGCTACCAATACACAAGGGTAAAATGCCTTTTGATAAGGTAAAATGCAAATATCTAATTTATGATCCAAATATATGAAATAATTGTATTATATAAAGAAATTAGTTTTTGTGCAGTTTATTTGTCAGTGGAAATTATCCCTCAAAAAAGGCTAGAATGTAATAAAAAAGATATTGATTTTGGTGGATATTCAGGTGTTGTTCATTCTGTCCAGGGGAGGTTACAAGTGCAGTTTTATCAACAATCATATGCAAAACCAACAACAAAGACTAAGAAATTCTTACCTTCACTAACAATTTTTCGAGGTAATTAATACATTAGTTAACATAATGTTATCAATATTGTATCATTTTTGTGAATTCATTCACATTAGCATATATAAAAAATGCATTCATTAAAAGGGTTGTATTGGAAACAAGCATTTGGTGAACGACCATCCATACTTGCTTACGAGTCCAACTGCAAACTGCACAGACCTAGATCTGTTGTTCCATAATATGCTGGCAGATCTGAGTATGTGCAATTCTTTGGGAGTAATCAGTAGAGTAAAGAAATAGACCACAGATCAGGATTGCATGCAATTATGTATGGTATGCCTGTATTAACATTCCTAAAATTCATAAATATGTTGTTACAAAATTAAATTCTCATAAAAATATTGTGATTATTTTACAGCTAATGGTACTGACTTGTTCCTGATCCCCGATGTCTGAGAAAGTCCACTTTTCCAAGGTTTGTCCAGATCATCAATGACTGCAGTTCGCAGGTCCAGAAGAGACCGATTTTGTCCCTTGATGTCCACTATACAGACCTTTTTCTTGGACCTGGAAATTAAAAACATACAAATCGCTATGTTTTCCAGCTTTTTATATTTGCTTTATTGCCCCTCCTTTTTGGTTAACAGAAAACATAAGACACGTAATAGGAGTTTGCATGTGTTTGTCCATCCATTAACCTATGTTCTTCAAACTATATTCAGTTATGTAACTTTTATGTCGTAGAAGTATGTATGCCTATGCATTTTTACCAGATAAGGTGATGAAACCTTATACACGTATGCCTAAGTAGCATTACCAGATAAGGTAGATGAAACCTTATACACGTATGTCTAATTATCATTACCAGATAAGGTGATGAAACCTTATACATGGATGCCTAAGTAGCATTACCAGAGGGTGTATTGAATACTACAAAAGTTGTCCGATCTTTAAGGTCAAGAATAAAGATGAAAACTGTTAGTTTTTCTACCCATCAATCACAGTTGTTTCTTATTGTCACTTTTTACCCATAATAAATAAACTAATGAAAACTGATTTCTACACTTACATGTTATTGTATGCACTTGATGCATACAACATTTTTGGTTCCTATCTTCAAATGCATGGTTAAAAATAAATATTTTAGTTTCCTCCATTATTCAATTTTTACCTTCATACATATGTATATACTCAAGGCTTTTGGTGGAGGCATCTCCTTCTAAAACCTGAAATAAATTTCTTTCACACTGACTGATTTGAAAAGTGCAAATAGCTTTATAACTTCAATTAAATGCAATATGAGCCTTTATGGCACTTACTGATAACCATTCAAGCTTTACTTAGACTTACAACTCAATATAAAAAGCTTAAAAAGCTTGGCAGTAGTTACATTCTTGATCCCCTTGACAGTAGTTACATACTTGATACCCTTGACAGTAATTACATACTTGATACCCTTGACAGTAATTATATACTTGATACCCTTAACAGTAATTATATACTTGATACCCTTGACAGTAATTATATACTTGATCCCCTTGACAGTAGTTACATACTTGATCCCCTTGACAGTAGTTACATTCTTGATCCCTTTGACAGTAGTTACATTCTTGATCCCCTTGACAGTAGTTACATACTTGATACCCTTGACAGTAATTACATACTTGATACCCTTGACAGTAATTATATACTTGATACCCTTAACAGTAATTATATACTTGATACCCTTGACAGTAATTATATACTTGATCCCCTTGACAGTAGTTACATACTTGATCCCTTTGACAGTAGTCACATACTTGATCCCCTTGACAGTAGTTACATACTTGATACCCTTGACAGTAATTACATACTTGATACCCTTGACAGTAATTATATACTTGATACCCTTAACAGTAATTATATACTTGATCCCCTTGGCAGTAGTTACATTCTTGATCCCCTTGACAGTAGTTACATTCTTGATCCCCTTGACAGTAGTTACATACTTGATACCCTTGACAGTAATTACATACTTGATACCCTTGACAGTAATTATATACTTGATACCCTTAACAGTAATTATATACTTGATACCCTTGACAGTAATTATATACTTGATCCCCTTGACAGTAGTTACATACTTGATCCCTTTGACAGTAGTCACATACTTGATCCCCTTGACAGTAGTTACATACTTGATACCCTTGACAGTAATTACATACTTGATACCCTTGACAGTAATTATATACTTGATACCCTTAACAGTAATTATATACTTGATCCCCTTGACAGTAGTTACATTCTTGATCCCCTTGACAGTAGTTACATTCTTGATCCCCTTGACAGTAGTTACATACTTGATACCCTTGACAGTAATTACATACTTGATACCCTTGACAGTAATTATATACTTGATACCCTTAACAGTAATTATATACTTGATACCCTTGACACTAATTATATACTTGATCCCCTTGACAGTAGTTACATACTTGATCCCTTTGACAGTAGTCACATACTTGATCCCCTTGACAGTAGTTACATATTTGATACCCTTGACAGTAATTACATACTTGATCCCCTTGAGCTCTTTAGTGTCCACCTGCATTTCTGGGTTGCCAGAGATGTCTAAAAGGTTGATCTGGGAAGACATCAAGTTAGTGACGGAGACATCAAAAAGGCGATTAGATCCTACATCGAGCACCTGAAATGTGAATGTCACTAAGTACATGTATGGGTCAGAATTATCAGGATTATGTTTTAATCACTTAACAACATTAGTTGTATTGAAACATTTACAACAGAGGTTCCATTGAACATTATATCTAAACTTTTACATGTTCTAGAGGTAACTTGGAATATTGTATCCAACTTGTGAGCATTTACTAGAGGTACATGTACCTTCGAATATTATATCTAATTTGTGAACATTAACTACAGAAGTTCCAAAGAACATTCTATATAATGTTTGAACATTTGTTTTTAATTTCCTGTGGTTGGGTTTAAGATTTGGAAAGCCTTTGCATTGTTCCCTGACTGTGTCATTTTCATACCAATCATTTGCATTCTGATCTTCCAACCATGTGATGCTGGCAAAGTAGTTGTCAGAAGAGATATGATGATTGAAGCCATGTTTGTAAGTTTTGTAACTTTTTTGCAAGCAAGGCAATGCTCATTGATGTTATTCTTATGCTAGTTGCCTTGATAAACATCAAAGCATGACTGACAAGCTGTCTGGGCATCACAAAGCATCCCAATATTTATATATCATCACTGGTTTGCAGGCATGTACCAGTGAAATGAAATGCATCTAGAGAACATTAATATAGTTTCATTGACAGATACTTCTCTGGACAGAATGTTGAAGTCATGAAATATCTCACTGGCTTGTTTATTGATTGGTCAAACTTTGTATAGCCTGATTTATCTCTATGGGGCTCATTTTCTATATCAGACACATGAAAGTACTGACTCAGCATTTGAAACCTGTTACTTGTAACTACATTCTGAATGCCGACATTGCCTGTAGACTGTCATAGACATGTCATTGATGCCCATTAAACAGGGTTCGTACGGTCTTTGAAGGTCTTTGAAAGTTTGGGAAAAATGAGGTAGCGTTTTCAAGGCCTTGAAAGTTTGGGAAAATCGAGCATATTACCCTGAGGTCTTTGAAAGTCTTTGAAAATTGAAATAAACCCCCCAAAAAATAATTTCTTTCCAGAATCACAAATAAAATTATCCGAGGTTGTTAGATTCAGATGTAATCTAGTTATCCTGGTTTCTTTCTTTTTATGACCCGTTCAGTTTATTGCCGCCGCAATAACAAAAGAGGCTTTGTTTTGTTTGGCCATCCAAAGTATGCCGCGGCGGCGACTTCAATCACACATGCACTCTTCATCAAAGCAATACGGTGCCACTACACACTTCATCAAAGGAAGTCACCAATAAAATTGCCCAAGGTCGTTAGCTTCGGATGCAGCTGGTTTTCCTGGCTTCTTTCGTTTGACGAATAGTTCAATTTGACTGGACGAGTCCATCAGTTTTAGCCAATCAAAATGTTAATTACACTAATTCTACGTAGAAAGTTCGCGAAAGTTATACGCTCGAGAATTCAAAATTTCTTCATTCGATTTACATCGTCTGCAAGTTCAGTGTTTAAAAATGCCAGGTCTTTGCTCTTTCAACGATATCTGGCTTGAACAAGAGAAGTACAAGGAATGGCTGCAAAAGAATAAGTTATGCAAACGAAAGGCGTTTTGTACGCTGTGTAAAAAGACGATCAACTTGGCTTCAATGGGAGAAGGAGCCCTTACAAGTCATGCCAAAGGTAGGTTGCAAATTAGTAACTACATGTTCATTTAGTGGAACAAAGATGCAGAAGTATAAGCAATTGGTAGTTTTTGGAAAAATAATGGTAATTCATTACTCGTCGGGTATAAAATAAGATCGTTTAGTTTGATGATTTGGGAGATATAGCAAAAGAGGGCCTGTTTAAATTTACTTCTACCGTCGGTTTATTTAACACGTTTGAGGAACAAAAATCATTTTCGAAAAATTTGTTCTACATAACAATATTCCTTGATTTAATACAAAAACATCCGTTGTAATAAATTAAATTCACGGATAAACAGTTTCAAAGTGCGCATGCGTACACTATATTAGAGTTAAACAAGAGTTCTTGTTCTTGAATTGCGAGTAAAAAAAAAAAAAAAAAAATTATAAAAAAAAGCCTCAACGAAACAAACAGGTTGCTATATATAGAACCTGTTTTGTCCAGTACTTTGAAGTGCGTGAAATATTACTAAATTTAAAGATGTTTATTACAAATGGGGAAAAACATGTCCTGGGCTGACCCTGGACTTATGCAATCAGGATCAGACAAGGAAAAGGGAGAAACAAAACTTCGTAGGGTCCTAAAAATTATGTGTGAGGCAGGAAGAGAAGTAGAGTCCCGATGTGATTTAATATTAACTCAGTACGGAAAATTAGTGGATGAAGTTATCCAATCGGACAATCATCCATTGAAATGCTTCAGTAGAACAGATGACAGACTTGATGAAGTGTTTTATTCTGTCCTTTCCAAAAGAAATGAATATGTTGAACTTTGGAATGTTCTCCAGAAAATGTTGTTGTTATCACATGGGCAGGCAAGAGAGAGGATTTTCTATCAACAAACAGGTATCTGTTGAGAACCTCAGCAGAGAAAGCCTCAGAGCTCAAAGGTTAATCATTGACACAATGAGAAAAGCTGGTGGACCTTTGGAAATCATCATTAGCAATGAAATGATGACATATGCCTCCTCTGCAAGACATAAGTACCATGCCTATCTGGATAAGAAGAAAGCAGAGGAGAAGGATGAGAAGAAAAACCCAAAAGGAAAGAAACGGGAGTTGGCCTTGGATGAAGTGGAAGAACTTAAAGCCAAAAAGCTGCGTCTTGACGCTGACATTGCCAGCCTACATGCTTCCTCTGTACAGAAAGCAGAAGAGGCAGAATTAAAAGGACTCATTGTGCTTGTCACAGAGTCAAATGCTCTTAGGAGAAGAGCAGAGGAAAAGATGACAGTGGTGGCATCTCTTTCCAAAATGATTGAAGAGAAAAAAAAGCAAATAAAATAATGCATTTAAAGCAGTGCTGATGTCTTTTAAGAGAACAATTTATGTTGTATTAAATCTGACACGTATGTTACATATTTCTGGAGAAAAGAACAACAAATGTTAACCTATTTTCTAGATCATTATAATGCAATTTTAGGCAATTAAGTATAGTTTGACTTTAATCAGTAAAAAATATTGTGGTATTTGGCATTCGTTGTTTTCTCTTATAACCTGTATACACAATGTTAGCAAAAATAGGTCTTGGAAATCTCTGTTTGTGGTCTTTGAAAGTTTGGGAAAAGTCTTTGAATTTATCAGTCATAGTTGAGTATGAACCCTGTTAAATGCTGAAATATGCTCTGATTTCCTCAGTCTCTACCCACAATATGTCATCGCCTCATTTTCCAATTTACATACTTTTTAGTGGGTCTTGAAACTCTTGCAAACAATTTTCAGGTTTAAATAATAAAGTGAGATAATCAGGCAGTGATATTTTATTACATCATTTTCCTGTAGAAGCATTGACCCTGTTACATGCACAAATTCAATTACTGTCATGTCACTGAAATGGTGTGACCAAATGTGACCACCCTTGACCTCTAAATCTACTGGTTCACTTATCATATAAATAACACTAGAATCATCTGAATCTGGTTAAGCCATTGTTCCTACAATTCTGTCTAGGCCTAGATCACATTCATGGAGTGCAGGATCCAAATGTGCCTGTATGTGAATCAGATGGAGCAATGTCTAAATGTGACAATATGTGAATCAGATGGAGCACAGTGTCCAAATGAGCCAGTATGATGTGAATCAGATGGAGCACAGTGTCCAAATGAGCCAGTATGATGTGAATCAGATGGAGCACAGTGTCCAAATGAGCCAGTATGATGTAAATCAGATGGAGCACAGTGTCCAAATGTGCCTTGATGGAGGCATTAAACAGTACTTCCACTGGAATGTAATAAAGGCATCCATTAGCATTTATGCAAGGTAATTTGTTAAACAGTTTTCAGATTGTTGCTAGACGTTTTAAATATATATATGGAGAAAGAGTGGTGAAAGAGTGGTGGAACGTATATGATAGTTAAGTACAGTAATAAAGGAAGAGAACAATGACAATAACTGCCACATATAATTAATAATAATAATAATAATAATAATAATAATAATAATCCATTATGTTGAATATATCGTCATTGCTAATATTCACGTTCCTTAATAATATTCACGTTCTGTGTGTGTGTGTGTATATATATATATATATATATATATATATATATATATATATATATATATATATATATATATATACACACACACAGATGTCTGGATGAGCCATTTCACAGACACCCCATGGATATTTTAAAATCAGCAAAACTAGGACAGATAAGTGAATAACCTATTATTTAAAAAGAATTCTAAGAATGCCTACCTTGAGGTTTGTAGACTGCCTAAAATCAGGAAGTTCTTTCAGAAGATTGGCATTTGCTCTCAAGATCTGAAGTTTTGGATGACGTCCAATACTCCGTGGCAAGTGACGCAGTTTATTGCCAGATATATTCAGTTCCTGCAAGTTTTCTAACTTTCTAAAATCTCTGAAAATGAATTTAGGTGAAGAATAGTCTTACCAAATTTGAACTGAGCACAAATGTTAATCCTATGAATTTTGTTGCACATTTAAAGTAAAAAGTAAGCAACAAAAACAAAAAACAACTTTATACAAACAATTCTTCAAATGCATAGTATAGCTAAACCACTGTGAGCTTGGTGTTACAAAAGTATATACTGTATTTGTTTCTTTTTGTAAGATGTTATGTGCAAATGTAATGAAGAAAGGATTGTTTTACAATTGAAAGAAGTGTCTAAGAGTAATGAAGTATATTCTTCTTCATTTTGACAGATTTATCTATAATTTACAAAATAAAAGAGGGCCCTGAGTGGCGAGTTGTCTAAAGTGCCATCTGTTATGGATCACTGCCATCTCACTTCTCTCTGCGTGGATCTGAGTCTCAGATTCGGTCAATGTGGGTATGTGAGAAAGCTTGTCAGTAGCTTCTCATGGGTTAGTGGTTCTTTCCAGAGGTTTTTCACGAAGTTCTTCATCCATCATTAATACTGGCTGCAATGTATAGCCTATTTAGTGCTGAAAAATGTTGTTATTCCTTACAACAACAACAAGAAAGATACTAAACTAAATAAAAAAATCTTTGTGTCTAAGCAACGTTTGCCTCAAAATGCTATTTAAAAGAATTCCCTGACAATGTAGTATGTGTTGTTAGTAAATATTTTGATAACTTTGCTTGTTTGTTTTGTTTGTTTGTTTGATCCATCAATAGTTGGATTTAAAGTGAAACCGGCAACTAAGGTCATATGTTCACTATTTTGCACTGCCATTTATTTACATGGCAGTGATTCATTTATCCAGGAAGATGGAATGGTGCCACATCTTTCTGGCATTTATGCGCACAGAGTGCGCTATTTAATTTGGTCGTCATATCATACCCCTAAAAAGGGGCTAATGATATTAATGTTAGACCTGGGTGAGTGGGAATAGACCCATGATGCACTCAACCTATCAACCAAGGTACGCTTATTCCAAATTCAATCCAGTTTTTCTAGTGGATTTCCCTATGCCAAAATTGTGTAAGCCACTGATGCAATTCATCAAATGGTAGAGTTGAAGAATTAAATTACATTCCTATCTATGCCAATCTTCTAGTACAAAAGCGTACATATTATATGTCCCTAACAATTTCTTTTGCTGATATGACTAAACATCATTTGAAAGGTAGCCACTGTTAGAGAGGATTAGATTGTTAATTTTGAGCAGTGGGTCAGAAAATGATCAAGTTAGGTTTTTTGGATAGAACTTGTCAAGGAGGGTTTCTGTAACCAAGTGGAAGACCCTATTAAAATAATGAAAGACAATAGCCCTGAAAAGGACTTTTTTTTTTTCTTTGGAGAATCCCATGATCACTTGTTAGTGACCGATTATCCCTCTGCTCCTGTGGTTGGTCTCTGTATACTTCTTGAGTGTCTTGTTTGACCCTGTACTCACTCAATGGTTCCCTGTATACATCTTGGGTGTCTTGTTTTGGATTCTCACTCTAAACATCCTTGCTCCCTCGTCAATTTGCTTCCATATTTTTCCCTATCAATTTGGAATTCTTTGTGCTGTTTTGTGTAGAATATATAACCCCATATGACAACTATTTGCATTATTAGTTAATGCATGATGTTATTAAGTTACTGCAAGGCCTGATAGTTTTGGGGTTAACTATCTTTATAGAGTATGAATTTGAGGTCATTTTTTAAATTAGCATATTTTTGGTTGCAACCTTGTTTTGCTTGGCCTGATAGTCTAGGGTTTGAGACTACCTTATAAGATCTAATTTGGGGTCATAACCTATGCATATATGATGAGGTTTTTAGTTGCAACATTGTGTCGCTGGACCCGATAGTCTTGGTTTTGAGACTACCTCATAAACTCTAGTTGGGACCATAGTTAGGGGCGCATGTTAGTGGTTATACTTTAACCACAGCGGTATCACGTTTTTTAGGGTCCTATAATACCTTCATAATATTAAACTCAGTTATGAGATGTTGTCAATGGGGTTATATAGAAAGAAGAATTTAGAAGCATAAGAGAAGAAAAGAGGTAAGATGCTTGCCTTATTGACTGTATAACTGGTAGTTAATATAACTTTTAATGTTTATACCTTTATGTATTTCTTTTATTTTAGGTTTACTTTTATTGTTCCATGTTATATTATCATTCCATTAGGTTTGGTTGCTGTGGAGCTGCCATTGGAATGTAATACCCAGCGTAGTGTAGGTGGGCTCTCTTAAGAGATTACGAGTCCCTTTTGGCCCCGTACACTTCCATCCCTCGTAACAATATTATTTTCCATTAGGTTAGGTTGCTCTGGAGCCGGCATGTTTGTTTGATAAGGATTTTTAATGTAGTTTTAACAATTTTTCAGTCATATTGCTACGATGTCTGCAGTGAGGCAGTTTATAGTGATGTCTAGCACTGGGGCATCATGCTGCAGACATGTTGCATGATGTCCCACCCAGTCACATTATCCTGGCCAACCAGTCCTAACAATAACCTCTTAATGCTGAGTGCCAAGCAAGGTAGCTGTTAGTACCATTCTTGTAAGTCTTTGGTATGACTCGGCCAGGGATTGAACCCATGACCTCCCGCTTCCACAGCAGATGCTCTAACCTCTAGGCCACCGGAGTGGTCTATCTTATATCTTAATAACTGTCAATTATTTAAACCATCCACTTTACAGTTATGCCCCTTTGTTTTGGTAGAATAGTAGATAGTATTTTAAAAAAATCTTTACTTTCTATTTTATCATTTTTCTGATGCTGCAGAAGACACTTTAAAATTATTTTAAGACATCATACTGCCTCCCATTTGATATATTTGGAAGTTGATGAAATCTAGTTTCTTTAGGATGGATTTTTACCCATCAGTGACACATAAATGTATGGACATGCCACAGAGCATACCTGTCGTGTATTTCTGTAATATCATTGTGAGCCATGTGGAGCACCTTGAGCCGAGGAAAATTACAAATCAATGGTACCGCCTCGTCTGTCAGGTAATTTGCTGATATATACAACTCTGTGAGCTTGTTCTGGTAGACATTTTGTTGAGGTGGTGAAATCATGACTAGATTGTTATGTGTCAAGCACAAATATCGCAGTCTATAAAAAGAAAATAAAAAAACATTGTGTTTGACAAAAGAAACAAATTTCGTTATTTTATTGAACTCCTCTTTAAAATATCAATGTACAAATACATTAGCCTGTAAATACTGACATCTTAATATGTACTGGTATATTCAATATGCAAATACATTAGCCTGTAAATACTAAGATCTTTATATGTATATTTATCATACAAATACAATAGCCTGTAAATACTAAGATCTTTATATGTATATTTATCATACAAATACATTAGCCTGTAAATACTAAGATCTTTATATGTATATTTATCATACAAATACAATAGCCTGTAAGTATTGACATCTTTATATGTATATTCAACATATAAATACATTAGCCTGTAAATACGGACAAATCTGTCTTTATATGTATATTCAATATGCTCAATGCTCAGCAGTATGGAAAGTAAAAGTTGGGACAAATTGAGAGCAACAATATATATATATATATATATATATATATATATATATATATATATATATATATATATAAGCGCAAAGAAGAAATTTAGGGGTGTATATAAAAATTAGTAATATTACTTTAAAGGTCTTGTGAAGATAAAAATAACAGTGTAATAGATATCACATCATATTCATCTGTATATTCAACTATATCTGTGAATTAAAATAATGGTGGTTGTGGTGGTAGTAGTGTTGATGATGATGATGATGATAACATTAATTTTGGCTGAAGATGATGGTAGAAATGATACTTAGATGTACAACTCTGATTTTTTTTTCAGACATACTTTGGCATTTTTGTGAAGAATTCATCAGGAAGTGATGAGAGCTGGTTGTGTTCCAGACTGATTTCCTCCAGTGTAGCACTATTGACATATTCTGGGAGAAACTTCAGGCAATTGTGACTTATATGTAGCACCTTCAATTTCTGAGCATCTGTTAATAGACTGCAATCATAAACATCAAAATGTGTTAGGTATCCATACATTGGACAAAACTGATTTCATTTCTCCTATCTAATGTAAGAAAGCATTATAACCAAGTTATTCAATCATGTAAGAAAGCATTATAAACAAGGTCTTCAATCAAATGTAAGAAAGCATTATAACTAAGGTCTTTAATCTAATGTAAGAAAGCATTATAACCAAGGTCTTCAACTCCCACTTAATGTCAACATTGTTTAGTCAGATGCCGAACAATACTTTCCCTAGAGGTCAAGATACATGCACCACCTTGTGTATGCAAAATAATGAACACAGAGTACAGTTGTCTGGTCCTACATTGCCCAAACTTCATACTCAAACAATAGATACTGATGGATATGCAAGAATCAGGAACCAAACAAATAGAAGCCAAAATCTACATAAACACCAGCTATTCGTAAATATATGATAAGAGGTGCAAATGATTGAGATCTATGAACATTATGACTAATGACCATTAAAAAATTATGAACTTAAATATCAATTTTGCAATGGTCAGTTGTAAATAATTAATATTTTATGAAGACTTGCAGAGAACTATGATTAAGAAAACTCAAGCACCTTGCAATCTTGATGTACAAAAGTTTCCAATTTGTTTGCATTCAGGTAAGGATGGATTTTTTTGTGTCTGGACTAATGCAGTTTGCATCCTGGTGGCAAAGTTTGGCATTAAAGTAACCTATGAGATGGGTACTAAATTTCTTAGATTTCATGGTAGCTATAAACAAAACATTTCAAGACATGATTCATCTATATATGAAGACATCAAGAACCATAAGAGTTTATACTATGAATGTAAGCAATAACTTCAATTTTGTCAGTTTTTACCACATCACAAAATTGTTATTTATAAAACAACTGAATTAGTAGTTTATAGAGATTCACATTTCTTCATCTAACAATTCTTTTGAAAACACATTTTAATGTTCTGATAATAAACCCATGGTTGATAAAAAGTGCAATGAAGATGTTTGAAAAAATTTGAGAAAGCCTTGTCACATAACAAGAAAACTGTTATTTTTAAATAAATTTATTTAGTAATACCCCTAAGCTCATCATAGGGGAAAATGTCATGTTTGAGACTGCAAGAGAAAATCATTAAAGTGTAATATTTAGGACTGCATGAGAGAATCATGAGAGAATAAGTATGGTTTGAGACTGCAAGACAGACTCATGGGAGACTAAGTACTATTTGAAACTGCAAGGGAGGATCATGGGGGAATAAGTACTGTTTGAGACTGCACTGGAGAATTATGGGAGAATAAGTACTGTTTGAGACTGCACTGGAGAATTATGGGAGAATACTGGTAGGTACAGTATGAGACTGCAAGGGAGGATCATGGGAGAATAAGTACTGTTTGAGACTGCAAGGGAGAAATCATGGGAGAATAAGTACAGTATGAGACTGCAAGGGAAGATCATGTGAGAATAAGTACTGTTTCAGACAGCAAGACAGACTTTTGGGAGAACAAGTTCTGTTTGAGACTGCAAGAGAAAAGCAGTTGAAGAAATGTATTAAATGTGTAAATGTTACATTGTGCCCATCATATTAAACATTCTGGTAAAGATCTATGCATGTAACACTGATTATCTCATATAAAAATGTAAAGACATCTTAAATATTGTCACTTATTATATGGTATTATCATCATTAGTTGTAAAATTATTTTGCAATGGTAGATAGCTTTGATAAGTATATCTAATGTTTAGATATATGAATGTATGTTTATGATCTTTCAACCGATCGCTTTTACGATCTGATTTAGATCCCATTCACAAATGTAATACTAATATGCAATGAGCAAACTTTAGAAAGAGTTATAAGGTCACAAATTGTTATGATGCTACAATGCACCATAATGTGACCTCTAGTACCAGTAAATATTTTAATTAAATACTTGTTAACTCTTACATGACTGATGTGATTATCAATCAAGATAACAGATTTAAAGTATAAGAAATAATGTGTGAAACATTTATTATCACTTTAATGTATCAATTTTAAAATAATATGATCAAGGCAAAATAAACATAATTGGAAATAATGAATAAAGCCAGTAAGTCATCTTTGTGATTGTCTTCAATTAATTCTGTATATAATTTAAATATGCACACAATTATGAGTTTCTTCTTTAACAATTTCACCAGGTTCTTAAATGTTTATGCTAAAATAAACCTTATCAAAAATTTTACTTATTACTGATCCATGAGTAAAGCCAGTAAATCATCTTTGTGAGTGTCTTCCATTAATTCTGTTTACAATCCTTGCTCAAACAATATCCAACATGTGTTTCTTCTTTTGTGTTTCTTCTTTACCTGCAGACACAACCAAGCAGCAGACAATGCAGTGGTTGATAAAAGATTCTCACAATTTAATAAACATTAAAAAAACGAAAGCCACCAACATGTTTGCTGGGCTTGGTAGTGTTATTAGATGCAATCAGTTTACCAGTAAATAATGCCTGGTTTATTACCTGGAAATTGAAAGGGTATGAAAATGTAAATGCATTCAGATTAAATTTGTTTTATATAAAAGTGATTTGTGACCATTGCAGGCCTGCTGCACTTAGTTTTCAGATTTTAAATGTGTATTGTGTTTGCTTTTGAACTTGTTATTAATTTTTTATTGTTTCTAAAAATATTTTACCATTATGGAAAAGTAAGTTCACAAACGGAATTCTTTTTGTGCACTTTGCACAATGATTAGTATAGTAGTTTTCACATGTTTCTTTCGATATTCACAAAATCTGAATTAAATGTTATGTGCATGCTGAAAGCATGGGTTGATTGTTAAATATTCTTGCTACAGTCATTCAAAATGAATAGGCATACAAGTGTTAATTACTGGAAATTTACAATGGATAAAGGTACACATAAATGCATTTGAGAAAATTTTAGCAGTATGAAATTTGCACCGACACCGTTCCTAGACCCTGGAACATAACGAACTGTACACATGCTTCATCTTTCTTAACCTAATTTTGCTGCTAATTTTTCCCATTGAATTCAGACAGATAATGATCTGTTACAGAATTATTGAACAGTTTAAATATGTTGCCATATTTGCAATTAAATTACATGTATTATGGATTAATTTCAAGCCCTGATGGTACGATAACAGATGGCAAGTAAATGGTGTTAATACTCTGTTCATGCTATATATTAGATGTTGAATTCAGACACTGTGATCTGGGACAAAGTTGTTGAATATTGCAAATCTATGTGCAATTTTTTTAAAATAGAATTACATGTATTATGTATAAACTGCATGACATAATGGCATGATTGTAAACAGTGTTGATACCCTATTCATCGCATGAATTAGACCACAGGTGCTCGATGCGAGCTTGATGTGAGAAACAAAAACAAAAAATCTAAAGGGAAAAAATAATACAGAGTGACAAAAATACCTTAGATTACCCCTATGACCCATTGTGACATAGAGCCCTCTCTATCGTACTATATGTGTGTGTGTGTGTGTGTGTGTGTGTGTGTGTGTGACCCCACTATTAACGCAATCCAATTTGTGGACCCCAATTATCACATTATAGTGGGATTCGAATTGTTAAAATGTAATGATAATGTATTCAATAATCTTGTTTTAAGCATTTTAATCTTGGTAAAATAATTTATTTAATTTTGTATTTTTGTATTATCTATTTCTGACAGTTTGCCCTGCTGCTCCTACATAGTGTGCCTTTTTGATTCAACACTATTCTGCCTATCAGCTCTTGTTGGAACATGGGAAAATGAGGAAGTAGTTAAACAAAAACAACTAAATATGTGATTGCAGAAATAGAAGAAAAAAATTAATTCTAATATTACAGAAATCTTCAAAGCTCAGAAAACCAATGATTCTATGGGAAAATGACCTACTTTCCACTATGAAGCATGCAAGCTTAGGCAACAGTTCATTCCAAAATGTAATGGGGTTCATTCCAAAATGTAATGGGGTTCATTCCAAAATGTTATGGGGTTTATTCTAAAATGTAATGGGGTTCATTCCAAAATGTAATGGGGTTCATTCCAAAATGTTATGGGGTTTATTCTAAAATATAATGGGGTTCATTCCAAAATGTAATGGGCCACAAAGAAACTGATGTTTCAAGTATCTCTTAATACTTTTTTTTGATGAAAATAAATATAAAGTCTAAAATGATAAATTACTGGTCTCATTAAAAAATAAATATAATGTTTCAGTTGGTCATTTAGACTGTCACATTCAAAAGGAATTTGTTTAAAATGTATATAGTACACTTTTCTTGCAAATTGATGTTGGTCCATTGTTTTAAAATGAATAAAAATTTTGATTATGTACCTGTTGGGCAGTTCCATCAACTGATTATGACTTGCATTGAGATTAGTCATAAAGAAACAGTCACTGAGCCAGTTTGGTAACCCCAAAAGCTGGTTACTGAAAAATAGAAATAACATCAAAATGCATGAAAAAATGTCTTCAAAAATGGTTATACCAGATACAGACAAATTTTGTTTCATTTAATTGATTAAGATCAATTCAAGGCTTTATGCTGATCACATAATTATCAATTCAAGGCTTTGTGATAATCACATAATCATCAATTCAAGACTTTATGCTAATCACTTAATTATCAATTCAAGGCTTTATGTTAATCTCATTATCATCAATTGAAAGCTTTATGTTAATCTCATAATCATTAATTCAAGGCTTTATATTAATCTCATAATCATCAATTCAAGGCTTTTCATAATCATCAATTAAATTGTTACTCTCCTAATTTTCAATTCAAAGCTTTATGTTAATCTCTTAATTATAAATACAAGGCTTTGTGCTAATCACATAATGATCAATTAAAAACTTTTCATGATCATCAATTCAACAGTTTATGTTAATCTCTTAATTATCAATTCAAAGCTTTATGTTAAAATCTTAATTATCAATTCAAGGCTTTATGATAATCTCATAATAATCAATTCAATGCTTTATGTTAATCTCATAATTATCAAGTCAAGGCTTTATGATAATCTCTTAATAATCAATTCAACAGTTTATGTTAATCTCATAATAATCAATTCAACACTTTATGTTAATCTCATAATAATCAATTCAATGCTGTATGTTAATCTCTTAATAATCAATTCAATGCTTTATGTTAATCTAATAATGATCATCTCAAGGCTTTATGATAATTTCATGATAATCAATTCAAGGTTTTACAATAATCTCTTAATAATCAATTAAAAGTTTTTGATCAATTCAAGGCTTTATGTTAATCTCATAATGATCTATTCAAGGTTTTATGATAATTTCATAATGATCTTTCAAGGTTTTATGATAATTTCATAATGATCAATTCAACACTTTATGTTAATCTCAATAATCAATTCAATGCTTTATGTTAATCTCATAATAATCAATTCAATGCTTTATGTTAATCTCTTAATAATCAACTCAAGGCTTTATGTCAATCTAATAATGATCATCTCAAGGCTTTATGATAATTTCATGATAATCAATTCAAGGTTTAACAATAATCTCTTAATAATCAATTAAAAGTGCTGTGAACGTACCGTCATTTAAAAGTCATACTTTTTTCTTTTCTAAATTACAATAAAACACACACACACACACACACATATATATATATATATATATATATATATATATATATATATATAATATTGTCATGGAGAATAAATTAATTTGTTGAGACTATGCTGAGCTTACTATGACAGATCCAACTCCAGCAACCATTCAGGTTTGGGGTTTACAGAAAAGTTGATAATATCTGAAAATGAAACACAAAGGATTACTGTTATTAAAATTTGTTCTGTCATTGTAACTATTATTTCAAGTTTTCTACATTTGATACTGCATCCATATTTTCATTATTTTGTGCATTTTACAATTTATACTACATCCATATTGTCATTGTGACTATTATTTTGTGCATTTTACAGTTTATACTACATAGAAAGAAATTGACCATACAGGTGGCAAGAAATATATATTTTCCCTTGCATACCAACTGATATGGCAGAAATATTGACCTTCACCAGAGATACACATTCAGGGCTGGCTTTAGGATAATTGGACTGCGCTCACAGGGGCCCGTGTGTTAATAATTAAACAAAATATAAAAAAGAAGAGAGTAAGTAAATTTAAAGAATTGTTTAAAAATTCAATACTATATAAAACTTGTTTCAAAGTTTATTTTCAAAATGGTGTGCACACAGGGGACCCTGCCAAAAATGATCAAAATCGGAATGTACAGTTGCCAATGCTCTTCTTGATATATTTTGTCTTGCATGGCCATTGCTATGCCAGAAATATTCAGACATTCACAACAGGCAAACTAAATATGCTGGACACCAATCATCATGAGTTTTTAAAAGTAACTGCACAGTAAAATGATGATAAACAGGATAATAAATGATGGTAATGAATTAAATTTGTAAGTGTGAACATATTAATAAAACCAGGGCTTCTTTATGTGTCAAACTAAGACTTCAAATTTGTTAACATATAAATAAAAAGCTGAATAAATTGCATCATTCTTACCATGTTATAGTCAATTCATTGGAATGATTTCTGAAATGTTATAGTTAATCAGTAAGCCTTGTTATTTTCACTGTTTTTACAATAAGTCTTGGAAACAAAATAAATTACTTTCATCAACTCATACTTGTAACTTTTACAATGAAAAGTGCAACATAAAATTTCTCTCAATAGTACAATATAAGTAAAGCACAACTTACCATTTCTTTTAGCAAAGATAGACTTTATTGCACTGCCATTGACCTGCAATGTATGAATTTGATTTCTCTCACAGTTCAGGTATTCCAGGGATCGTAGAGCCCTGATATCTAAATCAGTAATATTATTGTCACGTACATCTAAGTGGGTCACATGTTCCAGTAAATGAAATTTTGCCATCTCACTTGGCATGAATGACAGTCTGTTCATACGAAGATCAATTTTTTTAATGTGTTTCATTTGGTTCAACACTTCATGAGGCATTCTGTCCACCATATTGCCTGCCATAATGAAACTATCAATTTGATTTTGGGTATCATGGGTATGTAGAAGTACACTAGGGATTGTGGTAAAGCGGTTAAATGCAAGGACCAGCACCATTAGATTCTTCATTCTACATACTTCATCTGGGAGTGAGGAGAGGTGATTGTTATGGACATGAAGAAGCTGTAAGCTGAAAAAGTTCAAACATAACAGATCATGTAAAAACCAACAGTTACAGGATATTGTCATATAATATATATGAATAAGGTTGACCATGCAATGACCTTAAATCATAGTCTCCAATAAAATTTGATCTTTGCTACATTAACACCCCCAAATCGCCATTCATATTCTTGGTCATTGAAATCAAGATTTTCTCAAAGTTACCTCTTTCTTCTGATTAATTTCAAAGATGACAGTATACATATATAACAGTTTCAATCAATGGAGGTAGGACACTCAGGTTAATCTTTCAATTAAAGTCACATTTTATAACCATTTCAAGTTATATAATACAAAATATATATTTACTTCTCTAGCCCTATGATATCTGGGGGTATTTGTGTTATCTTGTTACTGGCCACATTCAACTCCGTCAGCATCTTCATCTTGCATATTGCCATTGGAAACACATGCAGTTCATTGTCAGCCAGGTTCAGACTCCTCAAGTTGTGAAATCTAAGAAAGCATAAAATAACAATAGGTCCAAGTGGGATCAATACTGTTTATCTGGTACCTGACATGTTAGGTTGTGAATAAAAATTCACACCTATCTATAACCTATACAGATCAAAAAATAAATGCTAATGTTGGCATCATATTCTTTGTAGGTTTTGATTTTTGTCTTTGTTTCTTTCAAAAGCATGCTTAAGACAGTACCTCTCTCAAAATCACATTTAGGCAGGTGACCTGGGTTGGAGTCTAGGTGAGTATTGAACCTTGAACAATTTGATGAAGAGTTGGCTGGATATTTCTTTGCCCTTGGAACTTGGATTTTATTTATAACTTTAAAGAAGCAGCCCCACCCTTAAAGTTTACACTCTTACTTAGCAATATAAGGGAATAAATATGTGCTGTCAGAATTGATTCAGTGGTCTGTGCTTACTTCTGGGCGCCTATCCCTAGAGTCATAATTTGGAAACCATAGAGATCATGACCCAAGGGTGTTGCAGTAGTGGTTAACATGTTTGACTCCTGACCAGATGGTTGCAGGTTCCATTCTTATCATTAGATCCTCATTAATATGCAACATTCTTGCTCATGGTCATATCCATCTGAGAATTTGATGAAATGAACTTACACAACAAGTCTGATCATAATCTATTATCAAGCTTACACAACAAGTCTGATCATAATCTGTTAACAAGCTTACACAATGAGTCTGATCATAATCTGTTAACAAGTTTACACAACGAGTCTGATCATAATCTGTTAACAAGCTTACACAACAAGTCTGATCATAATCTGTTAACAAGCTTACACAAGTCTGATCATAATCAGTTAACAAGCTTACACAACAAGTCTGATCATAATCTGTTAACAAACTTACACAAGTCTGATCATAATCTGCTAACAAGCATACATAACAAGTCTACATAATATCTGTTAACAAGCTTACACACAAGTCTGATTATAATCTGTTAACAAGCTTACACAAGTCTGATCATAATCTGTTAACAAGCTTACACAAGTCTGATCATAATCTGTTAACAAGTTTACACAAGTCTGATCATAATATGTTAACAAGCTTACACAACAAGTCTGATCATAATCCATTAACAAACTTACACAACAAATCTAATTAAAATCTTTTAAAAGGCTAACACAACAAGTCTGATAATAATATGTTAACATGCTTGCACAACACATATAATTAAAGTCTTGAAACAAGCTTACACAACAAGTCTAATTATAATCTGTTTACAAGCTTACACAACAGGTCTAAATAAATTTTGTTAACTAGCTTACACAACAAGTCTAAATAAAATTTGTTAACAAGCTTACACAACAAGTCTGATCATAATCTGTTAACAAGCTTACACAAATCTGATCATAATCTGCTAACAAGCTTACAAAACAAGTCTAAATAACATGTTAACAAGCTTACACAACAAGTCTGATTATAAACTGTCAGATATATGGTCTATACTGTGTTTACAAGCTCATCCAATCAGATGCAAGATAACCTCATTAATATGCATAGATACTGCTTATTATCAAATACCTCTGGCATCTTACATAAGCCTTCACATGAAATATGTTCAAAATATGACCAGAAATATGGCCTGTTAAGCATGAACAGCCTCAGCCAATCACATGCATGATGACTTTTTAATATGCCCTCTTGATGATATAACTTTACATATCATATTAAATCAAAATCTAATCAGAAATATGACCACTCTGACAACCAGAGTTTTTACATGGAAATATATAGCCTTTAGAGTTTTCACAGAGAAATATGGCCTTTAGAGTTTTTACAGGGAAATATGCCCTCTAGTGTTTTTAAAGGGAAATATGGTCTCTAAAGTTTTCACAGGGAAATATGATTTCTAGAGCTTTCACAGGGAAATATGCCCTCTTGAGTTTTCACATGGAAATATGCCCTCTAGAGTTTTCACAGGGAAATATGGCCTTTAGAGTTTTTACAGGGAAATATGCCCTCTAGTGTTTTTAAAGGGAAATATGGTCTCTAAAGTTTTCACAGGGAAATATGATCTCTAGAGCTTTCACAGGGAAATATGCCCTCTAGAGTTTTCACAGGGAAATATGCCCTCTAGAATTTTCACAGGGAAATATTCCCTCTAGAATTTTCACAGCGAAATATGCCCTCTAGAGTTTTCACAGGGATATATGGCCTCTGGAGTTTTCACAGGCTCCAACTATCAAATAATAGATCACATCATTAATCTGCATGAATGTGTCTCATTATCAAGCTCATGTGCTTTGGATGGTACAATCTTACATAGCAAGTCTGACTGAATCTGACCCAACATTAAGTCTCTGGAGCATTAAAAAAGTATTGATGTATGTTTGATAGATAAACAGAATGATGTACAATAGACAATGGATGAACAACACACGATGTAATTGTGGTATTATATTTGATTAAGTGTACTAAGTTTTTTTGCAGTTAAATGGCGATCAGAAACCCACCAAAGAAATATTGCTTAACTTGCACAGAATCAGGTTGCATCAGTTATATTGTGTCAAGATAATTCAATAAAATAACTTTGAAACCTATCCATAAAGGACACTTGCACAACACATTTTGTCTTTTAATTAATGTGGACAGGTGCATCAATCAATACAGAGATTAAATGCTTTATTGAAATTAAGAAAAGTGGATCATTATGGTGCCATTGGATTTTATTGTTTTTATCTGTTATTTGTTGAATGACCATATGTGAATGTTCAAGGAATACATGGCATTAAGGTCATCAAGGAAGCTAACTCTTGTTTAATTAGTTAAAATTTCAGATTTGGACTTTCCATTAAATTGTTATTATACTCAGTAATTTTAATGTTTTAACATTTTTTACTGTCACCTTTTATATTCAAATCTTTTCAGAACCTTTACACAATCTCATCCTTATTAATAACTTGTACAGAATCTCATCCTATATAACAACTTGTACATACTCTCATTCTTTATAATAACTTGTACATAATCTCACCCTTTAAAAGAACTTGTACATAATCTCACCCTTTATAATAACTTGTACATAATCTCACCCTTTATAAGAATGTGTACATAATCTCACCCTTTATAATAACTTGTACATAATCTCACCCTTTAAAAGAACTTGTACTTAATCTTATCCTTTATAAGAACTTGTACATAATCTCATCCTTTAAAAGAACTTGTACATAATCTCACCCTTTATAATAACTTGTACATAATCTCACCCTTTATAAGAATGTGTACATAATCTCATCCTTTATAATAACATGTACATATCTCACCCTTTAAAAGAACTTGTACATAATCTCATCTTTTATAAGAATTTGTACATAATCTCACCCTTTATAAGAACTTGTACATTTATTTCATCCTTATAAGAACTTTTACATTTATCTCATCCTTTAAGAACTTGTACATTTATCTCATCCTTTATAAGAATTTGTACATAATCTTATAATTTATAAGAACATGTTCTCATCCTTTATAAAAACTTTTACACTATATCATCATTTATAAGAACTCTTACACAATCTCATAATTTATAATAACTTTTACACAATCTCATCATTTATAATAACCTTTACACAATCTCATCCTTTATAATAATGTTTACACAATCTCAACTTTTATATAAAAAAAAAATCTTTTACACAATATCATCCTTTATACTAACATTTACATAATCTCATCCTTTATAAAAACTTTTACACAATCTCAACCTTTATAAAAACTTTTACACAATCTCACCCTTTATAATAACTTTTACACAGTCTCATCCTTCATAATAATGTTTACACAATCTCAACCTTTATTAAAAAACCTTGTACACAATCTCACCCTTTATAATAATGTTTACACAATCTCAACCTTTATAAAAAAAACTTTTACACAATCTCATCATTTATAATAACTTTTACACAGTCTCATCCTTTATAATAATGTTTACACAATCTCAACCTTTATTAAAAAAACCTTGTACACAATCTCACCCTTTATAATAATGTTTACACAATCTCAACCTTTATAAAAAAAACTTTTACACAGTCTCATCATTTATAATAACTTTTACACAGTCTCATCATTTATAATAACTTTTACACAGTCACATCATTTATAATAACTTTTACACAGTCTCATCATTTAAAATAACTTTTACACAGTCTCATCATTTATAATAACTTTTATACAGTCTCATCATTTATAATAACTTTTACACAGTCTCATCATTTATAATAACTTTTACACAGTCTCATCATTTATAATAACTTTTACACAGTCTCATCATTAATAATAACTTTTACACAGTCTCATCATTAATAATAACTTTTACACAGTCTCATCATTTATAATAACTTTTACACAGTCTCATCATTTATAATAACTTTTACACAGTCTCATCATTTATAATAACTTTTACACAATCTCATCATTTATAATAACTTTAACACAATCTCAGCCTTCTATCATTCACTTTGAGTTTATTCAGAGGTGTTGATCTCCCTACAGATTTTATCCATTTTTACCATCCTTTTTCTCTGCCATAACTTCTACTCAACATGTTACAGCCATAGTTGTGCTATTGTGCCTTAAAACACATAACATACATGTAATACAACTCTCACTTGTACAGATAAAGTCTAAAGGTAGATTGTCTCCCCTTTGGGACATAGTACACAGTTTTCAACAAACTGGTGAAACGATTTTCTTATAGTTTTTTAATTAATTTGAGCATTGTCAATGATGATTTCATGAAGAAAATGTGATCTGTTTTTGAAGATAACTGTGCTACAAAGATTGGAATGTTTTAGATGAATGTTCACACACACACACACATAACAGTATAAAGTACCACATGAGGCAATACTTATTAACTGACATGATGGTTGTTGCTCTTGTTGTTGTTGTAGGATTTAACACCATTTTTCAGCACAAGATAGGCTATACATGGTGGATGGTATTAATGGTTGAGGAAGAACCCAGGAAAATCCCGGAAAAAACCATGACCCACGAGAACCTACTGGCAAGCTTTCTCACATACCCACATTTGCCGAATCCAAGACTCGAACCCACGCAGACAGAGGTGCGATGGCAGTGATTGATAATGGACAGCGCTTTAGATAAATTTCTTAACACTTGTGAAAATAATTGTTTTTTTCATACAGAATACAAGAAATATGTACAGTGGAATTGAGGCTGTAAGAATTTCATTTCAATATACGAAAAGAAATTTTTGTCTCCAAATTTTTCTATAGAGATGCTTTGACATGAAAACATGTTTTACTGTGAAACCTTTTAATTGTTTAGTGAAGCCAGGGAGACTTTCATTTTCTAATGACTTACCTGGGAAGGTCATCCAGCCAACCAATGGTGTAGATATCCTCCTCTATTGGCCTTTCCTTCAGTACATTGTGACGCAAGTTGAGGTACTCAAGGTCCTCATTGATAAAAACAGTCTCTGGAAGAAACTCCAGATGGCAATTGGACAAGTCAGCCTTTGTGGGCAGTTTGGCTGTGGCCTGAAGAAACACATATAATAAAGATAAGGAAACCAAACAAATTGACAATAGGCAGACAAATTCAACTGTTTAGCATTTAGAGATTTCTCATCCACAAATCATTTCTAATATAGCAAAGGACCATGCAGAAAATGGATTTGACAGTTAAACTTTCATGTTTAATCTAACTGGACATCTCATATACCTAAAAGTATTATGACAGTCATAGGGAATGCAAATGGCCTGAAATTCTTCTTTTATGACTTGTATGGTTTTAAATCAAGCAACTGAATAAGCAAAGCCAGCAGGGTTGGTAAAATTCAACAGATAATGTATTTGCCTAGAATACAAAGTGAAACTTTAAAAGGAACTTAATGATATTGCAGATTAAATTTCAAATAATCCTGAATGAAAGTCCACATGAATAGAATATTCTGAATGATTACCAAATCTTAAATGTCCTGATGTG
The DNA here is from genome assembly GCA_029339505.1 of Unio delphinus. NCBI lineage: Eukaryota > Metazoa > Mollusca > Bivalvia > Unionida > Unionidae > Unio > Unio delphinus. The sequence continues at coordinate 7,179,350 of JAQISU010001242.1, read as the reverse complement.
CCTGTAGTCTTGATGTATTACAATGGTATAGTCCAGAATGGTTTTGAATAAATCTTCAGTAATCTCAAAGTAGTGTTTTAGTGCAAATGTCAATGAGCACTTTGTAATTTCAATGAATAATTAAAATAAATAATTCATCTTAAATTAAATCTAAACACAGCTAAAAGGTCTGATCATAGATTCCCAAGACCATGGACTCAAATCTAAGTACACATGTTGTTTACAAATGATCAATTATCTGAATTTATAATTTACAGACATGGACAAATATTAGCTATGTAAAAGGTTGTTTACAAATGACCCTTACAATCTTCAAACATGGACAAATGTTAAACACACAATTTAGATATACATAACTCTTGATCAAGAAGACTATTAAACCTTATGCCCTCCCCCCACCAGCCCCCACCCTTTATTCAAAACAATTGTTCTTTCCATTGCTTTAACTAAAAAAAAATTATTAGGGCCTGGAGACCTAAACTTTGAAATAACCATTCAAATTTTCAAGTAGGTTGCCTTATGGCTAACATACTTTGACAGATGCTTGTAGCACTGACATGAATAATGAATTCATACATTGTAATTAGTATGAACTTTATGGTTTTGCATTAAAAAAAACATTTTAGTCAGTACTTAAATTAATTCCTTGAGATAAGAGGCCAAATTATTTGAATGAATGTTTCATTATTCATTGAATTCTTAATATTGGCATTCTAGCTGACAAAACTGTATAAACTATAACAATGTGGTACTCTATGAATAAAAGTTAATTCACAACAATGTTTTCATGATCTTGTTTTGATTCAAAACTGAAGATTTGAACATGACATTACACAAGTCTAGTCAAGTGAGAGTGAACAGACTCAAGTTTCAAAATGTATTGCACACATTACCCACATTGACTGGTTTCTAAAAATTCCTGATGTTTTCTCTAGTTTCAAAATGTATTGCACACATTACCCACATTGACTGGTTCATAAAAATTCCTGATGTTTTCTCTAGTTTCAAAATGTATTGCACACATTACCCACATTGACTGGTTCGTAAAAATTCCTGATGTTTTCTTTAGTTTCAAAATGTATTGCACACATTACCCACATTGACTGGTTTGTAAAAATTCCTGATGTTTTCTCTAGTTTCAAAATGTATTGCACACATTACCCACATTCACTGGTTCATAAAAATTCCTGATGTTTTCTCTAGTTTCAAAATGTATTGCACACATTACCCACATTGACTGGTTTGTAAAAATTCCTGATGTTTTCTCTAGTTTCAAAATGTATTGCACACATTACCCACATTGACTGGTTTGTAAAATTTCCTGATGTTTTCTCTAGTTTCAAAATGTATTGCACACATTACCCACATTGACTGGTTTGTAAAAATTCCTGATGTTTTCTCTAGTTTCAAAATGTATTGCACACATTACCCACATTGACTGGTTTGTAAAAATTTCCTGATGTTTTCTCTAGTTTCAAAATGTATTGCACACATTACCCACATTGACTGGTTTGTAAAAATTCCTGATGTTTTCTCTAGTTTCAAAATGTATTGCACACATTACCCACATTGACTGGTTTGTAAAAATTTCCTGATGTTTTCTCTAGGTTCAAAGAAAAGGAGTCTATAGAAGTGCTGCATGGTTAAATCTAAATTAATTTAATTTTCTGGGAGCTCTACCAATTGTTTCATCATTTACTAGGAATATGATTATTCAAGATCCATAATTATGAATATGTTTATTAAATTCCTTCAAATACATTAAGTTCATATTAAGTTAGCATTTTTCTGTCATGTCTTTTTCCTGTGACATTTTCTCACATTTTTATACAAGATATCTCCACATAACTCCATAACAGCTGATTCTTTTAAACTGATGTACATAGCAGATATCAACTCTAATTTAGGAAAAATATTTTGTCCGTTTATGCATTATATGGAAGATTCCAAGTCCAGTGATATGTATATTTAGCTTGTAATGAGTAACTGACCTTTGTCTATGATCAAGGATAGAATTTCAGTGCATACCTGAATTTTTGTCTTTTCTGTAATTTATAAATGGATGTTTACTTGGGTCTGAGTCCAAGACATAGCCTTCATTATGACCTGAGAAGGTTTTAGTAGCAACTTTATTACAGCTTGAGTAATTTTCCATCAAGATGATTTTTACAAAAATGTTTTTATGACAAGGAAGTATATAAGGTTCATATCAACAAGATTATTCTATCATCATTTAATTTCAGTCTGTAGAATTATTTACTGTTGTATTCAGATTAAAATTTGAGAGGAATCATTTATTTAAAGAGCTATTCATTGATATTGCAGTGTTTATTAACTTTTGGACTAAAACACTATTTAGGGATTGTATACATGGATGTTTGATATGTGAGATATTTGAGAATATCAAAGATATTCTGGATTATATTATTGTGATACATCACTACTTTAGTTCATCATCACATTGAAGACTTTTGGGAATCAACACTTTAAAGATTGGAATTCATTTGGAACTGGTATTTATTCAAAACACTCTCTACTTTTGGATTTGTGATACCACCTTTTAGGATTATTTAGAATTTAATTAAAAATATTGTAAATTCCATTTTAAATTTTCACTTTGTATTCAAGGGAAATAAATTATTTGTTGAAATTTACTGAACATACTTGTGTTACTTTTTCTGTTACCTTATTTAAGACCATGGAATCACAATAATGCAAATAAATCAGTTTATATAGGAGAAGGCAGAACTGAAGTCAAGACATGCAGCGTATAAATTTAACATGCTTCTAAGTAACCAGAAGGTAGAACTAAAGAAGTCCTGACACAGTGAACATAAATCTAATAGATGTATGTGCAGGTACCACAAGGCAGAACAGAAGAAATCTTGTTATACAGTACATAAATATAATGCACTGTTTACCATTCAAAGAAAATGACAAAGAGGGACTTATAGCATATCAATTTAGGCCATGAATTTAAATTAAAAGGCATTTTGTTATGTTCATGCAAGACTTTATGAATAAATATCCATTCTCCTAGAAGACACACTCTGCTTTTTTTACCACTCAGTTCATCAATAATGCTGATCATACACAGATAATAATATAATATGACACAGTATATTCACCAAGTGCAAACAACATAGACTCTGATTTGCTTTCACATGATGTGTTAATCATGGTCTATGTTTATTGATCTACTTAATATTCCTAATCAGCTACACATACCTAGATATGCTTGTGCATTATGCAGTGGCAAATCTGGGTTTGTGCAGTTTGCAGTTGGATCCAACTTTTATGCGAGTATGCATGGAATCTGAAAGTAATAACTATATAGATTACCACATCAAGATTTTAATTTAATAGAATTTTAATCAGCATAATAATGATAAGTACTGGCACATGTCAATATAAACTATCAGGTCATTGTCCTACCTCTCATGCAACACCTACCAACCAGACTAAGGGAGATCACTGCTATTGACATATATAATGAAATATTATGAAGCAGCAGAGAGGGTGAATCCTACAATGTTTTTAGACAAAATTTGATTGAAATCCTAAAACGAGCCGTCTTATAATCTTATTTTAACCAAAAAAAGGCGAACCCTACAACGTTTTCAGACAAAAAATTGATTGAAATCTCCCTACGAAATCATTTTAACTAAAAAAATGAAAACGATTTTTTAATTAATTTTGGTCGCAACTTGTTGTCATCCACCCTCTCTGCTGCTACAAGTTTTCAGTTCTGGGTTAATAATTCTTTTACGATTTTAACCGAATATTTGATCCAGTCCGATACGATATCGTGTCCGAGGATCATGTAAATTTATTGTTGCGAATCCGTGCGGAGTCGACTGAGCATGACTAAAGAAATCTCTAAATTGATTGAAGTCCATATCAGAACACCATGTCTGCCAAATATTTCGTAGCGTATGAGTATCAACTCCGTTGAATACAGACAATAAATTGCAGTTATCTCTGATCACTTTTGGAACCTGAGTGTAGCGTTGAGTGACATATATCACGTCAGTGTTTTTGTGACGCCCACGGGAAAATATTCTAGCAGGATTCTTTTGTTTATCCAACATTATATCGTCGTATACGACTAAATTGTTAATATCTCCATCAATATCATCAATACTTGGTGCTTCATCGATATCGGTTATAAAATCAATGGCGTTCTCACCCTTAATTTCTGATGCATTCTCGTTAAAATCCTTTAACACTTCATAACATCGTTGATCATCTACGCTAGGGGCAATTAAATACAACTTATCCCACTTCATCCATCTCATTATTAAATTGAGCAACAATTGCGTTTTACCGGATCCAGATGGCCCGATTATAATCATCCGGATAGAGTTTGGTAGCGCTGCATGATGCTTAATTGGTTCTCTTGTTTTAGTTGCTGAAAAATCAATTATATCCATATTTCTATACATAAATTATGGATCTATATTGTGTGAAGTGTAAAACGCGTACTGGCACAGATGATGTGACGACGATTACAACAAAAAATAACCGATCAGCGCTTTCTGGTAAATGCGTGCAATGTGGTACAAAGAAATTTAGATTTGTGTCTATGAGATCTGATTTTAAAAAAAACGAAGTGGTGATATCGCAGCCAAATTGGCAAAGCTCCCTGGAACCCCATGGGCAAAGTACCCCGGAGAAAAGCACCTCCCAGGATATAGCTACTGTGGACCGGGAACCAGACTTGATATCAGACTCAATAATCAAAATCAACCCAACCCCGGTGAAGAACCAATAAACGCCATTGATAAGGCCTGTCACCTTCATGATGTTGCTTATAAAAGCAGCAATCTGCAACACAGGCATCTAGCAGATGTGAAATTAATTCATGCGTTAAATGCTATTCCTGATAAATCCTTCAAAGAAAAATTGTCTTCATTTTTGATAAAATCGGCTATGAAAAGTAAATTGATGTTAGGTGCTGGTAATTAATAATATGGAATCAATTTATTATTCTCCGAGGGGATACTGGAGGGGTAACGCTGCAATCAATAAACTCGCTAGAGCTGCAAAAGTGAAAAAAACCACTGCGGCTAATTGGTTATCCAAACAGGCACTATGGCAAATTTATCTACCACCGCCTAAACAAATTCAATTCACGCATTTTGATGTGACCGCTCCTAATGAAGTTCATCAGGCTGATATATTATTTCTGCCACATGATCGTGGTTACAAATACGCGCTAACCGTAGTTGATATTGCAAGTCGATACAAAGAAGAAGAACCGTTAAAAACAAAATCAGCCACTGAAGTCGCTTCTGCATTTGAAAGGATTTATCGACGAGGTCCTCTGCGTTGGCCAAATCTATTGCAGGTTGATCCTGGCAAGGAATTTCAGGGTGCAGTGTTATCTACAATGAAACATCATAATGTCACCATACGACGAGGGCATACTGCGCTACATCGCGATCAGGCCATTGTAGAACGATTTAATCGGACGATTGCTGAGCGGTTATTTGGATATCAATACGCAAAAGAATTCATTCAAGAAAAGCGATCCAGTGAATGGGTTAAAAGATTACCATCTGTGATTACTGCACTGAATAACGAGATTACTAGAACAATCAACATGAAACCTATCAACGCGATTAAAAAGAAGTTAATACCCGTACAACCACAAAAAGATTTCCCTAGAAACGCTAGCGTTTCCCAACCAATTCTTGGTAGTAGTGTCATTGTGAGGTACTTATACGAACCAGGAGAGCTTGAAGGGGGTAGAAAAAGGGCTACTGATCCTATTTGGAGCGTCACTACGCATAAGATATCTAGTATAACACGATCAACTGGTAGACCTCCAGTCTATAAACTGGATTCAACTGCCCCTCAGCGGGGTTTTACTCGACAACAACTACAAGTGATTCCCGAGGATACTCAATTGCCACCGCATGGTCTTAACTAGCACCATTGCGTCTATTGCACTCAAGACAAGTCAACATCACATTATTTCTGACATGACCGAGATTGTTATTTTTTCTGTCTACGGTGAATTGGCGAGGATCCTTATCCGAATACTGCCAACGCATTATACAATTGCAACTCGCGCAGTGATTATTCTGTTGTTTCTTCAAAGTGATTATTAATTTAGCATCAATATCAAATTCTCGTTTTTTTTTGTCCTGTTGTTTGTAACCGGAGAGTTTTTTATTAATGATGCTAACATCAATATCACTTATTGTTGTGTCATTATCATCGCCTGACTCTGTCAGGACAATTCTTCGAAGTTGATTTATGTTTCGTACTCTGGATACTGCGAGATAGACTAAATTCGACCATTCGATGTGATTATCCACCATCCAAACAATTGTATTCGATATAGTCAATCCCTGTGAAGAGTGTATTGTTGCTGCGTATCCTAGCGTCCACGGGGATTTATTAGCACGCAATGCATCTTCAACGACATTGATATCAACCAGCACAATATCATTTAATACCAGAATTTGTTTTTCATTCTGTCCTGGAATATCAACTTCAATATTCTGTTTTCGTGTATCCGATGACCTATAACAAAGGGGTACTGGAAGCGTTGCAAATTTTTCTTTATGCAATTCAAATAACTTCATTTGAAGTGTGTCCCTGACTATTTTTCTACTTGCAATGATCAAATCGTTTGGTCTCCACGCTTCCCAGAAATCATTCATTGGGGTTTCTGAAATCACTTCACGCGCTATTTCGCATTGGATTCTATCCGGTTGTAACCTAATTAGCGCTTTGAACTCGCGTAATCGTTCATCAAGTGATCTATAATCAGTGGTGATTTCTTCATAGTAGTCTACAAAACCCTTTAGCCATTCATGTGGAGATGCACCGACAAATGGTGGTGGTTGGCCTTGATCCCCGCACATGACGACTTTTGTGTTTTTGGTTAACAACCACTCAAGAAATGTTTTTAATACATCTAATGACACTGTGCATATTTCATCCCAGATTATGATTTCAGGAATGAATTTATCACCCATTCGATCAGGAGTCCATTTGTCACCCTTCCATCGAAAGAAGCTGTGATAAGTGCAAGCATTTACCCCTCGTTGTATCATCTCTCTGGCGAGTCTATCAGTCGGTGTTAGCACAATCATGTTAGAAACGCTAGCGTTTCCACGACGAAATAATTCAATTGCACGAGTTGTCTTTCCTGACCACCACAACCGTTTAAATAAACTGTCTTGTATCTACAGATTGGATCAGATACCGGTGGTGCATTAGAAAGTTCTGATTGAATTTCAATACGGTTACAACAAATATATTTATCATCCATGGCAACGTCTGCGGATTCACAATACTCATGTAGCATCTCCTTTTTAAGTCGCCAACGCCCCCAATTTTCTTCGGGATCTGTGAATGCCGCTACAGCTGATTTGTACTTATTGTGTATATACATCGAATCAGTGGCTACTCTAACCGCGGTATTAGGAAATCTATTTATCATCGAAAATAGATTAATGCAAGCATAGGCTAGCATTGAACTTCTCAAATGTGTGTACTGGGAATTATATCCATCACAGTAGGTAACAACCGTACCTAATTTCTCACCATTGGATAGAAAAGCATCCTTACGGGATACAAGTTTTCCCTTTTTCATTAAATCCGCTACAATAAAATCGTATTCAGCGACATCTATGATCAACCGCGAAGAATATTTTGCGTTATCGTATCGTCCACCCTGGGTAAATTTACCGATTATTCTTCTTCCGAGATCTTTTGCTTGTTCTTTTTTAATTTCAAATAACTTCTTAGACCAATTTATGATTTCTTCTTCACTGAAATCTGGAAACTGTTTTCGTAGTTCGTTGATTATTCTATCTAGATTGGGTTGTGGTAGCCAAACTTCTTTCTGAGCTCGATAGCATATAATAGCCTCGGAAACAATCAACGATATTAGCATACCACAATCAATCATATATATCAATAGCACTATTGGCATCCAGTGTTTTTCAGATAGGTGTCTACCGAGCCAAACATAACTACACGGATGTAACCCTGTAGCTAATTCAAATGATATCACACGAGCGAATCCGGTTAAATCAAAATCAGGCAATGGTCCATTAATCGCAACACGAGTCATTTCATGCGTGGGGTGTCCAAATCGTTTGAAGTACTCAGCGCATTCCCCATACCCGAGAAAACTTCCGGGATAACACGCGGATATATCAATCGAAATCATACCATCACGTGAGTATTTCGTATTCCACAGTCCTCCATGACCAAATTCGACGCAACTCAATTTAACATCCTCGAGAAAATCACTTCGTGTTGGACGCCATGAGTTTTTTTCTCTTGCGAAGTGAGCTACTACTGATGGAATAGTAAAACTATCCGTGAGTAGTTTTTCATGGGAATTCTTCGGTGAAAAATCACTAGCGATTTTTCTCATTCTGTTATCTAATTCTTCAACGCGATATAATTCACCATTTGGTTTTACAAATTGATCGAATTCTTCATCACTTCTAAGTAACCACACTGACACAGGATCATCCTTACACAACGCATGAATAGCATCGAATAATTTCTCTTCATAGAAAACATCCCCGACGAACTCCTTAGGGATATATTTCACGGTTCGTTCTCGTGGAAATATTGTTACCGCAGGTGTCCACGCGTGTTTGTTATGATCAATAATCTGTATTGGCGCTCCATTTTTGTTATATTTCGGTTCGTATAAAACCTCTCCGGTTATCGTCATAACGGTTATTGGGAATCGTAATGATCTTTCTAATTTAGCTATATCAGAAATCTTTGCACCATGCTGTTTCACTGTCAGTTCCCACTCGGTTATTTTCCTACGTCGCAGATCAGTTAGTTTATTTCCTCGGGATGCATTTGTGAAGTGTTCTATTATTCGTTCTGCTACACAATTAAGCCCTGACGAATATTTCATAGGAGCTAGTTTTGCGATATCGGGTTTATCATTTAACGGATATATCCCATAAACCATTGCTGTTACGGGATAAGATCTTTCGTAGTATGGTTTATCAATGCCGGTTAGAATCCCTGGTTTGGAATCTCTACTCACAATGACAGCCTTTTTATTCTTGAGGATTGGTTCAAATTTATCCTTAATAATCCATTTGCCATCGACTTCGATAATGAATTTGATTCGGAAAAAATGCCGTTTTTCCCCAACACGTGAAATTATCACTGCTGCTTTTTCATCATTCATGGTAGCGTCAACAACACCATCAATTCGAAATGTTGACCAACAATAAGATGCTCCATCACGCTTAAATTCATTAAAACAATCTCTGATTTTACTAATCATGGCTTTATCAAGAATTGTATTCTTTGGTGTATTAGAAGCTATATCGAGATTGAATTGAGCATCTTTCCAGGGGTAATCTCTCTTGGACGTTTTTTTTGGTTTATCGAGATTAAATCTAGGATTGATTTTTAATAATCTCTTAAACTCTTTCATGTTTCCGTCTATTGGACGTTTTTTGGGTTTATCGAGATTAAATCTAGGATTGATTTTGTTACGTTTTTTTGGTCTATCGAGATTAAATCTAGGATTGATTTTTAATAATCTCTTAAACTCTTTCATGTTTCCGTCTATTGGACGTTTTTTGGTTTTTTTTGGTTTATCGAGATTAAATCTAGGATTGATTTTTAATAATCTCTTAAACTCTTTCATGTTTCCGTCTATTGGACGTTTTTTGGTTTTTTTTGGTTTATCGAGATTAAATCTAGGATTGATTTTTAATAATCTCTTAAACTCTTTCATGTTTCCGTCTATTGGACGTTTGTTACGTTTTTTGGGTCTATCGAGATTAAATCTAGGATTGATTTTTAATAATCTCTTAAACTCCTTATCAGCATTTTTCGAAGGCGTTCTCCCTAATTCCTTCATGCTATAATTAAAACAAGCATTTAAATGAAAGATTTTTATATAATGAATCACTGCAAGTGGCTTATGATTGGATCAGTAATCCCGTGTAACAAATCATGCAGAAATGAGTTCTGTGGGTATCATATGCAAAGCTTTCGTCGTGGAAGCCTTGGTCCGTTACCATGCATACGATGTGGAGTTGGGGTTAGGGGAAAATCTCAGTTGTGTTTGAATTGCGGTGGTAAGCGATACAGGGAGTTGAAGCGATATTATGATAAAAGAATAAAAAATGGACAATCAATCAGAAATTTTAACCCTGACGCTGACAAAGTCAGTATTCTTGACGCTGACAAAGTCAGTATTCTTGACAGAGTCAAGGATAAAATCATAAGAACTCCTCAAGACTACATCGAAAGATTTATCATTAAACCAAACGATGAATTAGACAAACAATAGTATTATGTATACGAATGAACCAAGAATTCAGACAACACCCTGTGATCACAAATTATGAAGCATCCAGTGATGGTGTTGTAAGAAACCGCAGACTGAAGAAACCAGTTGGGTGGGATAATGGTATGGGGTATTTGATGTTTGGTGCTGGAAGGAAGAAATATCTCAATCATCGTTTCGTGTACGAGTGTTTCCATGGATTGATCGAGGATGATTTTGTTATTGATCATATCGATTCTAATCCGAAAAACAATTCTTTATCAAATCTGCAGGCTATCACACAAAGTGAAAATTCCGAACGAGGGGGGACTGGGAAATACTCGAAAAAAGCGAGATCTGTGAAATCTTTGAATACGATAACTAACGAAGAAAAAATATTTCAATCAATGAATGAAGCCGGTAGGCACTTCGATATTTGTATATCCTCAGTACGAAAAGTTGCAGAGGGGATTTATCGATCAGCTATTTCAAAAAGGACGAGACAAAAAATTCAATTTAGTTATGTCTAATGCGTCATATTTTTCATTTAGAAATATATCATTATTATAGAATAATGAATTCTGAAAACATGAATAGCATCATATCCGAGATTTCAAAATTGAAAGGTTGGGATATTGAACTATCAGATGGGTTAAATCCTGATCAAATCATGTCTGATTTTCAGGATATAGAATACGGAGTTAACAACAATAAATATATGCTACCAAAGAAGTATGCGCTCATCAAAAGAATTCAGAATTCTATTAAGGACTCTCTCGCATTTTCCAGTGACGTAAGTGTGTTCGCTCCGTTGTATACCATCGTAGAACGAATACGAAAAGAATTGGGGTACGAATACGAATTGAAAAAGGAGGTTAATTCTAAAGTTAGAAACCTACGGGCGTTAATTCAAGAAAATGAACAATTTTGATTGACCAACCATTTATCATTATTTGATTGACCAACCATTTATCATTATTTGATTGTGACCGTCCCTCATAGAGATTTTAATTTTTTTTTTAGCATTTTTTGATCAAAACTGTTGAAATCAGTGAATAAAAAATTGATGGCTGGTTCGGATTGATCAAAAATAGAATGGGGAAAGTCACAGTATTATTATTATTTATAGCAATTATGTGACTTTCCCCATCATTGAACGAAGCTGTCTCACAGTGAAATAACACTTCCATGACCATCCGATGGTGTTAGGTCGGATTGAAAAATTGTTTTACAATTGAAAAATTGTTTCTGATTTCAAATAATGGTCAATGAAGCATTAACAACCCGATTGGCTCGTGAACGACTGGATGCAATCAGGAGATTTGTACCAATTCGTGACTCTGTACGGAATAAACTACAACAACGACAGAGTCTTCAGACTGATTTTGCTATGGGATCCGAAGAATTGTTTAAACCAGTAACCACAGCAACGAAAGGGATAGAGCGTGCTATACTGGGAGATGTTCCCGAGACGGGAAAATCTGTTATTGGTGAACTCGAAAAAATAGCAGCGAAAACTGAACAAACAGAACAAATAGAATCAAAAAGAACAGTTGATGATTTACGCGTGAGATTTACCGAGACCGGGTTAGCAGCAATTGATGAGACTAAACTAACAGATATTCCTGCGCTTGTTGTTACGACTTATGAAAACAGAAAAAAAATGTTGAAACCAGAACATCATAAATATGTTAGAAATATAACTCACTGGGCTGATATATTCTATAAGATCAAAACTGAAAAAAGTCAAATTAAGACAGATAGTCCATCATACAATGGATATATCAATGCGGTGGGTGACGTGTATAAACGATTTGAAGAACAAAAACAAAAACAAAAACCACCAAAATTGCAAAGGCGGCGACAGCAACCTGCAAAGAAACTACTCTACTCTCCTAAAAAACAACAACTACCACCTGATGATGATGATTCTCTTGATTATTTACAATCCATGGATGAAGAAGAAAAAATGGATGAAGCAACTGGTTATAGCGGAAGTGGATTGCAAGATTCCAGTGAGAATCCAAGGATTTCATGTCCTGGTAGTGTTATCAATGATATATCACGATTAGAAGTTCTTGTAGGAGGTTTCCGAGCTGGAAATAACTCACCGGAAATTATTAATGAAGCAGCTGATATCTGTAGACGATTATTTCAGGGTGGTATCATGGATATCAAAACATATCGAGATTTCATTGACGAGTTAGTGGAGGATTATCACAGTGATTAATCACCGAGACTGAATAAAAACGCTAGCGTTTCCAATTGAAAAATGGTTTCTGATTTCAAATAATGATCATACACTACAATCATGATAAACCAACCCCCGTCTACGTAGTTAATTCACGGTTTCCAGTTTATAGAGCATACTACGGAGATGGTTTAGGCAATACCATTGCAGGGTTATTTGCGAGAATGGCTCCAAAAGTGATGCCGTTGGCTAAACAACTAGGAATGAAAGCAATTGAAGTTATTCGTGATAAGGGTATTGGTGCTGTTGGAGATCTTGCTGGAAAAGCGTTTTCAACTGCGAAGAATAAATTAACATCATTAGTGAGACGAGAAAAATCCAAAGGATTTTCAAAGAAACCGTTACCATCTACAGCAGAGATGCCTGCAAGTGTTAGTAGAATTATAAATAACGCAGTAGACGAAAAATTAGCGTCGATGGCTTTAACTCCCGACCAAAGCAATATTGCAAATATGATAGCAGGAAGCGGCTTTAAAAAACTACGTCGATGAAAATCGTTTATGATTTCACGATTTAGACTCTGATAAATAGAATAAAATGTTCAAAAAATCACATGATCCGGCGTTTGATATAGACGCCCCAGTTGGCAAGGATGATTCTGTACGCGATTATCAATATTACGCTTATCATGCAATAGACGCAAATAGTCGATCGCGAATTGAACTTCAAGTCCATGATACCAGTAAATATTTTTTGCCCTGTGAAGCGTTTATTGAAGTAGAAGGAGAACTTGTAACAGCTGCTGATACTACTGCTGTACCAGCACCGTATCCAGGTGGTACTCAAGTCGGTTTTGTCAATAATGGTATCATGGCGGTATTTGAGAGTGCAAAATATCTCATTGATGGAAAAGAAATCGAGTCGATAGATCGCGATGTTGATGTGGCTACAACAATAATCGGTTTAGCGAGATATTCCGATGATTATACAAGATCAGCAGGACCTTCTATGATGTTTGCAAAAGATGCTACAAATACCGCTGGAGGAAAACAATTCGTTGTAAGACAACCAAATGATCGTGCTGCTAACCCTGCTCCTGCTGGTATCGAAGATATGATTATAAACAACGATCCTAATTTCAATCTAGGAGCTGCAACATGAAACTCAATGTTGGGAGTAGGGCGTAAATCATTTTCATGCGCGATTCCACTGCATCACATATTTGGATTCTGTAGAAACGTCCGAAAAGTTATTTATGGGGCGAAGCATACAGTATCGATTGTACGAAAGAGTGATGATAACGACGCAATTTGGAGGATTCCAGCAGATGCTGCAAATCCCAATGCTGATGCCGGTAAAGTCAATTTAACAAAAATATCATTGTGGATGCCAGTGTTGACTCCAGCAATCACCGCAGAAGAACGATTACTATCATTTATGGACCAAGGAGGAAAGTCGTTGTTGAGTTGGCTAACCGTGAGTACAGATGTGAAGCAATCAAATATCAACGGGTTATTCACTTGGAACCTAGCATCAAAACAAGGTGTTGCTGCGCCACGTCATATATTTATTGCGTTACAGGATAACACACGAGTTGGCAATCAACTCTCCAGCCATATGATATTTGATCAGTTAGGTGTGAAAGACGTCTCACTGAGAATAAACGGCCAACAGGAACCATCCGAGGATATACAACTTAATTACACAGAAAATCATATTGCACGCGTGTATCATCGTCTGTTGTCATTTATGGCACGCGATCAAAATGTCGATACTGGTTTGCAAATATCACAATATGATTTTAAAAATCTGTATCCGATCTATTACTTCTCACTGGAACATCTCGATTTAACAAGACAGTCCGTCGTTGATATACACTTTAGAGCTAATGTGACTCGTGGTGCTATTGCTAATTATAGAGCGGTTGCTGTCATTCTCAGTGATAAATCAATGCTACTTGAAGGTGTTGGTGGAAGAATGAGAGTGGTAGATGCCCCAGTAGAAAACATGTAATTGAAATTGTAAACGATTTAGAATCAATCAATTATATATAATGTCATATAGTGTTATTAGTGTTGCGTTAACTCCCGGTCAATTAAAAAAATTGCAATCGGAATCAGCTAAAAAATGTGGAACCACAATCACGTTGAAACCCAACCAAATGACTGGTGGTGCAAATAAACTATCGCTGACAACTCGTCAGGTGAAACATTTCAATGATGCACTTGCAGCCAAAAAAGGTGTTCAGATTACTCTTTCTGCGGCTGCTATCAAAAATATGATTAAAACAGGCGGTATATTTCCGTTGTTAGCTGCGATTCCAGCATTGATTGCAGCAGCAGCCCCAGCGGTGGCTAAAGCGGCAGCGTTAGGAGCCGTTGGTACTGCAGCAGGAATGGCACTAAAGAAGGCAACTGGGAAAGGATATAAAAAAAAGGGAAAGGGTCTAAGACTACCAGGAACCCCGTATTCGTGGTACAGCGGAAGATCCGTGAACGGATCGGGTCTAAGACTACCAGGAACCCCGTATTCGTGGTACAGCAGAAAGGGTCTAAGACTACCAGGAACGATTTATTAATTCAGGAATCGAAGATTCCCATGTCCAATTTTGATTTAATGGATGCGGCTAAAAAACTAGTGATTAAAAATTTCAGAGGTGTTTTTATGAAAGATCAATTACCACATCAACCAAACAAAACTGAAACAGGTATTATTAATCTCGATAACAGCACCGGACCTGGAACTCACTGGGTTGCATACGCTATTGATCCACGTGGGATTGTTTATTTCGATTCATATGGATTAGCCCCACCAAAAGAGTTTATGCGGTATATAAAAACCCTTCCAATGAAGACTTGGTATTCTACGCTACCAACACAAACGATGATTGACCCACCAATATGTGGCAGCGAAGTATTAAATGTCCTTGACGCTATTTCTAACTCCTTGAGTAACCCAAGCGGAAAACCACCACATGTTGTCGTTAATGAATACACTAGCAATCGCTTTTTAGAGAGAGAAAGAGTTTTACAATAACATGATTGATATTTGGGGGAGATCTTTGAAACCCAAACCCGATGACACTGCACCACTTGATTCTGTCAAGGATGTAAAAAAACTAATCAAAGATGAAATAGCTGAGACGTTGAACTTAACAAATGTTGATCCTAATGAAATAGTTGTATTTCAAGACAAACAGGGTAAATTGAAAACCAGTAATATTTCTCTGGATGATATTTTAGTTAAACAACGAAACGCAATCGAGAACACCGTTGCGTTATTTTCGGATCAGGGTAAATTGAAAACCAGTAATATTTCTCTGGATGATATTTTGGTTAAACAACAAAACGCAATCGAGGATACTATCGCGTTATTTTCCGATCAGGGTAAACTCAAACCGGGTGTACTCGTTTCGACGATTACAGATCGATTAAAAACTCTCAACGATGAGTTAAAAAATTTTGTGGCTGTACTGGCAACGCTTGAATCTAAAATTGAAGATAACGGAAAACAGTTTTCAGTTTTTCGTAGAAATATCATTGATAAATTTATTGGAACCCAGTTGGATAAAATTGAAATAAAACTCCCTGATATTAAAAAATCCATCGATGAGACGAAAACTTTCATCGAAGCCGTCAAAGGTGATTTTTCGAGGATGATAACAATCATTGAAAAAACAAAAATTCCTCATGAGAAAACCAACAACGTAGTATATACAATCCAACACGGATCATTTTTGTGGACACCTACAGACAACAAATTAGATATCACTGCAACCGTTAAGGGTATTTATCGATTAACACTAGTAACAACGACTCAATTTAATATATCATCGTCGAGTTCATCCGGGGTCAACAATACGATTTCAACGATCATCGACAAGGATACAACTGAAAAGTTCACGATAACATCTACTGATAAACATTTGACTAGAACTCCGGTATCATGGTATGTAGAATTCGTAGCGGATTTAAGTAAATAACTAAATTGAAAGGATTTCACAATTGAAAACGCTAGTGTTTTTAAAATAAAAATGATTTCATCAACTCAATGTCGCTATGATCAGGTCAGAGAATTTCAGAATAGACTCAAAACCCTCACTGAGGAGTATCAAATAAAAATTAAAAAATACCGACGAAGAATCACCGCAATTGATGTTATTATATACTCGGTGTCAAGCGTTCTCACTGGTGCCGGAATAATACTAGCATCTGTTACAATGATTGCCCCGGTCGTAGTTCCAATTTGCATTTCTGCGGTGGCTACAATCGGGGGTATATCAACCGGGATAGCAAAAAAGATATCATCATGCAGCCAGAGTAAACTGCAGAATTACTTACTTCAATTTCATATTGCATCAACCGCATACTCGCAGTTATCCCTGATGATATCGTCGTCACTCGATAATACAATTATATCAGATAGTGAATTCTCAGCGATGGTCAGTATTTTTGATTCCGCGATATCGAAATTAGAGCGACAACATGAATATAATAACAATGACAACACCGATGGAATTAGAAAACACGAACCCAAAAAACAAAATGATCTCAATAATATCAACATTACCAGATTGTGAGTTCTCAGTGATGGTCAGTATTTATGATTCCTCGATACCAAAATTAGAAATAAATCATGAGTATAATAACAATGATGACACCGCAGGAATTACTTCAACAAATAGTGGAGAACACGAACCCAGTACAAACAAGCATGATATCAATAACATCAATGAATCCAGAATTCAGTGTGAATTTCCCCTCTCCGGTCCCAGTGAAGGAGATAGCGCTAGCAAAACTACGAATGTATCACAGTTGGCCTAATATCAGATCGATATCATTTGGTGGTCAACAACCCAATAATTCACTGGTGTTCTCGTATAAGAATAAAGACGACGGTACCCCAGACTGGAATGTTGTTTCGATACCAACAGGGTCATACCAAATAGAACAAATCAATAATGAATTCGCACGTAGAATAAAATCGATTACTGGAACAGAATCGAAAATCGCTATAACAGTTCATGAGCCGACGCTATCATCCGCAATTGAGATAAGCACAGAAGGATACATAGTAGATATCTATCAAAGCTCAATAAGAACCGTACTAGGATGGCCTGAATTACCACCAGGGGGAAAAACCGTTGATGTACCAGAACCTAAAAAATCTGATTATATCACCGACAGAATAAAACCCGATAATCCAATAAAGAGTTATAGCGATTACACCAAAATGAATTTTTTTCTTGAAACGATAAAAACTCCCACTGGTAGAGGATACATCGTACTTATACATAGTATAACTACTGAAAATTTCACAGCGATGGAATATGATTTTTTACTGTTGTTAATATCCATTAAATCCGGCTCCCTCACCCGAGATGAATTTATCAGCGTCGTAGAAATATGCAATAAAATTATCGACGATATGGAAATATTTCATTCACAAATTATTCAGGATATATTAGATGACGATAATCCCTTATCGAGAACAGAATTTGCATCAGAATATAAAATCCCCGTGAAGGATATTCCGACATTCAAACTACCAGGATATAAAGTACCAGAACTAAAAAAACTTCTCAGTGATGCCATCGATGTTGGTTTCAAAATAATTCATGATACATGGAAAAAAACAACATCACCGGAAATAAAAATCCTCAAACACAATAATGACCCAGACGGTGGCGGCAGGCATATCGCTCCGTTCAACGTGAATATATCCTCAGTGATTGCGCTCAATTTAGTATGCGATGTTATCGAAGGAAGCTATCAAATTAATCTCGAACGATCAAATCAAGCTCAGCAAGGATATATTCTTTATTCGTTTGCACCAACAGCTCCTCCAGGATTCCTAATTATTGAAAACCCAATTAATCCTGTCTATATGCGATGCCATAATAATTCATTAACGAGAATTAATTTCAAACTCACCGACCAGTCAAATAATCTGATTGATTTACAAGAAGAGGTGTTAGCGATTAGTCTGTTTGTGAAATCATAAATGATTTTCGTCCTAAAGACTTGATCAAATATTCGGTTAAAATCATTTTATTATTTTTATTAACCCAGTGATGAAATCACTAAGCAGCAGAGAGGGTGGATGACAACAAGTTGCGACCAAAATTAATTAAAAAATCGTTTTCATTTTTTTAGTTAAAATGATTTCGTAGGGAGATTTCAATCAATTTTTTGTCTGAAAACGTTGTAGGGTTCGCCTTTTTTTGGTTAAAATAAGATTATAAGACGGCTCGTTTTAGGATTTCAATCAAATTTTGTCTAAAAACGTTGTAGGATTCACCCTCTCTGCTGCTTATGAAGACTTGACAACTAAAGCCTTGTATTGGAGATGGTTCTTTATCACTAAAACACTTGTGTGTTCATTAGTACTTTCAAGACTAGACTATTGTAACTCAATTCTGGCTGGTTTGTCTCAATATCTACTCCATGAACTTCAAAAAGTTTAAAACAAAGCTGCTCGGATCATCTTTAAAGTACCACGATCAGAGCACACTTCCCCACTGCTTTTTACCCTACACAGTGGCTATCCATTTGATCCAGAATCAAACAAAACATTTTTTCTATGTGCTATGTTTCACTGACTGACTCCAGTCCAACAAACCTATCTGGCCTAACCCATGTGTATACACTAGCAAGATACTTACGCTCCTCTTATGACAATAGTATACTCATTGTTCCCACTATGAAAATGAAGTCATATGGACATAGTTCTTTTGCATACCAGGGCCCAGCAATGTGGAATGAATTGCCCATTGAAATTAGACACAAGGACACAGTGATCCCTTTCAAGAATGCTCTTAAAACTCACCTTTTTTGAATGCAAGAACAGACTTAAGAACCTAATAATGTGGGATTTTGTTTTTTTTTGTTTTTCTGTAGTCATATCATTATAGATGTTGTAAAGCGCTTAGAACTTCTAAAGATTAGGCACTATACAAAGTCCTTATTGTTATTATTATTATCAATAAATTATACAGCCATTGTAAATGAAATTTGTGTAGTAACTATATGGTGCCAAATATTTGGAATGACATTCCCTTAAGTATCAGTTTGGTAGTTGAAATATATTAACCTCATTTGCAGAAATTTCATTGATCAACATACCTAATAATAAAACCTACAATTCTGTATACAATTTATACATTCTGTATACAATTTATACATTTCATACAATTTATACATTTCATACAATTTATACATTTTATCAGCTATGTTCACAAGCTCAAATTTGTGTCCCTTAATGAACAGTTATGTTCACAAGTACAAACTAATGTCAATAAATTAATACATATGTTCACAAATATTTTGTCCTTAAATGAACAGTTATAATCACAAGCTCATATTTGTGTTCCTAAATGAAACATTAATATTAAGTGTATTTTGTCTCTGCTACTGCCATTTCATGGTTTCGTCATGTCAAACTGTTTAAGTTGGTTTTATATCCATTCTAATAACAAATGTAATTCACAATCATTTAATTTCAAAAATGCAATCCATTCGCTAACTTAATGAAAACAAAATATGTTTACAATGTTTTCACTCAAGTCTAATTCAAAGCAGTCTATAACAACACATCAACCTTGCATTCCTCTCCCATTTCCAACTGACTGCACACAGTGAATTAGGTAGCCATTTCAGATATATCTATTAGTCATAGCTTCAGACACCTGATTAGATAAGTATATACAGGTGAGACAAGCAGACCCCTTTTTAGACCCAGACATACCACTTGTAATACCACTTGTAATAGCGTGGGAAATTAATTCGAAACTTAACACTCCACTGACTTAAATATTCTGAATTAACACCTGGATTTTTATTTAATGGAATTTAACTATTTCATCAAATTTATAGCAATGCTGATGTAATATCCATGAAGAATTTTGTAATAATGCCAGAATTATTTTTAAAATATTTTAATAAGTTAATTTATGTAAATATTTTTTTTTAAACTGAAGATTCAGCGATAATTACTAGCCAGTCTTAAAATGGTGGTTAGCTATTAAGATACTTGATGAGAAAACAAGAGGATAAAGTGGGCCTCCAATCGCTCACGTTGCTGACATCAGCCAAACAGCCAAATGAAAAAACAGATGGTTGTGAAATTAGTGTTAGTAGAATGGTTTCCATAGAGATTTATTTTAATTCTGTTGACTGCAATTCTTGTGCAAATTAAGGAGCTGCAAAACATATCTTTTAACTCACCTACCTAAAAAAAAACTGTCCCTCTAAATGAAGTGTAAGAGGTAACGAAGAGATACATGAGTCAATTTTACTTGCCTACTTGTATCTGAAATTGTATTTTCATGCTCAGTAAATGCCCTGCGATGTAAGGATCTTAATAATTTTCAATTTATTACTGAGGAGCTTAATCCACTGCTAGGTTGAATTTTATATTTCAAAGTATCTGTCCAATGGAATAGTGGCCATAGTCCAATATTTACATATCACTTAAATATTCATCGCTCTCATCTCTTTATTTCTGCTCCTTTTATTAGAGCTCTTCTGGTATCAAAATCTTTAAAAGATGTTGCTTCAATTAATTGATTGTTTATGAGATTAATTTGTTACTTATCTGGGATTGAATATTATACTGTGCTCAGATCCACCTGAGTCAGCTTAAACATGTTGGGAAACTGTTCTTTATGGTTGTTATATACAATTTTCCAGGACTCTTAGGCATTATCTGGTGGGGGTGAGTGGCATGCCATATATATTTGTATAGCCAGTATGTAAATAATTTCAAACACATATTTAACACAATTATGGGCTAAAAATCACTCGCTGGCATCTCTAATAACACTTTACATTAGTTCCAATAATCTGATGTAATTCATAACTTTAGAAATCAATGTCATTATCATTATCTTCAGCCAATATTTGCCAAACAAAATCATCTTCTTACTATGAACTATGCTGGATTTTTTTGTAGTAGCCCATATTTAATGTATGTATTTATAAAACATCCTTATGCAAGGTTTAAACTACAACAGAATGCTTGTTACAGGGCCCAATGAGCCAAATTAATCAATAGTTTAACGACCGTTAATGTAAAGCTGAAGAACCCAGATGTGTAAATAGTTGCCTACCTGAAAAAAGACAGATGTTGCAACAAGTGCAAAAATACCACTACTGGAGGACTTAAAGCACTTTGTTAAATAAAATTTGTATATTGCACAGGTAGTACATACTTTTTTGCACAACTTTAAACTAATTCCCAGGAGTTCTCACACATCACTGCTCTCTAAGTGTCCCAATTTGTATAGTTTTGTGCAATTTGTACAATTATATGCCCTAATAGCATCTCCAAAAAGGTACACATCAAAGTTCAAAACCATTTGTAAAGCTCGTATGTTTGTAACAAAATGTTAGACTGAAAATATGTCCCTCCAAGTCTTTTTATCGACAGAATCTAAAGGATTCTTGTAACTTGAATCTGATCAATCATGTTGTGGGCTAATGGAGTTTGATCTTATTTGACATCCTGTGACATGACCTTGGAATAACTACTTGTCCATTGACAAAACTGCTTGAAATTGTTATGTCAACATGTTTACAAAATTAATCCATGCCAGGAGCCAATGTTAGTTGCATTGCAAAAATAAATTATGTCATGTGGAGTGTAAAGATCTGGATAGTTTGTGAGTTATAATTTGGGGTTAAAACTCATTTCAATTGCCAAGAAAATAGGATGCAATGACTCTTAATTTAAGTAAACTAGTGAAACTCTTAGTCTTAGATTTGTGGCTTCTACAAGGTAAATTCTTTTTTACACATATGCCACCTCCCCTAAGAGGCAATCAGAGTGTCATCTAGTTTAGGGTATATTCTTCATCTATTTGTAAGTATTCTGGACAATAAATTATCTAGACAATATCCATCATGCATACATGTGCTAGAATGAATTGGTGATCACTGAGATATTTTGATTGTTGATAAAATAATTTCAAGGAAAATCCTGACACAAACTATCTTTAAGCCAACACTATTCAATTTAGAATGACTTTTAAAAAACCTCCCCACTTGTAAAACCACCATCTTCAACAGTACATGTATTTATAATGCAAGTAGATCTCCACCAATTCCTCCTTTACAAAACTAAAAAAGCTCCAGTTGCTACTACCTTCTTTGTTTTACGCAGCCATTGATTGTAATCCTTCTCATTTGAAAAGGATAGGTACACGGACCGCTCGCCCTGCAATGATGAGGTCAGCTTGAGACAAAGGTCATGTCCTTTTGTCTGGTATTCCTCAACAGTTCCTTTTGCTAACTGCACTATTGTCGGCTTTGTGGTTTTATTTTTATCTGAAAATAGAATATATATGAAAATAGAATATATATATATATATATATATATATATATATATATATATATATATATATATATATATATATATATATATATATATAAATATATATATATATATATAGAGAGAGAGAGAGAGAGAGAGAGAGAGAGAGAGAGAGAGAGAGAGAGAGAGAGAGAGATACTAGATAGATACAAGGAGTGAGTGTGGATTTATGAAACTTAACTATCCAAACCATTTTGTATCTCTATCTGTGTATACATGTACAACTGTACATGTATCTAGAGAAGAAAAACTTTTCAACTTAGAAATGAGGTTACAAAATCTAATTTTATATGTCATATGACATGTTACAGACACTGTGGACATAAATTAAATTTAATTACTGTATATGCTGATTTTGAATGTCAAGACTAGCTGCAGCAAAATAGACCATGATGTTCCATCACACAATGTGCCAGCAGATCATGGTCTATAGTGTCTGTTCTACTGATCATTCCTAAACATTTGCATCAAATCAGATCTTCTGAAACATTAGATGGCAGATCTGGGTGTATGCAGGTTGCAGTTTGACTTGTAAGCAAGTATATATGATTTATTAGAAGAAACAACAGCATCATCAAAATATCAAAGTCAACTACAACATTTACATGATTATGTTACTGTACAAAGATGGTGCTCAAGTTTACCTCTGTAAATGTGCAGACGAGTTCCACTAATTACACATAGTCTCTGGACCCACTGATAAATAATTTTCCCCTTCCTTACAAAAACCATCGTCGACAGCTGGTTTCTGGAGTATGTGCTATCAGATATTGGCTTTCCTGAAACAAAAGATAAACTTTTGAAAAAGATTAAAATAAATCAAGTTAATTATTTCACAATCCAATTATTTATTAGAAATAATAGATTGCATTTAATCTGGGTTGTGTCAGAAGTTCAAGAGGTTTTAAAAATCTACCAGTATGACTGATACTCGACATGCATGAGTAAAAATCTACCAGTATGACTAATAATTTATAATTACAAGTAATAATCAACCATTATATACTACATAATACACTACAAATATGAGTAATAACTGACCAGTCTGAGTAATAATCTACCAGTCTGAGTAATAATCTACCAGTCTGAGTAATAATCTACCAATAATATTGTTCCTGTATGAATAACTCTACCAGTCTGAGTAATAATCTACCAGTCTGAGTAATAATCTACCAGTAATATTGTTCCTGTATGAATAACTGACCAGTCTGAGTAATAATCTACCAGTCTGAGTAATAATCTACCAGTAATATTGTTCCTGTATGAATAACTCTACCAGTCTGAGTAATAATCTACCAGTACATTTAATAATATGTCAATACATGTAATAATGTACCAGTACAAGTAAAAATCAGTCTGAGTTATAATCTACTAGTAATATATTGTTCCTGTACAAATAATCTACCAGTATGAGTAATAATTGACCAGTCTGAGTAATAATCTACCAGTAATATTGTTCCTGTATGAATAACTCTACCAGTCTGAGTTATAATCTACCAGTAATATTGTTCCTGTATGAATTACTCTACCAGTATGAATAATAATCTACCAGTAATAGTGTTCCTGTATGAATAACTCTACCAGTCTGATTAATAATATACCAGTAATATTGTTGCTGTATGAATAACTCGACCAGTCTGAGTAATAATCTACCAGTCTGAGTAATAATCTACCAGTACATTTAATAATATATCAATACATGTAATAATCTACCAGTACATTTAATAATATATCAATACATGTAATAATCTACCAGTACAAGTAAAAACCAGTCTGAGTAATAATCTACCAGTAATATTGTTCCTGTATGAATAACTCTACCAGTCTGAGTTATAATCTACCAGTAATATTGTTCCTGTATGAATTACTCTACCAGTATGAATAATAATCTACCAGTCATAGTGTTCCTGTATGAATAACTCTACCAGTCTGATTAATAATATACCAGTAATATTGTTGCTGTATGAATAACTCTACCAGTCTGATTAATAATATACCAGTAATATTGTTGCTGTATGAATAACTCGACCAGTCTGAGTAATAATCTACCAGTCTGAGTAATAATCTACCAGTATATTTAATAATATATCAATACATGTAATAATCTACCAGTACATTTAATAATATATCAATACATGTAATAATCTACCAGTACATTTAATAATATATCAATACATGTAATAATGTACCAGTACAAGTAAAAATCATACAGTACAAGTAATAATCCACAAGTAATAATCTTTCAAAATGAACAATAATCTACAGTATGATCAATATCATACAAGTATGAGTATTAATCTTCCAGTTTGAGTAATAATCTACCAGTACTAGTAATAATCAATCAAGTTCATGTAAAATCTACCATAACTAGTATTAATCTACCACCTGAAGTAATAATTGACTAGTGCAAGTAATAGTCTAAAAGGACAAGTAATAATCTACCAGCACAAGTAATAATATATCAGTACAAATAATAATCTACCAGAATGAGTAATAATCTACCAGTATAAGTAATAATCTACCACCACAAGTAATAATCTACTAGCACAAGTAATAATCTACCAGTGCAAGTAATAGTCTCCCAGGACAAGTAATAATCTACCAGTACAAGTAATAATCTACCAGTACAAGTAATAATCTATCAGTACAAGTAATAATCTACCAGAATGAGTAATAATACACCATTACAGAGTATAATCTTCCAGTAAAAGCAATAATTACCAGTAACAGGAAAACTCTAATCCACAAGTAATAATCTTGCAATATGAGTAATAATCTGCTGTAAGGACAATACTATACATGTATGAGTAATAATCAACCAGTACAAGTAATAATCTACCAGTACAAGTAATAATCTACCAGTACAGGTAATAACCTATCACTATAAGTAATAATCTACCAGAATGGACAACAATCTTCCAGTTTATGTAATCTACAGTACAAGTAATAATCTCTCAGTACAAGTAATAATCTACCAGAATAAGTAATAATCTACCAGTACAAGTAATAATCTACCAGTACAATAAATAATCTATCACTACAGGCAATAATCTACCAGAATGAATAATACTCTACCAGTGCAAGTAATGGTCTATCATTACAAAATAATAATCTATCAGTACAAGTAATAATCTACCAGAATGAATAATAATCTATCAGTACAAGTAATAATCTACCAGAATGAGAAATAATTTTAAACGTAAATGTAATCTTCCAGTACAAGTAGTACTCTACCAGTACAAGCAATAATATACCAGAATGAGTAATAATCTACCGGTACATGTAATAATCTTCCAGTAAAAGTAATAATCTTACATTATGAGTATTAATCTACCAGTACAAGTAATAATCTACCAGAATGAGTATTAATCTACCAGTACTAGTAATAATCTACCAGAATGAGTATTAATCTACTAGTACTAGTAATAATCTACCAGAATGAGTATTAATCTTCCAGTACAAGTAATAATCTTACATTATGAGTATTAATCTACCAGTACAAGTAATAATCTACCAGAATGAGTATTAATCTACCAGTACAAGTAATAATCTACCAGAATGAGTATTAATCTTCCAGTACAAGTAATAATCTTACATTATGAGTATTAATCTACCAGTACAAGTAATAATCTACCAGAATGAGTATTAATCTACCAGTACTAGTAATAAGCTATGTATGATTACTTTATAGCTCTAGGTTACTGGCTTTAAACTTAAACTGCACTAAGTTTATATCTACAAAACAACATCAAGTTTATATCTATCAACAACATTAAGTTTATATATATCAAACAACATCAAGTTTATATCTATAAAACAACATTAAGTTTATATCTATCAAACAACATTAAATTTATATCTATCAAATAACATTAAATTTATATCTATCAAGCAACATTAAGTTTATATCTATCAAACAACATTAAATTTATATCTATCAAGCAACATTAAGTTTATAGCTAACAAACTGCAAGTTGTTCTGACAACTTGTGTTAAGTACCCTCAACAGTTCAGAGTGTAGTCTTTGTTGGGATGATGATGGGTGATCAGTCACAGAAAAGAACTAACCTTAGGTGAGTCCACAAATTTAATTAACACATGTTAAAATTTGGCACAATACCTGCAACTATATTTAATGTGCAAGGTTTTGCAGTTTTTGTATACTAGTAATTATGCTGAAACATTTCTTAAAAAACAAACATAAAAAGTCCAAAAAGTATTTGAGTCATATTAAAAGATGCTACAAATTAATTTAAGTCTAATTAGGTCATTTACATGTGCTGTAAGAAGATGTCAAATAAACTGGATTCATTTGTCAGAGTAAAGTGCTTCATACATAACTGTGTAACTGCCTTTAAAATACTCAGGGCATCTGACAAGAGCAAATCAAGATGTCCCTGTTGCTCTTACTGGTGTCACTATACTATAAGCCTAGCCAATAAATTTTAATTTTACTAATGTAACACTACACAATAAGCCTAGCCAATCAACTCTTAATGTATTAATGTAAGTTACACTACACTACACTAACTGCCTAGCCAATCAACTAACACTACACTAACTGCCTAGCCAATCAACTCTTAATGTATTAATGTAAGTTGCACTACACTACACTAACTGCCTAGCCAATCAACTAATACTACACTAACTGCCTAGCCAATCAACTCTTAATGTATTAATGTAAGTTACACTACACTACACTAACTGCCTAGCCAATCAACTAACACTACACTAACTGCCTAGCCAATCAACTCTTAATGTATTAATGTAAGTAACACTACACTACACTAACTACCTAGCTAATCAACTCACACTACACTATCTGCCAAGCCAATCAACTCTTGATGCACTAATGTAAATTACACTACAATAACTGCCTAGCCAATCAACTCTTATTTCAGTAATGAAAGTAACATTATACTAACTGTCAAGCCAATTAACTCTTATTGCACTTGCAGGTAACACTACACTAAACCAATCAACTCTTATTCTAGTCACTATAAAATCATTTTTTTCCCCATGATTTTTCCTAGACAGTTTCTAATCAGTGAAGAATTTTACTTTCATTCATAGGAAAAAATATAATATATAAACTCTAAATGGTGACTAATGCATCAGAATACCAGTCCTTTCAATCAAAGTCTATAAATAGCAACATAACTATATACACATACGATGTGCGGACATACTGTGTCCTGGATAGTATAGAAGTAAGACTAGAGGTGAAATGAATTCAAAATGTTCCTACTTAAATATTCATGTCACGTATTAAGGCAGAATTCCAATATTTGTTGATATTAATAAAGCTTTTAAATAATAATTTATGGGTGGGGGGCTAATCTTGGTATTGAATGACACTCCCACCCACTACTTAAAAACACTATGAACTTGGTCATTTAAATCAATCAATTATATGTTAGAAGTCTATAGTAAATTTCTCTTTGAAATCTGACTAATTTCTCTTTGAAATCTGGCTGAAATTTCTCTTTGAAATCTAACTGGAATTTGTCTTTGAAACCTGGCTGAAATTTCTCTTTGAAATCTGAATAATATATGAATGTAGACCTCATTTTCCTATTTTGTCTTCAAACTCAATGTGACCGGAATGTTTTTTAGTACCTATTAAGGTTGGAGTATAAGTAAAAAAAAGAAAAAGGGTTAAGGAAGACAGCCATGATGTATATTAACTTTGATCTAATCCACCATATTTCATTTTAAAAAGGAAGTAATGAATCATCCTATTAATGCACAATATATCATGATCACATGACTAGTTATTTGGATCATAACCTGGAAGTCTGAATCTGTAATCTTAGTATGACATCACTAGCATTCACCCAATCAAATATTACTGACTTGTTTGAGTAGATGACAAAGTTCAAATTTATAAGTCTAAGCCTTCAACATGGATAGTGAACTTAATCCTTCCACCCTGCCATTTGTTTTAGAGGAAAACTTGCTGTGATTTATTAAGTGTAAATCATACAAGCCATCAAGCATGCAGTACCAGTTGTTGCATCTATTGGTATCATTTTGAGAATTTGATAACATGTACCTTTAAATGATGATTATTAACTTTATAAATGTAATAACAGCTCAACTAGCTTCACCATGAATGTGTCTTTTAAATTTTTTAATAGTTGCATTATCCCATTTAGGGATTATAAACAAGGATGTCCAACCTAGCTTTTATGGCTGAGGTTCAACAATTGCTTATGGCATGAAAATCCAGCACAACTATTACTGTGACCCTGACATACTTCTTATGGTTGTAATTCATGCTGTCATATAAGTTAGTCATGTATTGTGGTAAAGAAATAAAACATCAGAAAACAAATGGACCAAGTGCTCATTAAAATGCATATTTGCAAAAAGACTGCCTACATGACTGGACCACAAATTGTCAAGGACTGGGTTGCATGCAGCCTGCTGGTTGGACATGCCTGGGTAAAAAGGTCAATAAGAATAAGGTATTCACTTTTATAGTGCTGCAGACTTACATGCATTTTATTTAGAGGGTTAGCTCGAGTGTTTGGAGCCTGGGGACAAGATTCATTTTTACGCCCCCCTCCCCAATTCTGAAACCCATTATTGTCTTCAATAAAATCACCATCACCCATGGTTATGACAACAAAATAATGCATTGCCACATTCGACTGTTTCATGGCTAGTGCTAGCAATCTGTATGATTCTTCTTTCATACATACAAAATGTTTTGCAGCAAATATTCCACGTACAACCTATTTCAAAGCCCATTTTGGCACCCCCACTAGTCTTATGTCTGGGGACGTCACCCTCTGCAACTCTCCCCCCCCCCCCCTCACCATATGCATCTGGTTTGATCCAAACATTTGAATGAAGAAAAAAAATAACTTAAACATTTTACAGAATGATTGAGCACTCACAGTTCAGATATACCCACATGAAATTGAGACAGATCCAAATTTAACATTCACATACACATGCACATGATATAAGGAGCTTGTCTAGCTATACATACATACAAATTCAACTTGGAACTAACTGATTTTAAAAATTATGGAGGGGGGTGGGGAATGTGAGCAACTGAAATGGTTCATAAAAAGAAATCCTAATGTTTATACTGCATATTACAAATACACACTTTGCTGTTCTCCATCTCACTCTCAGAATATGACCCATGGATCATAATGCAAAATCCATCAGATTTATGGTGTTTCTTGCTGATATGACAACAAATATAAACTTTGGGCAGAAAATGTCATTGTCAATTATTGTCCATTTGACCTCTGACTTCCTCCCAGGGACACATGGGGGAGCAGCGATTCATGATAACCTCCCTTGATGATGGTTGCCACAAAAAACAACATATCTATGAAGTTTTCTGAAGATGTGGACAGACAGACAGACAGATGGAGGGAAAGACAAACTGACACTTTTTAAGAAAGAGTGGGGTAAATGAGTGAATATTACAGTATCAGAAGTTACAATTGTATATGACAAGAACCACGCACACACACACACACAGTGCACACACACTTTTTCTGTTGCTTTAAGCCTGGTCTACTGGTACATAATGCAGTGATAGGTTTGGGTTTACACTGTTTGCTGTAAGGCATAAATTTTTTGGAGGTAAATATGTATTATTTATTTACCTTCATTTTCTCGCCTTTACTCACAAGCTTTCATAAAGGTGGGCAGTAATGAATGCTGTCATGCTATAATAGAATGCATTACATTGGTAATCTGAGAGGAAATTTTCAATTATATACTTGCACTGAAGTACTTCAAAATTGGTTTACAAATGAGTATAATTGTAAATTACATTAGAAGTGATCAACACAACAAAGACAGAAATTTAGACAGAAATTTGTATACAGCTTTATCACCTGACAATATTATACATTTGAATAAATATTGAATTTTGTGCATATAATGTAATGACTAACGTATTGGCAATTGAATTTGTCTTTTCAGTATCAGTAACTAATAAATTATTTTATATCACAGGACCCAATTTCCCTAATTTTATTAGTGCCATATTGAATGACTTGACTGAAAAGAAAGGAAATTTGAAGTCTTCAAATATTTGTTAAAATGTGTGGATGAATACTAACTATTACAATGAATCCTCACAAATCTGATAATTTAAAGTCACATATTTCTTACATTATTAGTATTTCAGCAGTAAATAATTTGGATCCCATGTTTATAAAACATAAATGTTCAGCTTGCAAAAATCAACATTTATATGCCATAAAAGCATTGAATTTACAAAAGCAGAACATAGTCTTTACCATGCAACATCATTGATATGATTTCCTTTTTTATCTGAATGTGTGCTTTGAACCTTTGGACTTGATATAAAAAATGATATGTCACATTTTATCATAACATATTGTAGTGCTAAGAACTCTAGGACAGACTTGATGTAAAATGATATGTCACATTTTATCAAAACATACTGTAGTGCTAAGAACTCTAGGACAGACTTGATGTAAAATGATGTCACATTTTATCAAAACATACTGTAGTGCTAAGAACTCTAGGACAGACTTGATGTGTAAAATGATGTCACATTTTATCATAAAATACTGTAGTGCTAAGAACTCTAGGACAGACATGGTGTAAATAATGTCACACCTACCCATATATATATATATATATATATATATATATATATATATATATATATATTGTGTAGCAGATGCAGACCATGAATGGCAACATACAGGGAATGGCTTGTTTCTATGTGTCATTTCATGATTTGTAAACCTGATTTAACTCAATATATCACCATCTGGGAATTTTGAATGACTCAAGATTACTATCCTTCATGCTGAAAACATGATGTTGTTTATCTATATTTTATTCATACATAGTTGTTTCACTGAAGATGTGGTTATTGATGATGTTAGGGTCCCCGAGTGGCCGAGTAGTCAAAAGCACTGTCCATTATGGATCACTGCCATCTCACCTCTGTCTGCGTGGGTTCGAGTCTAAGATTCGGCTAATGTAGTTATGTGAGAAAGCTTGCCAGTAGCTTCTCGTGGGTCGGTGGTTCTTTCCGGGGGTTTTCCAGGGTTCAACCTACACCAATAATACTGGCCGCCATGTATAGCCTATATTGTGCTAAATAATGGTGTTAAACCATAAAAAAAACCAAAAAACAATTGATCATGTTAGTACATAAAGAAGACATCCTGATATAAAGATCATAAAAATGGGCAGGTGAAGACATCCTGATATAAAGATCATAAAAATGGGCAGGTGAAGACATCCTGATATAAAGATCATAAAAATGGGCAGGTGAAGACATCCTGATATAAAGATCATAAAAATGTGCAGGTGAAGACATCCTGATATAAAGGTCATATAAATGGACAGGTGAAGACATACTGATATAATGGTCATAAAAATGGACAGGTGAAGACATACTGATATAATGGTCATAAAAATGGGCAGGTGAATACATACTGATATAAAGGTCATAAAAATGGACAGGTGAATACATACTGATATAAAAGTCATACAAATGGACAGGTGAAGACATACTGATATAGACAAGGTGTTAAAAATGGACAGGTGAGGACATACTGATATAAAGGTGTTAGAAATGGACAGGTGAAGACATGCTGATATAGACAAGGTATTAAAAATGGACAGGTGAAGACATACTGATATAAAAAAGGTGTTCAAAATGGACAAGTGAAGACATACTGATATAAAGGTCATAAAAATGGGCAGGTGAAGACATGCTGATATAGATGAGGTGCTAAAAAGGACAGGCAAAGATAAACTGATAGAGACATGGTGTGAAAATAGAACAGGAAAAGGCATACCAATAGAGGCAAATGTTAGAAAAGGACACACAAAAACATACCAATGGAGGCATGTTGTAAAGAAGCAATAGACAATGACACACAGATAGAAACATGGTGTTGAAAAGGGTACAGACAGGCAAAGACAGACAGGGACAAGGTACTAAATAAAGGCAGGCAATGACATACAGACATAGACAAGGTGTTGAAAAAGACTGGCAAGGGCACAAATTGAATGAAATATATTGAGTTTAATGACATATCAGCACAATCCTAACCATAAAGTGCCAAATATTAATTTAAGCATAAAATTGGGCTCAAATATAAAAATAAGAAAAGAATTTAAAAAAAGCAAAAAAAAATAAAATGCCAAATATTCAATGTCACAGCCTTGATACAAACTTAGATCTTAAAAGATCCAAGATCTGGTCAGTATGAACATTGTAATGGGATACATCCAAGATCAATATCATGAGATACATCCGAGGTCGATATCATGGCACACATCCAAGGTCTATATCATTGAATAAATCCAAGATCGATATCATGGAATACATCCATCATGGGACACACCCAAGGTCAATATCATGGAATACATCCAAGGTCACTATCATGGGATACATACAAGGTCAATATCATGGGACACACCCAAAATCAATATCATGGGATACATACAAGGTCAATATCATGGGATACATTTATAGTCAATATCACAGGATACATACAAAGTAAATATCATGAAATACATCCAAGGTCAATAATGTGGGATACAAACTAGGTCAATAATTTAAATCACTTCTTATGACATGTTGTCAGGCATATTCTAAGAAAAAGTATGTTTGAAATGTTAATGCAATGGGCTGTTCTGAAGAAAATGTGTGTTTGTGTGTGATTAGGATTTTTACCGGTAACTTAACTTTAACAATTTTTCAGTCAAATCTTTTCAATGTCTGAAGTGAGGCAGTTTATAGTAATGTCTAGCACTGGGGCATCATGTCACAGACGATTTATAGCATGATGTCCCATCCATCACCTCCCACTTATGCGGCAGATGCTCTAACCACTAGGCCACCGGAGCAGTACTCTGAGGAAAATGTATGTTATAGATCAATATTAATGACTGTTGCAACTATTGTAATAAAAGAATGTATACAAATATTGGAATGATCAGAGGGACAGCAAATGCAAGTGATAGCAACGAAGAAGGATGGCTACCAACTGCTGATGTCCAATCTTCAAAACCTCCACCATCAGCAGCTTGTCAACACTGAAGCACCGGTAGATGGGTGTTCAGTTTAAAACTCTCCAAAAGGCTTGATTGATTGATTATGTGTTTTTTTAATAGCACATCAACACATGAAAGTCTGAATCAATTAGAAGAAAGTGTCTTACTCTGAGACATACCACACACTGGCTGACCTGGAAAAGTTTTAAACCCATACCCTTTTTGAAATCAGCCTGACACTCTAACCACTGAGCCATTCAGTTATTCCTTCTAAAACCACGAATAAAATTTGTGGATTGTAAGGTTACTGTATGTGAAAATATTAGACATACATAACCAGTGTTTACAGAGACTTCACCATAGTAACTTAGTAACTGTGATTAGAAATATAGAGTTAGTATTTACATGGAGTTTATCATAGCTAAGTGCACATATTACTACAAATAAAAAACAAAGGTTTTTAAGACAAACAGTCATGTCTGTAATGCAGACTTTACAAAAAACATGGCACTGAAACCCTAAATCACCCACCATACAAACACAGATAATAAGCAAACCTACATTTCAAATTAACTAGCATGAAAATTAGAGAGGTCCAAGTTTAGCATATGTCCAATACAGCGAGAGTTTTTTCTGGCTTTAGATATGTAATTAATAAATTTGGAATTATTTGATTTTGCATACTTATTTGTCTATTATTGTTCTGGCTGACAGAAAAGAAATCAGTAGCAACTGCAGTGACTCATCAATGCAAGTACCAATACTGCATATTTCAAAGACCTAATCCCCCTTTCCCATACTCTCCTTCACCCCTCGACAGTGACCCAGCCATGCTTTATCAATCAATAATATAGATTAAAAGGCACAGTCAAATTTCTAACTGAGAAAAAGACAGTTCTTGCTTTTTCTTAGTGTTTATGTAAACATACATCCTGTGATCAATTTTATAAAATTCTACTGTAAGCTTAAAATAAACCATTAAATAATCACTTTATTAGCAGCCACTGGTACAGGAGGTGACTGTTTCAAACAGTCATTGAAAATGTCCATGTTTATGCAAAACATTTTGTAATCTCATCATGAAAAAAATATACTCTGTATTTGATCACCATGTCTCATCATCCATTGAAATAGCTTGTCCAAACTTTAGCAAAGCTTCATTCTGGCATTACAAGGAAAAGTCTATTATTTGTACCATACTGTCATATGGTGGAGATCTGACAGAACTATATGAGATATCTGAGTAAAACTAGTCATTTAAAAGCTGTAAGTGGAACTCATGTAGTGATCATGTCACTTACTTCATGTAGAAAAAAGGCTGTCTCAAAATCAAATACGGGATTATGCTCTGAATTATTACATTTGCCAAATCTATTAAACATAAGACTTTAGATATATTTATAAGTCTTCATGCCTTTTTCTACTTGCCACATTATGATTTTCATTACAATTTTCAGTCACCAATTTCAACATTTTAGTTGTGAATGTAGCCAATTTCAATCTTAAAGGACTGCTAATTGTGGCAGTTCCTGTAACCGCATACAGTAGTTTTACTAGATGTTCTTAAATCTGTCCAAACTTAATTGGAATTGAAAAAATATTTAATATTTTAGGAGTGATACATGTAATTTATTTAAAGTGATCCAAACTTTTAACTGAGTAGATCTTTGCTGCAACAATATTGTATACACTATACTAGCTATTAATGAATAGTTTGACAACATGAGGAAAATGCTCCAAATGTTCAAGGATAAACCACCTTCAAAAGAGAGTAGTTAGCCCTGTTATGGATTCTCCTATTGATACATCATATGGGATTCTTTATCTTAAAATGAAACGGCTTTAAAATAGTGACAAAATAAATGTTAAAAAGGAGTACAGGTGTACAAATGTATAAACTGGATGAGGAAGAATAAATATAAGAACTATTTGACGAAAATCATACTCCCTATGTTAACCATCAACCTCACATCTGAAACTTTATAAAGCTAATGCTAAACAATGAAATATTGTAGTTTTAAAAATTCTGAAGGCATATCAGGGTCTATGTTGTTTGTTTTACTGATTACTACTAATGGCTAAATAGACACAGATCTGACAGCACATTATGCATTGGCAGATCTGAGTCTGTGCAGTTTGTAACTGAACAAGACTAATAAGCAAGTATATACTGTAACACTGTATTGTTACGTTGTTAAATTAAGTGTTATTTTTTTTTCCTTGTTAGTAAGATGCATGTGATGCGCATTCTTATAAAGCAAATAAGAATATCAGGGATAAATTTATATTTAAACTGAGCAGTAGCATACGATAGGGATGGGGAGGGGAGGCAGATGGGGCAGAGGTCTTGGGGTGCTAAAACCACAGGTACTAGAAGTCCTGGGGTGCCAATTACTCTTCTGGGCCTTCATTCACCACAGGCCATTACCATTACATGTAGTACACTGCTGAAACTGAGATATATCATTGTTAACTAAAACATTATGTTTACTTTTTTATGTCAGACCTTTTCCCAATATATGGTTCTACAAGCTAACCTGTGGTATGTAATAATTAAGAATAATGACTTGATAAGAGGTATCCAATGATATGGACAGACAAGTAACTGTGTTACAATTTTTAATAACCCCAGAGCAACCAATGTGAGGGTAGTATGTTTGTTTATTTGCTTTTATTGTTTTATGCAAGAAAAAAAAATTACATTATACCAAGGCCAAAGAAGGAATTGTTTAAAAAAAAGTTTTCAATATACTGGTCCAGTAGTATGGAATAACATTCCCAGCAATATAAGGCAGACTCCTAGCATTTCTTCATATCATAATCAATGTCTTAAATGGATGAAATCTTTAGAAAATTGAACATTGCTAGAACCCAAAAAAATACTGCCTGCTTTTCTGTAATTTTGCATCATTTTCAAAGCTGAATGTTCAACGGAGAATGATATTTTATGTT
Source organism: Unio delphinus (assembly GCA_029339505.1). NCBI lineage: Eukaryota > Metazoa > Mollusca > Bivalvia > Unionida > Unionidae > Unio > Unio delphinus. The sequence continues at coordinate 7,142,525 of JAQISU010001242.1, read as the reverse complement.
TCTTATATGTTTATCTTTTTACAGATGCCTGTGCATGTGTTCCAGGCTTGATACTTTGAAATTTAAATTTCCTTAATTATTTAGCGTTGAGCCAGACTCTTCACATCATGTTGTATGTATTGTATATATTTGTACATAACAAATAGAAGGTCTATTATTATTATTATGCCATTTTTCAGCACAAGATAGGCTAGACATGGTGGCCAGTATTAATGGTGGAGAAAAACCCCAGAAAGAACCACTGACCCATGAGAAGCTACTGGCAAGCTTTCTCACATACCCACATTGGCCGAATCCTAGACTCGAACAAACACAGACAGAGGTGATATGACAGTGATCTGTAATGGACAGCGCTTTAGACCACTCAGCCACTCAGGGCCCCCCCAGGGTATTATGTAAGAAATTGCTACACTAAAATGGGGCATTATCTTTAAAAACTGGTGCCTCTATTCAGTTAATGTTTCTTAACTATTACATTCCACAGGTCAGTTGATGACTGCACACCTTTGTGATGACATCTTAAAGTAAACACTGTTAATTCATGATGGCCTTTACCTTTGGTGATATGAATCTCCCCAAATAAAAGAAAACTTATTGAGCAAGATAAATATCTTAACTTATCCATGTGTTGCATAGGGAGACAATAATTGTTCATGTTAGAATATGCAGTCACTCATGCCAGATAACAGATGTAACTACCTTAATGGCAATGGGCCAGTAAGAGCTAAGATTGATTGATGTGGTTGATTTACAATTTGAGTAGGTGGGTACACACCTTTACAGGTAAATACACTCACTGGTTTTTGCTGACCACATTCCCATGTAATTATACCTTCAGTATGTTCACCAAGTCTCTGATACCATCTTGACAAATGAGGCAAATTTTAAAAGCTGACCTTTGTCAGGGTAGTCCTGGGTTTAACAAAATTGTTCTTGAGCCTACATAACAAAGTCTGTCAATGTTTTGGCACCATTTATCTCCCAATGAAAAAAAAATTATTTTAATAATTTCTGCATGAATATGTTAGTGTAAAACTTGAATAAGTATGGAAGCCATCTTGTTTTTTACATTATGCATTTGGATGATTTGTGAATATCAAATTCCTGAACTAAAACACTGAAACATAGACCCCAAATCTGTAATTTTTTGTACATTCTTATAAGAATTGTATTTTCTCAGAAAGCCTTATAGCTATTTACCATAATTTCAATACCTTTTATCAGTATCAATTTTTTTTGTTCACAAGAATTTGGATTGCAAAGTAATTTGACAAAATTCACAGGAAAGTTAAAATATTAGGCAATGAAAGCTTCTATATACTCAAAGGCTTGCACATACTTATAACTTGGGTCCAAATGCAAACTGTAAGTGAACAAGATCTGCCATTGCATAATGTTCTGGTAGATCTGGGTCGCTGCAGTTTGTTAGGAATAATTAGTAAATTATTTAACACAGATCCTGATCTGCCATTGCATTATTTGCCAACAGATCATAGTCGATGTTGTTTATAGAAGGACATGACATAAAATGAGTATAGATGGTATCCTAATTTTGAAATGTCAATACAACAATTTAGTCAGAACTGAGACAACCAGACAATTAAGCCACACCAAATTTTTACGATTTATAAATTCAGCTGTTAATGGCATCCCAATAATTTTGTATTAAAGTTCTGCTGATAATAAACAAGAGTCTCAAGTAGGCTGGAGATCACTCACATGCCTGACAGCTACCTCATATCCAAATGCAGTTACAGTTGGCCAAGAAATCTGGGTAAGCAAAATGCTTTCTGATATTTGAAGGTTTTTTTTATATTTTTTAGTATTGGTCAGCATCATTGGTGCAATTGGAAAAGAGCTTATGACAGACTGCTTCATGTCAAATTTAGATAATTTCTGTTGACTACTTTTCATTTTGTGCACAATTGGAAAACCTTCTTTCAAGGATGTGTCTTACCATTTCTGTCATATTCTGTTCAACTTGCAGAAAATAAGTTGTTTAAAGTTATTTTTCTATCTTTATTAAAGATGGCCATATTAGAAAGGTGTTTGACATACTATTTTATAAAGCTGAAATGTTCTTATGCCAAATTCTGTCAAATTCCGCTCAACAATTAACGAGAAGTCGTTTAGAAGCTTTCACATTTTTAGTTATTGTAGCCATGTTTGATGATGGATTAGCATCATTTTGATCAAATCTGAAATGCCTGTATGCAAGGATGATTTCAGTCAATGTGGTAATAATTTGTTCAGTAGTGTTTGAGAATTAGCTGTTTAAAGTTTTAACAGTCTTAGCAATTGTATAACTTTAAACTGGTTTTCAAGCTTGGACTTTAAACGGGTAGCCATATTGAAAGTCATTTTTATTTAGGATTGACTAGACGTCATAAAATGTCTTGTTCATTTGAGCAGCAAAAATAAGATTTTCAAGATAGTTACTGTAGTGGCCATATTGGATGTCAGATCTGTACCAATTTTATTTAGGTTCAATTTCACACCATAACAAGTCTTTTTACCATTCAAGAGGAGTAGCAAAATCAAATTTCATGATGGCAGCTGTGGTGGCCATTTTGGATCTCTGAGCAGCACCATGTCAGATGATGGAAAACTTGATGATATGCTACTCATTTCATTGTTCAACATGGCAGTTTGTGCACACAAATTTGGAATTGTCATAATGAGATTTTAAAATTTTAATAAAATTTTAACTAATTTCAGTAAGAAATCATTGTGAGGTTTTCTATATGGAAAATGCTATTGTTGAAAATGGTAGTTAGTGTATGAAAACTCTAAAAAGACAACAATATTGTTTTCTGTTCTCATTCTTTGTTGGATTATTTTGTGGTGATCTAGATGTAGCATTTCAGAACAGAACCACTGCTGTGTGCCATGTTTATTATTATAAATGTCATCTGGGGCCCCAAGTGGCAGAGTGGTCTAAAGTGTTCTCCATTCTGGATCACTGCCATCTCACCTCTGTCTGCATGGGTTCAAGTCTCAGATTCAGCCAATGTGGTTATGTGAGAAAGCTGTGTGCCATGTTTATTATTACAAATGTCATGGAATTGTACCCAGTCATTGCAATGATTTTTTTGACAAGAAAGTGTAAATTAACATTCAGAATGATTATGTTTAAGAACAAAGCAGTGAAAATGTGCTCGTGGGTTTGACTCCAGATGGTAAAGATTGTGAAAAAGTAAGCTTTCAAGTGAAAAAAGCAAAATTTCTAAAATAACACAATGACCTAGAAAAATTGCAATTTTCAGCAGCACATTCAAGATATATAGTTTACAATCCAAGATTGTGAGGAATACATTCATCTACAGTAATAATATTAAAAAAAGTACTGTAAGCAGCACAATACACAAATCTATGTTTAATATTAAGGCACTGGTAGGGCACAAATGACTCTGGACATTACTGACCAAATAATGGTCTCAGTGAGGGTCTTGAACTAAAGTTGCTTTGTAAGTTATTATACTTATTGTGATCTTTAACCTTTAGACCCCCAGATCCTAAAGAGTTCCTTATTATTGTAAGCACAATCTACCATCCTCAAACTTTGATCAAGGAACTTACCCTAGAACAAACGTGATTCTGCTAAACCCATTTTTCTTTGTGCCACAATGAACTTTGACCTTTGAAAACCAAAAATCAAAAGGCATCTTTAATACCTTAATCAAGCCTTCCACAAACCTTGATCATGGCAAAACATTTGTTCTCTTTTAGTTACAATGGTCTTGAGTTGAACCATTTTACCCACAAATTCATTGATTTATTTCTTACCTAACATAAAAGTCATTTACAAATTCTGATGAAGGTACATGTACATGAGGAATAGCTGTCATTTTTGTGCAGAAAAAAGGTTTTTCATTATCACAAATACAAACCATCAACAAACTTTGATCTAGGTATCTGATAAAGAACTACTGGTAATCTAAAGAAATCATTTTTATTTTGTCCAGTCATATTAACCTTTATTTTTTTATTTTTTGACCCCAACACTGAGTGTCTACTTTCTTACTCCAAGGGCAAACATTCCACAATGTTAGGTAACTATAGCTAGAGAAAAACTCAAATGTCTGTGCAAAAACATTTTTCTTATTTTAACCAGTTACATTGACCTTTGACCTTTAATCCCAAATCAGGAGAGTCATTTCTTACCTCAAGTGCAAGCCATCTACAAAATTTACTAACTGAAGATGGCAAAGAACTGAAGTTATTGTGCAGACACCATATTTCATCTTACACTGATACTAAACATGGCCATTGGTCTTTTGATTCCAAAATCAAATGAATTCTTTCTTTACCAAAAGTACAGGTCATCCACAAGGTTTGGTAACACTAAATGGTGGATGATTCTAGTCATTTTCGACAAACAAAATTGATAATAAAGATCAAAACAGATGGACAGACAAAGCATAATAGCAAGGTATATATAAACAAACATACTAAAGAGAAATCTGAAACTATGCAATTAGTTATTATTTTCTGTTACAGTTACAAATTTGTACAAACCTGCATAGAATTTAACCAGGTAGGGAAGATCTTCATGGGCACCTATTTCCTGAACGCGCCTCAAATCTGAATAGCCAATATTCTGTAGATATTCATTTTGTATAGCCAGTGGGCAATCAAAAGGTTCCAGCCTCCTGATAATATCACCATTGAATTGTACATGTAAAGAATTTGGTGGCATTCCACAATGTAAGCACAACTTTTGAGCCGTGGTGCTCAGGGTACATGGAAACATTCTCGAATTAGCTTCTGAATCATAATTAAAAACTCGGACAAATCCATTGCTGGTGTCTTCCTCTAGCCATGCTTTCATGTCACTTTTATTTCCAAACCTTAGGAGCAATGCATTATTCTCCTGAGAAAACTGTCCAGCAACTTTGTTTGATTCCTGAAAAAGATCAACAAGGGAGTCAGAGAGATCCCACATGTCATCATCATTGTGCTCGGCAAGACTGACATTCTGATGACCAGCCATGTCACCGTGAACATAATCCCGAACGTACCACCATGCCTCTGTGCCATAGGATGGGATACTGTCCTTTGATCTTATGATGGATCTAGGAGAGCCTCGGTTGGAGTTGACATGGCTGATGGTACTGTGGTTACTCACTGTTTCAACACTACTTCCCACGGGCATGTCCTTTTCAACGATTGTCCTGAAAAAATAATAAATTTAAATTTAAATTGTGCAAATTGAACTATTAAATTATATTAATCTACAGTGGTCAAGGTACATAAGGCAACTTTATGTTAAGTTAGCTAGAAATTGGACATACTGTTATAGTCATGGCATGTCTGTCTGAATCTTTGTTGTAAAATTTCATAGGTAAATCTTTGACTAGCAAATTGTTGATTAGTAATTCCGTTGAAGATTTAAGAAACTAAAGAGCACTCAGGTCTAAGGTATTCATTCTGGACAAAGTTATATAATTTAGTGTTATAAGTCATAAGTGTTATAGTGATATATATCAGAATTCTCCAAAAGTGACACATAGTGTAAATGGAAGATGCCTTGTCTTTTCACATACAGGGATAAACCAGAATGCATCATTTGTCTTGTAACAAATGTTATTCTTTGTCACTAGGACCTGCTTTGGTCCATTCAGTACTAAAACTCTTTATATCATCTGAATACAAAATAAAATATGTACTAGCAACAGTAAAATATACTAAGCAGAGTAAAATGACTCTAACGAGTAAAATTATAATAGCAGGAGTAAAAAGACATTAACAGAGGTAAAATGATACTAACAAGAGTAAATGATCTTAACAGGAGTACAATGATACTAACAGGAGTAAATTGATACTAACAAAATAAAAATTATGCTAACAGGATTAAAATATACTAAAAATGGTAAAATAATACTAACAGGATTAAAATATACTAAAAATAGTATAATCATACTAATAGGAGTAAAATGTTTACCTGCAAGAGTAAAATGGTTTAGAGGTAAACTGGTACTAACAAGAGTAAAATATACTAAGAAGAGTAAAATGACTATATGGAGTAAAATCCTCCAATTGGAACAAAACTTACTTTCTTCAAACGAAGAAAAAAACTTCAATAAAAACTCAAGATTCTTTATGATTTTGATCTTACTTAATGGTATGAGATAATAATAATAATAATAATGATAATAATAATAATAATAATAATAATAATAATAATAACAACAACAATGATAATGATGATAATAATACTACATGTAATAATAATAATAATAATAATAATAATAATAACAACAATGATAATGATGATAATAATACTACATGTAATAATAATAATAATAATAATAATAATAATAATAATAATAATGACTTTATTTAAGGAAGAACATCATTTGGTTCAATAATTATATGCATAACTTACATTTTTTGAAAAGTATTTAGCTAACAAATGCTTTTAAAATCTAGATAATTGCTTCTACTACATTAAAATGTGCACAAGGCTATAAGGTTGAGTACACACATGATTTATACAATTCTGAATTCTGTTCAGGTAAACATAAATTGTTGTAGGAGATGGATCTCAGTTCATAATTATATACAATTTTGACAAATTCAAAATTATGTTTAAGATAATCAGTTGTTTTAACAAAGATTTGCTGATAGTGTGCCTGACATGGAAGCCTAGACTGTTTTTAAAAAAAATTGTTTATGGTGTGTCTAATCAAGCATGGCTCTAGCTTTTAATTGTGTGTCTAAACAAGCATGACTGACTGTTAAAGGTGTGTCTAAACTAGAATGACTCTGGCTGTTAAAAGTGTGTCTAAACTAGAATGACTGGCTGTTAAAGGTGTCTAAACCAGAATGACTCTGACTGTTAAAGGTGTGTCTAAACCAGAATGACTCTGGCTGTTAAAGGTGTGTCTAAACCAGAATGACTTAGTCTGTTAAAGATGTCTAAACCAGAATGACTGACTGTTAAAGTGTGTCTAAGCCTGAGAATCACTCTAGCTGTTTTTTTGTTGTTGAAATTTCAATAATATTTCTTGATTTCTGTATTACTATTTACCTAGACAGAACAGCAATATTACAAATGAGGGATGATATGTGCATTGTAGAATATCTTACTCTATTCTTAAGGGATATAAGATTTTATTCTGTTCATGAGATAAAGCAATGAGTTTACTTTTTAAAGAACTGAGTTCAACTTGCATTTTTTCTGTACAAGATATTGTTTCTCATGTATGCCGAGTAGCTTTCAATTTCAGACTGTTGTATATCTATTCATTTTAGGATTACTTTGAAGTCAGTTTTCTCAATTTTATATTCTGGCTGGACTACCTGTGATCATGGCTTTTGATTTGACAGTAATTGTTCTATTCATTTCCTTGTGATCACACTGGTATTTACTTAAACCAAATCCTGATTTAAGTTAGTGTTACTTGCTTATAGACTGAATTCAATTGCAAACTGCATCGTGCCATATCTGCTGTTGCATAATGAACTGGCAGATATGTGTCCATGCAGTTTTTTCAAAGACTAATCAGCACCAGAAACTGATGATACACCCTTATCTACCAATGTGTAAATCAATGGCAGATCAGAGTCGATGTGGTATGTACATGTAGCTGGATTTAACATATGAGCATATATGGTAGCTTTCTTTCTCATAGATAAGGACCTATATACATACATGAACATTTGAACTAAAACATTGCCAAGGTTTTTGGATACACTGGAGCTAAACTGGGGTCATATTAGGGTGAGGGTGAGGGGAAGGGTGCATGGATATGACAGATCATTGCTTGCTGACTCTAAAATCCAGGGAAGATAGCTAGCCCACAAATATGATTTTTGCGACTTGTTATCATAACCAGTGTTAACACTTCACTGCTGTCACTGTAATACTTGACTGATACACACGTCTCATCTATGGATAAGCTAGACCAACGTCCTATTCTTTGAAGTGGGGAAAACCGGGCACAACACTCTCCATTGTTATTGACTGTGAAACATTCAGCAGATACAAAGTTATTGATTGTAAACCATTCAACAGGTGCATTCAGTCATAACAATTACAACAGGTTCCCCTCCCCCTCACATGAAATATTAAACACATAAATATGATCATAATGGATTTATCAATATGTAAATATATACTGTATAGAATCTCCTTGATAATTATGTTATTTTTATTACTGTTTATATACCACACCCTGCCTGCCAGCTCTCTTAAAATGTCAATGCTGGAGGGTGTGCCGGTGCTGAAGGAAACATGTTCAAATAAACAATGATAGAAGATAAATACAATTTATAATGGTGATCATAGATTCCCATTAAAACTTGTGTTATTCTGTAAGTTTTTATACAATACTGATACAGTAGCTGTTGATTCTTTCCAGCTTTACCACTCTGGTGGCCTAGTGGTCAGAGCATCCACATTGGATGTGAGAGGTCATGGGTTCAAAACCCTGGCTGAGTCGTACCAAAGACTCATAAAAAATGGTCCTAACAGCTGCCTCACTAGGTGCTCAGCATTCAGAGATTAGTGTTAGGACTGGTCGGCCTGGTGTCAGGATAATGTAACTGGGTGAGACATTATTATGCTTCATGGCTGTGGCATACATACATACATACATACATACATACATACATACATACATACATACATACATACATACATACATACATACATACATACATGTACTCTATTCTTAAATGAAGAACAATTTGTTATGTTGCTGTATATAGACTGCATGAAGTACTTATTTAGCAAAAGAATAAATTTTAAAAAAATTTAATGAATTACATGTCAAAGCAACAAAGTCAAATTTTCAATAGTTATGTCTGTATTCTTAAGAAATAAAAGTAGACAAATTCCACCTCATTAAAAACCAACTGAAATTACACCACTAGCAAAATATCTGAGACTTGGTTCAACCTACGGGGGTACATGTCTGCAGTAAACAAAATGGCTGTCTGCACTCTGATATATCATGAACACATTTTACTCTAGACAATAACCAATTTAATTGAATATCAAGTGGTATTGACTCTTGTAGTAAAGAACAATTAGTAATAGTAAAAATTATTTCTACTGGTTCAAAAAATATTAGTTTTAAATAAATGTATTTAAATAAAGTACATACCATATATACTCACTTATAAGTCAAATCAAACTGCAAACAATAAAGCTCGAGATCTGTCAGAGCATAATGCACCTGCAGACTAAGGTCTTTGTTTTTTTTCTTCTACTGATTACTCCTAACATACTGCACAGACCCAGATCTGTTGGTGCATTATGCAATGGCAGATCTTTGTGCAGTTTGTAGTTGGATTAATCTTATATGTGAGCACATACAGTATAATAATATTACAAAAGCAGAATACAGCTGAACAGCATTGCATTCCAATTCAATGGCTAAATCCAAACAATTGTTGGCATAAAATATGGATTGGCAAAAACACAATTTTCTTCAAAGGTAATTGCCATTTCAAACTTCAGGTAAAAGACCAAATAAAGATTGGTTTAAGTTTTGCAAATGACATTCATTTAAAGTGACACCTATTAAGCAAATTCAAACTGATTGAAGGACTTTTAATTAAAAAATTTCATTAGCATAAAACTGTCAAGAAATTATTAGAGAAAAATTTTGAATGTACTATGAATACTGTACTATGATATGTATCATCAATTAACTCGCAAACAGTTTACCTTTCAAACATGCTGAATGTGGAAGATATAGCTGATATTGGATAATGTCCAAATATGATGATTTACAGGATGTCTTTCAAGAAGAATAATTATTCATTACTCCACTCTTGATACAGTTTATACCATACATTATTCCAGTCTCAATGCAGTGTACCATACATTATTTCAGTCTAAATACAGTATACCATACATCACTCCAGTCTCAATTCAGTGTACCATACATTATTCCAGTCTCAATACAGTGTACCATACATTATTCAAGTCTCAATACAGTGTACCATACATTATTCCAGTCTCAATACAGTGTACCATACATTATTCAAGTCTCAATACAGTGTACCATACATTATTCCAGTCTCAATACAGTGTACCAGACATTATTCAAGTCTCAATACAGTGTACAATACATTATTCAAGTCTCAGTACAGTGTACCAGACATTTCTTGCATACCAGTCAAATCCAACTGCAAAGTGCATAAACACATGATCTGCTGTCACATACTGCATTAGCAGATTTGGGTCTGTACAGTTTGTACAGACTAATTCATAGAAAAACCAAAACATATCCTGACCTGCTGCCATATAATATGTGATGACAGATCAAACTGCATGTTGTTTTAAGTATATGCGATGACAGATCAAACTATGTTGTTTAAAGTATATGCAATGGCAGATTAGACAATGTTGTTTTAAGTTGGGTAAAGCCTTAGTTTCCTTGTACAGTATATTTAAATATAGTACAGTACACTGAAATATAGTTGAGTATATGGAAATATAGTACAGCATATTGATATTGCAATACTGTACAGTATCATGCAATACAAGACAGTATTGCAATAATAGTATACTGATATTGTAATAAAGTACAGTATATTGCTTTGTAGCATGGAACATCTGAAGTAAGAGTAAACATGTATTCAAAGATATGAACATGAAGTTTTCTAAAACTTTATTGCAACTGTCTTTTTTAACTTGATTTGATTTGGTGGGTTTTAAAATTCATATTGTATAAGCAGTTTTCCTTCTTTACCATGCTGTAGAGGAAAATATATGACTTGTCAGTGTCAAGTAATTGATTGTTATCATGCTGTAAAGGAAAATATATGATTTATCCGTGTCAAGTAATTGCTTTTTACCATGCCTTCTTGAAATGTTTGTCACTATGAATTAACAGCCTTGTTCCAAGATGAATTCCTGTATTGCATATCATTGTGAAGTAATAGCCTATTAAAAATAAAATTCTCTAAATCTGGTTAAATATAATTCTCTAAATGAACTATTTTAATTGTTAAACAGTTCTTACATTTACAGCATCTACAATAAAAATGATGTAAACATTAACTAATTTTTATCTCAAAGTCCATTTGTTATTAGTCAACATCAAAATGATTACTTTGAAAACATGATGACCATGTAGTAATTTGTAAATAAACTTTCTTTTAACAACAAATCATCACAGACGTTTGCATAATATTCCGCTTCAAACTGGAGTGAGAAACTGATCCCATTATACAAAATTCACCTTTATGCCACCTCATGTCTGTTTACATAAGTTCAAATCTCAGATTCAGCCAATGTGGGTAAAGCTTGCCAGTAGCTTCTCATGGGTCAGTGGTTCTTTCCGGGGTTTTCCCAGGTTCTTCCTCCACCATTAATACTAGCCACCATGTATAGCCTATCTTGTGCTGGAAAATGGCATTACATTCTACAACAACAACATTCCTTTATGTTATATAGTAAAATAGGTAAATCAGTATGATTTAAAATTTGGAAATAAGTTTACTTAGGTTGTGTTCTTACAGTACGAAATAAATCCACTCAGCAAATAGGCTATACAGTTAGATAATATAATGAGGACCTTGCATAGCACCTAACCTTTAGAAGCTCTAGGTGTTTTACAACATCTATAAGGATATGAATACAACAAGAACTAAATTTTTATTAAAAAAATTGGAAAACAAAAAAGAAATGCTGAAAATATGTTTTGTATCTTATATGTTTTCAGCCTGTTTTTATGTTTCCCAATTTCATGGTTTTTGTTTTTTGTTTTTATGTAGTGTAGTCATATCATTGCAGATGTTGTAAAGCGCTTAGAGCTTCTAAAGATTAGGTGCTATATAAAGTCCTCATTATTATTATTATTATCATTATTATTTAGATTCAATTTTTATAACCATTTATTTTTAGACAGAGATATGGTTTTGACACATTATAATAATTATGTTAATTCGTGTTTACTGAAAGATTTGTCAGACAGTATTAATCAAAATATTAAATTTTGTTTTAATTAAAAAGAACATTATACATATTCCACTGAGTTATCAACTGACGTGATATTTTTTGCAACTTCATGACTTGGCAAAAAAACACATGCAGCGCCTTTTCCAATTATCTTGATGCCTTGCATACTCTTGTTAGGTATGGTTAGGCAAGATTCCGATATAAATATTTCATATGTGTAGAAAATTCCTTGATGTGATAAGTTTGATGTGCAGAGGTAGTGTGTAGAAAATTCCTTGATGTGATAAATTTGATGTGGAGAGCTAATGTGTAGAAAGTTCTTGCTGTGATAAATTTGATGTGGAGAGCTAGTGTGTAGAAAATTCCTCCCTGTGATAAATTATTTGATGTGGAGAGATAGTGTGTAGAAAGATCATCACTGTGATAAATTTGATGTGGAGAGATAGTGTGTAGAAAAGATCATTGCTGTGATAAATTTGATGTGGAGAGATAGTGTGTAGAAAATTCCTTCCTGTGATACATTTGATATGGAGAGCTAATGTGTAGAAAGGTCATTGCTGTGATAAATTTGATATGGAGAGATAGTGTGTAGAAAGGATCTTGTTGTGATAAAAAATTCTCTGTGGAGAGATAGTGTGTAGAAAGATTATCTCTGTGATAAATTTGATGTGGAGAGATAGTGTGTAGAAAGATTATCACTGTGATAAGTTTGATGTGCAGAGGTAGTGTGTAGAAAATTCCTCACTGTAAGTTTGATGTGGAGAGATAATGCAGAGATAATTTTGATGTTATTTGTGCAGTTTTGTATAGCTTAGAACAGAGTATTCAAAATCAGGGAAGTAAACCTGTTAACATATAACACTCATATATGACTGTATACCAGGTGACAGAAAGAGTCAAAGTAACAATTTATTAAGTTAATGGACATTCATTTCTTTTTACAGTCCTTGTAGTTGTAGTTGTAGTTGTTGTAGGGTTTAATGCCATTTTTCAGCACACGATCGGATATACATGGCAGCCAGTATTATTAGTGGAGGAAGAACCCGGGAACCCCCCCCGAAAGAACCACCAACCCAAGAGAAGCTACTGACATGCTTTCTCACATAACTACATTAGCCGAATTTTAGACTCGAACCCACACAGACAGAGGTGAGATGGCAGTGATCCATAACAGAGAGTGCTTTAGACCACTTGGCCCCCCTTTACAGTCCTTGTTTACTTCAATATAGGAGGTTAACCCCAACATAGGCTGTTGGTGATTATCAGAAACCAAACTCTAAAAATTCTGAAATGATTTTTGCATGTGACTCTTTTCATCATTTTACCCATTTCTTTTCTTACACAAGAATTTAATGACATGCTTTCAAGACTTTTGAAATCCTATTATAAATGTTGCATACTGAATTTGTTTCTGTCTTCTCAACTAAAATGTGCAAAAGATTTTCTTCTCCATCTTAATTCATTTCATAAATGTATTAATAAAACTTAAGAAATAGATTGATCCACTGTGTAATCTTGGACATTTTATTTTTCTGTGCTCATGGACATGGTAGCAGGCTATACATGTATGACTGATTTTGTCATTATTGACAATCAGACACTGATAGCATAGCTTTTTGTATGGAAGATTGGCCACATCAAAAACATGTCCATGTGTGATATAAAAATGCTTTGAAGAAGAACAAGTTCATGCATCTGTGTTTTTTGTTCTTTTCTTACATATCCACATTGGCTGAGCTGGAGACTGGAACCCATGCAGACAGAGGTGAGATGGCATTGATCCATAACCATGAGTGCTTTAGATCACTTGCCACTCAAGGTCCCCCATAAAGGAATAATTGACATGTACAATCTCTTCCTCATAATCAAAGTCATGCAAAATCTTAAAAACTGCAAACAAAAAAACAAAGATCCTGATCTGCCATAACATAATGTGCCTGCAGATCAGGGTTTATGTTGTTTCTTCTACTGATTACACCTAACAAATTGCACAGACTCAGATCTGCTGGCACATTATGCAATGACAGATCTGGGTCTGTGCGGGTTGCAGCTAAACTCATCTCATAAGTGATTATATAAGGTATTACTGAAAAATTAGGTTCCAATATTGGTACATGAGAACAGCAACAAAACTTTGCAAGAAAATGAATTTCTTTTTAAATGAAATAATACATATTTTCAAGCAGCAAATGTCAGAAAAATAATCTTTTTACCAATGTTTTCATGTTTACACTGTTGTTTTTCATACCACATAAGCCATTTCATTCTGAAATGGACACACAATCTTATACACTGCATTGGGGCAAATATGTAATGTAACCCCTACACCTTACCCTGGGATAGGAAGAGCAATCTTCCTGTTGGATGGGAGATACTGTCCCATTCTTGCATGTTTTGGTAACATTTTTCGTGAGGATCACGTTCCCTTGTTATGTACTATCCTTATTCTGGTGTAAATCAGGTAATCCATCAATACAGAGATTTCCTTTTTGCTTGGATTCACACAAAGCCTGAGAAAGTCACACTATGGATGTAGTAACAAAATTATTTATTTTTTACATGGATGCTATGCAACACTGCCTGTCCTCTCTATTGTGTCACATGACTAACCCTTGAAATCATCTTTTACAAATAAATTATTCTTTTCATGGTCACTGACTCACACAATTTAATAACTTTTCCGTGGAATCAGGAATGACATTCTCATGGTGTGAAGTCAGATCCACTGGTGGAGATAGGCTTATCCTTAAGTACAACTCTTTGTTCCATGTATAACACCTCCCAAAAATAAACATATTACATATTCCCTGTCTTCACAGAAGTGGAGGGACATGTTTATTTACTGTGTTTAGACTGAATTATGTATTACACTGACACATTCTTTTATTAGACAGCCCGTCAACATGCTTTAGCAATGATATTTCTAATACCTTTGCTTGAACAACTGAGGCAAGAAGAGGCCATTCAGTGCAGTGACTTATTCAATAAAATACAATAGGTTTCCAGGCCAGCAGACTGTTTCAATAGTTAGACCACCTACTTGAATAATGAAATAATGTCATTAGAATGTCAACTGCTGTTAGATATATACATATGCATGCCATATGTGCAATGAAATCAAGGGTACATATAAATGATACCGTAATTGTATTAAAAAATGTACACTTCATGGAGAGAACTACACATATTTCATACTGAGATATTGAAATATATTTATTTTGCAGTAGAAATAATTGCTATATCTTTATTATTATTATTACTCTTTTTATTATTATTATTACTCTTTTTATTATTATTATTATTATTATTATTATTATTATTATTATTATTATTATTATTATTATTATTATTATATATTTTATATATTGTCCATTATATTATTGTGATTGACCTATTTTCCATTATTAATTATTAATTAGTACTAGAGGCATACCATATATACCTGCAGTTATGTTGGATCCATTTGCAAGCTATATATCTTCAGATCTGCCATCACAAAATATTTGGACAGATCTGGTTATATAATATTTATTAGTACTGTAGTACTTAGTTCAGATCCTACTCTGATGGTGCAATAAATAGCAGTTTAGGGTCTATGTTGCTGCAATTAGACTCAATTTAAACCTAAGTATATATGATATATACAAAATATATGTCTCTATTATTACGTGTACCAAAAAGTATTGAATAGTTCATTCTTTGCCATTAATATTTCCCTAAATACACTGAAATTTTATTCAATCAGCAGTAAGTAACATTGATGCATGCTTTTGTTACCCATATATTTTACTCTTTTGGTACCCATACATTTGACTTTTGCTACCCATATATTTGACTGTTTTGCTATAAATACATTATATTCTTTTGCTACCCATGTATATGATTTCTGTTACCAATACATTTGACTTCTGCTACCCATATATTTGATTTCTGTTACCCATACATTTGACTTCTGCTACCCATATTTTTTACTTCTGCTACCCATACATTTGACTTTTGCTACCCATAGATTTGACTGTTTTGCTATAAATACATTATACTCTTTTGCTACCCATATATATGATTTCTGTTACCAATACATTTGATGTTTGCTACCCATATATTTGATTTCTGTTACCCATGCATTTGACTTCTGCTACCCATACATTTGACTTCTGCTACCCATATATTTTTGCTATAAATTCATTATACTCTTTTGCTACCCATATATATGATTTCTGTTACCAATACATTTGACTTTTGCTACCCATACATTTGACTTCTGCTACCCATACTTTTGACTTCTGCTACCCATATATTTGACTGTTTTGCTATAAATACATTATACTCTTTTGCTACCCATATATATGATTTCTGTTACCCATACATTTGACTTCTGCTACCCATATATTTGACTTCTGCTACCCATATATTTTAGTTATGCTACCCATACATTTGACTTCTGCTAGCCATATATTTGACTCTTATGCTACCTAAACATTTGACTCTTTTGCTAACCATACATTTACCTCTTTTGCTACCTATACATTCAACTCTTTTGCTACCCATATAGTTGACTATTTTGCTACCTAAACATTTGACTCTTTTGCTACCCATACATTTGACTCTTTTGCTATTGAACTCATTTGCTACACATACATTTGACTCTTTTGCTACCCATACATTTAACTCTTTTGCTACCCATACATTTAATTTCTGCTACCCAGACATTTGACTTCTGCTACTGATATATTTGACTCTTTTGCTATTCATACATTATAAATTTTTTTCTACCCATATATTCCACTTCTGTTACCCATACATTTGACTCTTTTGCTACCTAAACATTTGACTTTTGCTACCCATACATTTGACTCTTTTGCTATCTAAACATTTGACTCTTTTGCTACCCATACATTTGACTCTTTTGCTACCTATACATTTGACTCTTCTGCTACATATACATTTGAATCTATTGCTACCCATACAGTATATTATTGTATTATCCAATTATTTGACTCTTTTGTTACTCATATATTTGATACTTTTGCTATCCATATATTTGGCATTTTTCTTACCCATAAATTATATTCTTTATGATACCCATTCATTTGACTCTTTTGCTACTCATAAATTATACTCTTATGATACCTGTTCATTTGACTGTTTTTCTATCCATTCATTTGGTTGTTTTCCTACCCATAGATTTATCAAGTGGTAAGAATGCCAGTCAGCAGTTTCATTCACTATGTGTTGATCTAATGTCATTTATAACACACACACACACACACACACACACACCATGGAAATTTTGTTATTTTTAAGTTCAATGAATAATCACATGAATTATGATTAAAGATTTATTTATAATTTACACCAATGCAAAATATAAAATTTGACTGCTTGTTAACAAATTAGAAAAATATTAAATGGCCCACAAGATACTGGGAAAGAACTGCTACACTGTAACACATAGGAATGTACCTGTTCAGGTTGTTTGAAAAATGAGATCAAAATCACTGTTACTTCCTAGTAAGTTTATAATAAAAATGACAGTACAGAAATGATCAACAAAGTCAATCTTTCTGGTGGCTTTAAATGATGTTCTTGTACAGCAATATCTGTCTACGTCAATCTTCTAATCAATGTACTATTATTTAAGAAACAATTTTTCATATCACTAGGATGTCTGCAGTGTGGCAGTTTATTGTGATGTCTAGCACTGGTACTGGGAATCGTGTTACAGACATGTAGCACCATGTCCCACCCAGTCACATTATCCTGATACCAGGCTGTCCAGTTCAAAAACTTAAAAACCTCTTTATGCTGAGCGCCAAGTAAGGCAGCTGCTTGTTCTAATTGTATGTCTTTGTTATGACTCAGCTGGGATAGAACCCAGAACCTACATCCATGGTGGATGCTCTAACCACTAAGTATGGCCAATGGTATAGTTAGTGTTATGTATAAATGTAATATCCATATTTTCACCCCACATCATGAGCTATTGGTACAGAATATTGTACATCCTACATTTTTCATTTGTATCTTTATTGACATATCAAGCAGATTCCTGGATATTAAAGCTTGTATATAGTATATTGTTTTTACCTTTCCATGCAAATCAAAACATTTGTGACACTGTGAACTATACTTGACTGTACCCCCGATGTAAATATTGCGAGACTGTAAAAACACAACCAGACTGTAGCCCTGATGTAAACATTGTGACACTGTAAAAACACAACTAGATTGTAGCCCGGATGTAAACATTGTCACACTGTGAAAAAAATACTCAACTAGAACCCTGATGCTAAAAAATGTTGATACAGCAAACTAGACCTTACATTAACCCTGATATATGTCAGTTTCATTTTTAATCATTCAAACAGCAAACAATTTGCTCCAAATTTAAGTGACTGCTTGAAGAAAATTCTTTATTTCTAGATAATTTACTGGATTTCTGTTCAAACTTTAAACATCAAAATATTATTTTCTTTATGTAAAAATGTTGTCATATTACTATTGACTAAAATGGACATACAACACTTAGCAACAAACTGTTGACATCTTAAGATTTTGACCACTGATATGACCATCTTAAACTTTTAAGTTTTCATACTACTGTATATAAGCCAAATTAAGATTGTACTTGGACACATTTCAACAAAGGTTAACTGTCCATGAATCGACTGGTATTCCTAGTTATCAATTAGCATCAGAACTTTAACAGTCAACTAATCTTTAAACCACAGTCTACAGTACAATAGTTTTGTTGAATATATTCATTTCACAAGAATTATTAATCCATCAACACCAAAACTATAATTAACACTCCATAATAAGCCCTAATGAGACTCTATCTCATTTCTTTGCATACAAAACCAAAACATGAATAAGTGATCTGGTGGTTTTAACTCTGAGGAAAAAAATCTGTATCCTATATTCAAAGAAAGCTGACTGTATTGTGTCCCTGGAGTTCAAGATTAAAGAAATTCAAATTCCAAGGAAAGGTACCTGAGAGAAATGTCAGGTAAATTGTTTAATTACAATTTACTTCAGATAATTTTTTTTATCTATCACAGGAACACACAAAAGTTCTTGTCACAGGCACACCCACAACACATTCTTATCACAGGTACACTACCACATTTTTATCACAGGTAAACACAGAAGTTCTTATCATAGGTGTGCACCCAACAAGTTCTTATTACAGGTACATACACAACAAGTTTTTATCACAGGTACACACAACAAATTCTTATCACAGGTACACATACAAGTTCTTATCACAGGTATGCACACAACAAGTACTTATTACAGGTACACACAAGTTATTATCACAGGTACAACCACAAGTTACTCATGAGAAATTTCTTATCAAATTATCAATGGTATCACAGCTTGTGAAATTTAATGTACATGAACAATGGACGATCTAATAATATCTGACCAGATAATCATAATAATTATTTGACCAGATGATCCTTGAAAATTATGTTTGCTATCAACCTATTCCTTGTATACACCTAGCTGTCCAATTATTTAGAGACAGAAACCTATGCCGGTATTGATATCTAACATATACTGTAAAATGCTATTGGATTTTCTTTAGCTGTTAGTGGCATTTCTAAAATTAGGAGGGATTTTATGAAGATATAGGTACAAGTTGAAAATATGATGTGCAATTTCCATGCATTATGTAATTTTCTCAGCACAATACTTTAGATATCGGCATGAATGTAGCAAGCATGCCACCCTGAATATATATTACCATGTACTTGTCCACTGAAATATATTATATGTACTACTGTATCAGTGTACTTGTCCACTGAAATATGTTATATTATCCATATACCTGTGATAGAAGATGTATTATTGGTGTACCTGTCCAATGAATATGTATTATCAGTGTATCTGTCCTCTGAATATGTATTATCGGTGTACCTGTTCACTGAATATGTATTATCTGTGTACCTGTCCACTGAATTATATTATTATTCCTGTGCTTTTTTAAAGCTATGTGGATACTGGTACAATCCTTTCTGTTCCAGTATCCATAAATTTAACAACATTGCTGTGTAAACTGCTGAATGGAAATTCACAAAGCTTTGCAGTCATGTTGCACTTGTGACATTGGTGTGTTATCCTTGGCTCCCACCCCATGGCTCCTACCTTTACAGAAATACTACAAAGTAATAAAATGTATGGAAATACTACAATGTAATAAAATGTATAGAAATACTACAATGTAATAAAATATACCGAAATACTACAATGTAATAAAATGAATTAAATTTATGTACACATTCATGGAAATGTAATGTCATACAGTTATACCGGTATATCTTTCTTGCAGTGAATATCATTTAATGAACAAGTAAACTTTATAATGGTACACATATAGTGGTGGTTAGTATAACAGGTTTACTGCTTTATTAAATTTCATATTCACAGAAATAATGGTTTATAATTGTTACATAATTTCATAAAAAGTTTCCAATTTAATTCCTGTTAGAGTTGTACTAATGTCACTTTAAATGCATGATGCTGAAAACGTTATGATGTCCCTTAATACAGTAATATTGACATAAATGACAACATAGCAACATGAAAAAATATGTATAGTGTATCATTAAATCAAAGGCCACTGTACAATAAACAAAAATAAGTACAGTCTGTAACATTCAATCAAAGGCCACTGTATAATAAGCAAACCTAGGACACTTCAACAACTGAATCTACACACAGAACTGCTGTGGTGTCTGACCATGCTGGAACCAACTCGCAAAAACTTAAATCATCGAGGAAATTGTTTCACAATGCTTCACAAACAGATCTGAAATTTAAATAAATACCAAATACAAAGTGATTGTCAAACAAATGGTGGAAGGGGGGAGGGTGGTAGTGGAAATAAGTTACTCCAATGCTAAAGCATTCTTTTGCAACAATATTGATAATATCATCTAGCAAACTTGTTAGCTCTTCTTGCAAAACCCACAAGTATTTGAAAATAAAATGATGACTCTAATCTGCAGAAACCCTCATCATTCCACACACAGCTAAAATTAAAATTCAATGTTTGCAAAGTATACAAATGATAATGTAACAACAGTAAAAATCATGGACATTTGTAGGGATTGCATTAGATATAACAATTTCAACTTTATATGCATATTCTAAGGAATTTAAAGTTTATATGTTTTGTTTTTGTTTTAAACATTTAGCATTTTACATAATTTTTATTGTTCTTTACCTTTAATGTTTAAATTTATCTCAAAGACTTTATCTTCTGATTTTTTCTTTTACAATTCTTTATCTTTACATTGTTGAAAGTTATTTTCTAGCTGCTACTAATAGCTAGTACTGTTCTGATGTGCCGATATTCCACATATAAACTAACAAACATTTCATACAGGATTCAAACATTGCAAAAGAACAAAAAAGTCAACCATCCAAGCATTAAGTTCAGTATCCTCTGAAGATTAGAAAGGAAATCCACTGTATCCATTTTACAAATTCATTACATATTTTTGTTCCTTTTTTGTCACAATAACATGCTCAGCTATTCTAACTCTGTAAACAACGAAATATTAGAAGCAGTAATACACATATTTGTCACGCCCAATTTACAAGGGTCGTCTCAAAGGTTAATGTTTTGAGTCATAACATCAACAGCGATGTTAATTTTTCGACTCTTTAGTGCAAAACTACAAGATTACCATGAATGACACATTCTATACATTACCTGTTTAGCAAGGTATGCCTGACCATATGTGTACTGACCAAATGGGTCCTAATGACCTGGCCTTTTGATCAAGGTATGTTGTCTGAATAACCATTATTTTCAGAACAGACTTACCAAGACCAAGATCTGCTGTGTTGTCCACAATGGTGGTCAGCTTGTATATGACTTGAAAGTCAAAGACCGACAAGGCTTTTCATGTAGTCTTTAATATAAAGATTTATAATTACATACCACAGAGCTTCAGGCAGTTAGCATTAATATAAATGTTTGATGTTATAAAAGAAATTCATGGACATAAACTTCAGGTTATGAACTCCAAATAATGAGCATTTATTGTCAACACATAACAAATAATCTTGACATATGAAAATAAATTTAATTTGGGACAACTCAACAAAAAAAAAACTTAAACCCTGATTGGCAATTATAAAACATACCAGCAGATCTGGGTCTGTTTTTGTCTCTATTGATTTGGTATTTCTGTTTTTAGCACTGTTTGTTTCAATTAAGAAAATGCACACTGATGACTGAGGTTCAATATCTATTTGCAAATAATTGCATGACAGATAACCAAGGACAGTTACAATTCTAAGTATATTATTTTTTAGCATTCAAAATGTTTAAATATGGACAAAAGCAAAGGATAAACAGTTTTCTTTTTTCTTATCATTCTTTCTTTGAGAAAGATTACTGTTATCGACAATATCTTCTAAATCTAGATTCATGAAAATATATTATTTTAAATGGCATTGATTACAATGGCAATACTTTTGACAAAACAAGGGCAATAACTTATTTAATGTGTATAAAATTCAGCCAAAGGAAGCTCTAATTCTAACTTAATTTAAAAAACAATACTGGTTTCAATTTTTAAAAAAGGTAAACATGAATATAAATTAGTGTTAATATAAACTTGTACCAAAGTTATTTATAAC
This sequence comes from Unio delphinus, assembly GCA_029339505.1. Classification (NCBI taxonomy): domain Eukaryota; kingdom Metazoa; phylum Mollusca; class Bivalvia; order Unionida; family Unionidae; genus Unio; species Unio delphinus. The sequence continues at coordinate 7,119,946 of JAQISU010001242.1, read as the reverse complement.
AATCAGGAATGCCAAGAATGCAAAACCAACCTTGGACATTGAACAACATGCACAGCACTGAATAATACGGTGCTTGTTATCTGGCCTTCATGTTATTTCAGAAGTCAAATTAAACATCAGCCCTCACTTAACACACTGTTTAAATACCCATTGCATGAAATAATTGATGACAGAATAATAATGCTTATCAAATTTACATGTATATATGCACCTCCTGATGGTAATCAAATAAAATTGACCTACATTATTCTAAATTTATGGTATATCTTCAATTTATGCTTGTCATGAATACTGCCAATTGTAAAAGAGCCAAGTTTCCCCAAGGTTTTTTTCTTCTGAAAGACACCTGGGAATACCACCCCAATTATCCAAGTTCTCAAGTCCTCAAGTTGATATTGTTTTAATTCTAGTCCTAATGTAGCACACAAACTTTTTTACTGAATAAATTTCACTTTTTCTTTCTTTTCTTGGCATTCAGTTTTCTATTCATATTATCACTGTTGACTAAATAAATTCATTTTCTTGAAAGCAATACTTTTTCTTAACCACCAACCTCTCATTACAAAGCTACAGTGAAAGCCATTACTACGGCTGTATATCTACCATACGAATCAAGCTCATCTGTAAAAAATATAAAACATTATCTGCCATTTCATAATGTGCTTGCAAATTGGGGTCTATGTTGCTTGTTCTACTGATGACTCCAAGCAAACTACATCCACCCAGATCATTTTCATGTCCCTGTTGTCTATAGAATATTATTTTGTAAATCACTTGGCATTAAATTTAGGTTCAAAGTTACAAAAAAAAGTTATAAAATATTCAGAATATTCTAAATCCTCCTCATAATGTTAACCATGTCCATCTATCTGTCTAACAAATACCCATCATAATGATACCCTTGTACATCCATCTAAAATAACTGATAATGTTACCCTTGTCTGTCCATCTGTCTCACTAGATACCCTCATAATATTAATACATGTATTGTGTATTCATTTGTTTGACATAACTAGGTGAGGCATATAATAACTTATAATGCTAGCCTTGTCAATTCACATTCATATCTCATCTGATTGGATATTTACATTCATATCTCATCTGATTGGATATTCACATTCATATCCCTTGTCTGATCTGGCATTCATATTCATATCCCTTGTCTGATCTGGCATTCATATTCATATCCCTTGTCTGATCTGACATTCACATTCATATCCCTTGTCAGATCTGGCATTCATATTCATATCCCTTGTCTGATCTGACAATTGCAAAAATCATATCCCTTATGTCTTATTGGATATTCACACTTATATCCCTTATTTAATTGAATATTCACATTCATATCCCTTGTCTGATCTGACAATTGCAAAAATCATATCCCTTATGTCTTATTGGATATTCACAATTATATCCCTTATTTAATTGAATATTCACATTCATATCCCTTGTCTGATCTGACAATTGCAAAAATCATATCCCTTATGTCTGATTGGATATTCACATTCATATCCCTTCTCTGATTGGATATTCACATTCATATCTCTGATCTGATTGAACCTTCACTACTACAATAATGTTTGAATTGTTTAAAAATAAAGCATTGAAATCCAGAGGACAATATTTCTCATATTTTTATTTATATATGTTTAGCAATTAACAAAAGAAAGCTATAATCATGTCTTGCATTTATCAAGCAATTAATAAAAGAAAGCTATAAGTATGTCTTGCAGTTATCAAGCATGTTGATGGGGCTAAATATCACCTCTTCAGGAGAACAAGCAATGATTTGGCACTACTTTATTGTATGATTAGGAACATAGTTATCTGATGTGCAGAGAATCTCAGAAATTAATAATTAATCAAGGTTACCTACTGTGTACAAGTTATATAGAATCTATGTTGGGGTTTGGACCGAGACAATGAAATCCCAGCCTAGGGCTTATATTATTTGTCTCCCCACGAGGCTTGTCCGAGTGGGGAGATATATAATGTAACCCCGTGGCTGGGATTTCATTGTCTCTTTCCAAACCCCAACATAGATTATTTTTCTCACCTAATATTATCCTTTAAAGTAAAAAGAACTCTTTAAAAGTGTGCACATCGCAATGTTTACATGTGGCACATGAATACAAATAAGCTAATGTGATGTGACAGTTGAGTCCAAAGTACACAGTTCATACGCATGAGCAAAGAAAAATAACAACATAAAATGTTGCATAGTAATGAGGTATTATCATATTTAATATTTATGGATGTTATATGAAATTAACAATAAATAGTTATAATTTATTAGAAAGAAACTGTCTCCTTTCATCATTTCCAATTTTGAGTATCCCACTCTCCTGTATAAAAGACCCTCGTCACCCTCCAAATATCCCAGAGGATAACAATGTGCTAAACTTTCAAGTTCACTGATTCTTTGAAAATTTATATTTCTGTCTTGGAAATATGGCAAGTGATGCAGTGAAATTTGCTTATGGATTAGTGTGTTGAGGGATAAATGATTCCTTCTGGCTGGTAAGTGCATTATTTGTCAATAAATATTGCAGGTATATTCAGCTGGAGCACAACGGAGATGCTTAACAAAATTATAATAGAGCATGTTTGACATAACACATTTCTGGCTGTTGCTAAGTTTTCCGTTGTTGTTTAGAGAGTTGGGATGATATGAATATTATAGGTATATAGTCTTATGTGAATAGATCAGTGTTTTCTGACATAGTTCATTTCAAACACCACTGAGAATTTTATCTATCTGTAGCACAGTAAATTTTCAGGTCAGCTTCATTAAATGTAGCTAACAGTATATACATTGTTTTCACGCATTGTGTTTACAACTAGTTCAGTTGCTTTAGCTACATTTAATGATCTGAAAATGTACTGAGATAGTCCTGCATATAGGATAAACTTGACCGTGCTAGTTAGAATGAACTAACATAATATCAAAACCTCAAAATAGTATGCATGTGTGTATTTGTCTCTATCAAAATGTTTTTGTTTTTGTTTATTTTCTAAGACAGATTGACCTTAAATAACTATGTTTTTGGTTATATATTATTTGTTGTTGTTGTTCTTGTTTTATTTGAGAACAACTATGGCACAGCAGAAGACAAGAAGGGTTTCTTTTGTTAAAAGTAGTTCTGAGCGCGTGGACACCATGACTGAGACGATTGGTCTGAGATGACTAGACTGAGATAAGAAAAGTAAGGTTAGCAAAACAGCTAGATTTCTCTGTCACTTGGGTGAGAAAATGGTATCTCTACATTTGCATTATTCAATTTCACATGAAGCATCACACAAAACTAACATTTTACCATAATACACTGACTCACAAATGATTTTTTATCTCTTCAGTTACATCACATTTGTTTCCTCAATACTTTACTCAGAACCCAGTTTGGCTGCATGCCAAATATATACATGAAGTGTGCAGAACACATATAGTCCAACATGAAAACTTGTAATAAAATAGCATCAGTGATACTTCAATAGTAATGAAAAATTTCAGAAGAAAAATATGTTACATGTAATAAAATACTAAAATCTTTTTTTCAACAGCAATCAAAGAACAGTGGTTAATACATGGGATAACATCACTGATAAAACTGTACATGAGCAGGCTTGTAATAGTCTGATAAATCAAACCCTAAATATGTATTGATACTGATTTACGATATGTCAGCTTGATGTCACCATATGCAAATTTTTTCTGAACAAACCTATATATAGTTTAGACCAGGGGTCTTAAACTCAATCCACCCTGAGGGCCACATGAGGGTATTTTTGATGACCCAAGGGCTGCATCACCTTTGATATCTCTCATTACACCTTTATTGCCAATCACTTTGCAGGCCACAGAATATGGCTTGGCTGGTCGTGTGTTTGATACCCCTGGTTTAGACACTTTCCATACTGGTATTTGGTAACAGCCATATCTTGTGCAAAATTGAAAAAGCCACAGGATGGAGGGTTGTGCTATTCAAGGTGGATTTACAAGTTGTTAAAAACAGGATTTTTAATCCAGAAAAGAGTCTGTACATATTGCCCAAAAAAAACTTCAGTCGAATGTAGCTCAACAGCCATGAGAAATACAGGTAAGTGTATCAAATGTGCACTGATATGTGCAGACAAGAGTTCTGCAGACTTTTGCAGGTTTTAATGAATATGCAATATCAGCCCCTAAACCACCAGTCAATATCATTATATGTGAGGGGTTGATTTATCAGCCTAGTGTAACTCACTGAACCATACAAGGTGGAAACCGGAGTGAAGCAAGGATTCATTCTTTCTCCGATCCTCTTCTTACTGGCCATTGACTGCATGGATCATGCGCCGCACCACAGAGGGCAGGAGACACGGAATACAGTGGGCGTTGACCTCAATGTTGGATGACCTGGACTATGCCGATGATGTCGGGTTGCTGGCAAGCAGGCACCAGGATATTCAACAGAAGACACAACAGTTGGTACAGACAGCAAACACCATAGGTCTTTGAGTCAACATAGGGAAGACAAAGGTCTTGAGGAAGAATACTAGAGTGGGCAACCCAATCACCATCAACGACCAGCCCCTGCAAGAACTAGATGATTTCACTTACCTGGACAGTGAGGTCACCATGGATGGAGATTGTACAATCAAAGTCATCACAAGAATCAGCAAGGCCAACCAGACCTTCGCAATGCTGAAGCCCATATGGAGGACAAGAAACCTCAGCATCCACACGAAGATCCGTATCTTCAAGAGCAACGTGTTGAGCGTCCTTTTGTATGGTTCATAGTATTGGAAATCCACTGCGAAAATAGACCACCAGCTCAAAGTGTTTCAAACCAAGTGCCTGCAATGCATCATGAGGATCTTCTGGCCAAACATGATCTCAAACGAGGAACTTCGGCACAGAGCGGGTGCAAGCACCATCCCTGAGATCATTGCAACTTGGCGATGGAGATAGCTCGGCCATGTCTGCAGAATGCCCCCTGACTCACTATTAAGGGTGGCACTGAGATGGACCCCATAGGGGAAAAGGAACCATGGCAGACCCAAAGAGACCGGGCGACGAACCGTGGAGAGAGACCTTAAGACCAGAGGCCTCACCCTTCAGTCCACCCCAGCAATAGCTGCCAACAGACTGAAATGGTGCTCCCTTGCATTTGCCTCAAGCACCAGATGGTGCAGAGAGGATTGATTGATTGATTGTATAGCAAGATAATTTTTCATCATACTCAAGTATACAATGATTTAAGGCATTCCCCTCGTTGCATGGTGAACAACAAAGAAAATGGTTGTCTATATATATCCATTTTTAACACTGGTCATAAATCATGGAATGGTTCTTCTGTCAAGGTTGATTGCATTACTTTACTAAAAAATCGTTAAAATAATTGGTTTAAATGCACCAATATTTTATTCTTGTCAAATTATTTCATACACAGCTGCCTATAGGCAAGTATTAGCATCTGATGAGCATACAATAAAAAGGCTAGACGTATTTTCTAATGAGATGATATGATATTTCATATCATTAAGCTGGTTTCATATACAGATTTAACTATTATGGTTGATTTTAGTAACGCTTTTTATCTTGTTGACCAAGAAATGTTTTCTTGAAAAACTAAAACTCTATCAATGCAGTGAAAACTTACTTAATTGGGTTACTTCTTACTTAACCAATAGAGTGCAAAACGTTTCTTTAAATGGTTGACTTACTTAAAATAAAAATATTAATTGCAGAGTAGAACAAGGCTCTATCCTTGGACCTCTGTTATTCATTCTATTTACCAACAATTTACCTCTTAAGATTGGAACTTCAGTTTCTTCCACTGACCTCTATACAGATGATACAACACTGTGTGAGCCTTAATATGACCTCATGATAAAATTCTTGGTGTATTCATAGATAACAATCTTTATTTATTCACATTAAAAACATTTAAAAAAAGGTTAATTCTTATCTTTGACTGCCGTGGAAAATCAAAACATACATTCCTCTTCAGTATAGGGTAATCTTTTATAAAAGTTATATTCAGCCATATCTAGAATATTGTAATGTAATTTTGGGTAATACTTCAAATCAAACATAACAACACACTTAAGACTCCAAAAGAGGGCTTGCAATTCAATTCTTGATAAATATATTAATAATTTTCAGGATGCAATGAATATTATAAAGATTTTAACAATACATGAAAGAATATTTCTTAGAAAGACCAAATTGATGTATAAAGTATCCAGAAAAGCCATTCCTGTCTATTTAAACAATATATTTCACCAAAAAGATGCTGATGTTACTCCAAATATAAGAAGTTAAAGTTAAATTTATAATACCAAAGCCAAAGAATGAATTGTTTAAAAAAGTTTTCAATATATTGGTCCACTGGTATGGAACAACATTCCCAGTGACATAAGGCAAACTCCAAGCATTTCTTCTTTTCATAATCAATGTCTCAAATGGATGAAATCTGTTGAAAATTGAACAGCTCTGTTACAACATTAATACCACCTGCTTCTCTGTAATTTTGAATCATTTTTACAGTTGAATTTTTTAATGCAGGATGATATTTTATATATGTTTATTCATTTACAGATGACTGTGCATTTGTTCTAGGCCTGATAATTTTAAATTTTAAAATTACTTCATTATCTAGTGTCACGTCAGATTTTTAGATCATGTTGGACGTACATAACATATATCAAGGTAGATTAGTTCTGTAACTAATTTAGTTACCTTTCCAAAATAAAGTCTTTATTATTATTATTATTATTATTATTATTATTATTATTATTATTATTATTATTATTATATAGAATAGAACTTCAAGTTCCTTGGAGATCAAATTTCATGTTCCAGTTTTCTGTAGTTTCAAATTTATCTATGAAGCAAAATATTTACTAGTGCAGTTCTAGATAATAGTTATACATCTAAACATATTCATTAGCAATGTGACAAAGATATGAGAAATGCTGAGTATTTGAGAAATCAATGTTGTGTAAATTATTCAGGTATTACTGTATTTCGCCATGTTATAAATTTGTTGTGCACATGATGTGGTTTCTGTGTACAAATATAGCATTCAGTTCTTGTAAAACTGAAGCATTACCAGAACAAGAAATGGTCTAAACATTACCAGTTACCGAAGTTCAGTGCCAAGTCAACAATATAAAAACATACCATCTTTTATCTTTTGTACTTCAATTAGATTTCACATTGATACATATCGCTAATATACAGTGGTTGGAACTGATTCCAAACATACTACCTTCCCCTTCAACTTCAATCCGATTTCACAGTGTTGAAGTCAACATGACAGTGGTACCAATTCCAAAGCATACTCCCTTCAATCTTGTATTTCTATCCGATTTAATTTGTGTAAAGAATATAAGATAAACAGACATAACTATATTATTATCCTACAAACAATATGGAAGTTTTAATGTGTAAAGATTGTATGGCATTACAATTCTTATTTGTTGACCAAGGATAAGGATCATACAATTTTAATCAGAGGAAATGGTATAGAAAGATATCAGAAAGATTTTGGCACACTAATTACCCTGGCTGAAAAAGATACAGCAATCAACTAATGAGCCACAAAACCAAAGTAATTTAAGTAGAAAGATTACAGCATATTTCACACTATGAATAAAATAAAAACATTTTTGTCCCTCATCAATTAAAACTGATATTATCCCTAGCTACCATATGTAACTGCTTACAAGTCAAGTCCAAATACAAAGAACATTTAACCTGATCTACCATCACATGATGTGCAGGCAGACCATGGGTCTATGTTAGTTTTGCTGACTATGCCTAACAAACTCAACAGACCCAGATCTGCCAGCACATTATGCAAATGCAGAGCTAGATCAGTGCATTTTGCAGTTGGACTCGTGAACCAGCAAATATGGTAATAAAATTATGAACCCATAAACTTTGGCCATTTTGAACCCACAATGGATTTTAATGACTTTAAAAATTACATTTAAGAACAAAATTGTTTCACATAACTTCCTCACTATAAATCCCCTTGTTATAACACAGCCCCAGTTATAAGAAAAGTCACAGCACCCATTACAGTAAATTGTGGCAAAAATTATGTTTAATGTACTTCATAATAACACAGCCCCAGTTATAGTAAAAGTCACTGAACCCAGTACATTAAGTTGGCAAAATTATGTTTCATGTACTTCATAATAACACAGCCTCTGTTATAGTAAAAGTCACAGAACCCAGTACATTAAGTTGGCAAAATTATGTTTCATGTACTTGTAAGATGGTATACTATGACTTTCATGATTAGTGTAATAATGATGTAGAATATTTTTAATGTTCAATGGAAATGTACTACTCTCATCCTTTCTTTCCAATCATTTACATTTTAAAAAAACAATTAAAAGAATGACAATTCTTCAAATTTTGAAAACTTCTTTCATTGGACCACATGTCATGACATTCAAAAATGGTGTCTTTATAAAGAAATACATATTAAAGAAAAGTTAACAATAAATAATTTATGTTAAGAAAAGCTCTAATTTAAGTTAAGGCTCAAAACTCGTTACCCACAATGCTTCAGCAGGGATTATGTTCCCTTTACTTTCATTTTTGATATTATTTACACTACTTCTCATTTTACTTTCATTTTCCCAAGAATATACACTGCAATTCATTATAATGTTGTCCAGGAAAGACAGAATATACTGCCTTATAATGTAGGACATCATAGCATTACAGGAGAGATTAAGAATAACCACTATCTTTAAATTTCTTTAAAAAAGACAATATATTTAGTGGCTTCAAAGACATAGTCAAAATGAGAATAAAAGCAGCTATATTTGTATTCAAGAATGCCTTATATATCTATTTCAGACTAATTATACAAGCATGTTTCAAACTGCACAGACCCAGATCTGCCATTACATAATGTGCCAACAGATCTGGGATTGTGTATTTTTTTAGGAGAAATCAATAGAACAAACAAAATATAACTTGGTCTGCAGGCACATTATACTATTGCAGATAATAATAATAATAATAATAATAATAATAATAATAATAATAATAATAATAAGGACTTTGTAAAGTTCCTAATCATTAGAAGCTCAAAGCACTTTATAACATCTATGATGATATGACTACAAAAAACAAAACAAACACCCGAGAAATTAGAAAACAAAAAAATGCTGAAAATATTTAAGGTAGGAAACATTATTAGGTCTTTAAGTTTGTTCTTTCAGTCAAGACAGGTGAGTTTTAAGAGCACTCTTGAATGAGATCACTGTGTCTATTTGTGTCTAATTTCAATGGGCAATTCATTCCATGTTGCTGGGCCCTGGTATGCACAAGAATGTTGCTCATATGACTTGATTTTCAAAGTGGGAATAATGATATCAGTATCTTTGTTTCCTTTTGCAGCTTGACTCGACTATAAAGTATGTGTTTTCATATATATATATATATATATATATATATATATATATATATATATATATATATATATATATAAGACACTAAATTATACAAAAAAACTGTGCTGAACCTGAAGTTAAAAGTTAAAAAGTAACAGAATGACAGTGGCGCAGTAATACCATTGGAACACTTTTCAATGACACTAGTACAGTATCACTGTAGGAACCCTTTTCAATGACACTAGTACAGCATCACTGTGGGAACCCTTTCCAATGACACTAGTACAGTATCACTGTAGGAACTCTTTCCAATGACACTAGTACAGTATCACTGTAGGAACCCTTTTTAATGACACTAGTACAGCATCACTGTCGGAACCCTTTTCAATGACACTAGTATAGCATCACTGTGGGAACCCTTTTTAATGACACTAGTACAGCATCACTGTGGGAACCATTTTCAATGACACTAGTACAGCATCACTGTATGAACCCTTTTCAGACACTAGTACAGCATCACTGTGAAAACCCTTTTCAATGACATTAGTACATCACTGTAGGAACCCTTTTCAATGACACTAGTACAGCATCACTGTGGGAACCATTTTCAATGACACTAGTACAGCATGACTATGGGAACCCTTTTCAATGACACTAGTACAGCATCACTGTAGGAATTCTTTTCAATGACACTAGTACAGCATAACTGTGGGAACCCTTTTCAATGACACTAGTACAGCATCACTGTGGGAACCCTTTTCAATGACACTAGTACAGTATCACTGTGGGAACCCTTTTCAATGACACAAGTACAGCATCACTATGGGGACTCTTTTCAATGACACTAGCACAGCATCACTGTGGGAACCCTTTTCAATGACACTAGTACAGCATCACTGTGAAAACCCTTTTCAATGACACTAGTACAACATCACTGTGGGAACCCTTTTCAAAGACACTAGTACAGCATCACTATGGGGACCCTTTCCAATGACACTAGTACAGCATCACTATAGGAACCCTTTTCAATGACACTAGTACAGCATCACTGTGGGAACCCTTTTCAATCACACTGATACAAGATCACTGTGGGAACCCTTTTCAATGACACTAGTACAACATCACTGTGGGAACCCTTCCCACTGGTGCAGTATCATGGTGGGTACTATTTCTAAAAAGTTAATGAAAAGTTCAATATAGCATGCATACATTAAATTTGTTGTCATTTTCTGAATATTTTCAGTCAATTTGATCTATTCTGTCTTTAGTAAATAGAACACCTTGATTTTTTTTGTTTGCAATGGCTGATATATGTATCATTATTAAACTTTAATTTAATAATAATAGTAATAGACCACTACAGTGGCCTGGTGGTTAGAGTGCCTGCCTCTGAAATGAGAGGTCATGGGTTGGAACACTGGCCAAGTCATATGAAGAAAGACTTATAAAATTGTACTAACAGCTGCCTCGCTTGGTACTCAGCATTAAGAGGTTAGTGTTAGGATTGGTTGGCCTGGTGTCAGGATAATGTGAATGGGTGGGACTTGAATGACTTAAAACTACATGTACCTGGGGTTTATTTAGTGGTCATTTGGTTTTGTTTGCTACATGCACTAACTCTTTCACCAGCAAAATTACCAAAACACTGTTTGGGTTTATGACATAAGCCAAGGGTCAGTTGGGAACAAATTCAGTTGACAACCCTTGGCTAGCAAAGATGTTTTTTTTCAGAGGAAAAATATGTCATTTGATTCATTAGTTATTCCAACTTGTTTGATTTTATTGTCACTTTTGTTCATCATGGATATCTTTCATATTGAACATATCTAAAATATTTTCATTCTCAATATAACCTGTGTTCAAGAAAAAATGAAAAACACACAACTGTATCAAAGGCCTCATGATGTTTGTCTTAACATTAATTTTTCATACAAAGGTATTGGTCACTTTGGTGCTTGAAACATGATTCAAATGGATATTGTAATAGGTTATGTATCACCATTCCATTTACAATACATGTCACAATTGGACTGACCTTCAACACTATGTATTGGGTCAAAATACACATCATAATAGGACTGACCATAAATATTATGTATTGTGGTCAAAATAAACATCACAACTAGATTGACCTTCAACACTATGTATTTGGTCAAAATACACATCACAATTGGATTGACCATAAACATTATGTATCATGATATATATCATTCTGTAACTGTTAAACATCTACAGGTCTTGTACACAAATTTCATCGAATTGCTGAAGTATCTTTTTTCTTGAATTTTTAAAATAATCTGAAGTGTCACTTTATTAAATGCAGCTATTAACTCATAAAAGGAAAGTACAGATATGTATATATGCTTTTTTAGAGTACAGATATGTATATATGGTTTTTTAGAGTACAGATATGAACATATGGTATTTTAGAGTACAGAAATATACATATGCTTTTTAAGTGTACAGATATGTATATATGCTTTTCTAGAGTACAGATATGTACATATGCTTTTTAAGAGTACAGATATGTATATATGCTTTTTAAGAGTACAGATATGTACATATGCTTGTTAGAGTATATATGTACATATGCTTTTTTCGTTAAGTATAAACATATCTGGAATATCTTCTCATAAAATATACATGTACGTTTAATAATTGAACATTATTTAAATATTTGTTGTATTGTGTCATGAGTATTACAGATGGGAAGGCATAATACAATATACTGTAAATATGGAAATATCTGATATTTATTGATGTTTTGCTATATCCCTATTGTGAAACATTCAGTACTTTGTATTCCAATTAAAACCTAAAACCCTGTATGATCCATTGAATACTTCATTCTTGTAAAAGCCTTGCAAGATTATTGTATGTGTGAAAGTTATAACTGAAATAGTGTGATATTTTGTGAAATTTTTGTAACACATTAATTGGAAAGGAAATTACTGTAAAATAGTATCTGCAGCTCAGTGATTTCAATATACTGGAAATTGTAAATACTGACAAACCATTCCTGAGATTCTTCTTAAAGGTTAAAATGTAAATTTCCAAAACTAATTTCATTCTCTAAGCTGTAAAACATTTAGTTTAATATTTTAATGTGTATATCATAAGCTATAAAAAATAAAAATGTTTTCAGTTCAAGTACATAATTTGTTTGAAGAAAATTAAACTTTGTTCCAGACATATATATTTGTGTGGCTATTTACATCAAAGTTTTAAATTTTCTATATGTATTATAAACAAAATTTTCTTTTGTATTGAACCCAGTAAATGCTACCATACCCAGAGAACAAAGTTTTATCTATTTCAACACATATTATTATTAACTATTTTGGTCACAAAATTGAAATCCTTACCATGTACTGGTCTGTACATTTTGGACACACAATACTTTTAGCATGCACTACAAGATTTCCTACTAAATGAGTGGACATAGTGACCACTGGTAGTATTTACTTGCTGTAATTGGGGCTATCTGTAGGAGATTGATAAATTCAGCCCCTGGCATCAGTCATATGTGTTATTATTGAATCAATTAGATACCAGTAGAGATGAAAGGTAAATAAATAACAGGTAAATGTGTAACTTAGTATAAGGTAAATGTGTAACTTAGTATAAGGTAAATGTGTAACTTAGTATAAGGTAAATGTGTAACTTAGTATAAGGTAAATGTGTAACTTAGTATAAGGTACAATTCAGATACAAAGAATTTGATGCACTATTTATTCCAGTACCTAATTATGGAATTATTGCCAACTAGAGTGGAATAATACAATCTGACAAAATTTACCCCAAACTCCACAAAAATCCACTGTCTAAAAACTCTCAAACTACTTTGCAGCTTGCAAACTCCATTTCATGTATATGTATATGTATATGAGTGGTAAAGCTAACTCACTTTACAACAAACAAAAACAAAAGTTAGCACAGGAAGCCATCAAGCATTATCTGAATCATCACCAACATGGACATTATTCTTTCAGTCAAACCACTGAAACAACCATATTTACTAGTCAAATGTGCTTAGAAAATTTAGCAAAAGGTAGTAAAAATCCCAAATTGCAAAATGACTAAAAAATTTGCAGGTGTTGTCACCCTTCTAAAGAGCAAATCAAAATATCCTGACATTCCAGAGAGAAAATTTAACATGTTTGCAAATTCCTATTTTACTCTCCAAAATAAAAGATGCAAAGAGTGTGTAATGTCAGCCACTTAGTAACAGGAGTAGTTAATTGGATGTAAATATGCTATGGAGGGAATGACCTCCCTCGATCTTATGACCTTGTGTGAGTGAGTAGATAGAACATCAGCAGAGAACTGCGCATGATTATTGGGAAGAAATAATACAATACGAGCCCACGTATATCAAATTTAATGAAACAAATTAATAGTGGTTATTTCAATTCAACTTTAGTTATATCCACAGGATTTCATTGAGTTGGAATGCTGGCCCCTTTGAAGTTTTAACACTGACAATTGAGAGATGAAAAAAGGCAAGTCAAAGTGACACTTCACAAAGACTCATCCTGTTTAAATATGATACAATGTTAATGTTTATTGCTTAATGCTTTAAACTTTAAGGTTCAGTGCTTATTCAAAATTTTACACTTCACAGCGTGTTCAGTGGGTTCAATCACTACCACCTCCCCCCCTTTTAATTAAAACTAGACACTTAGACACTTTAAACAGACAAACTGAGAAAGTCTTACACTTCAAGCAAATTGAATCATTCCTTCTCAAAATCAACACTCTACTCATGACAATGTTTTGGATTAAGATGACCAAGTAACAAAAGTAGTATAGCACACAATATATTATATACTGACCATGGGATATATGCCATCATTGTACTTATATTTTTTATATAAAACCCAACTTGTCCTTTTGAATTCAAAATCATCAAGTCAGAGTCTTCCTTGTCTTAAATCCAATCATCAACAAATTTTAGTCTTTAGGTTAAGCATTGCTGTTTGGTTTTAAATAGCACTTCAAACACAGTGATGGCTATAACATACCCTGGAAATGCCTTTTATAGTGATGTTTATGATGAAGTCCATGTAATTCTACCAAACTGTCCTTCTGTGAAGCTTATAAAGATGTCCATGTCATTTTACTATATTGCTATCAGAGAGCTTTATGATAAAGTCCATGCAATGTTACTGTTACTGTTTTACAGTGTAGCTTATAAAGAAGTCCATGTAATTGTACTATACTGCCTTTCAGAGAGCTTATAATAAAGTCCATGCAATGTTACTATACTGTCTTACAGTGTAGCTTATAACAAGGTAAAAAAGAGATAAATAAATAACAGGTAAGTGTGTAAAAGTATAAGGTACAATTCAGATACATAGAAATTGATGCACTATTGATTCCAGTACCTAATTATGGAATTATTGCCAACTAGTGTGGAATAATACAATCCGACAAAATTTACCCCAAACTCCACAAAAATCCACTGTCTAAAAACTTTCAACTTTGCAGCTTGCAAACTCCATTTCATGTATATGAGTGTAAAGCTAACTCACTTTTCAACAAACAAAAACAAAGGTTATCATGGTCAGCCATCAAGCTTTATCTGAATTATAACCAACATGGACATTATTCTTCAGTCAAACCACTGAAAGAACCATATTTACTGGCTATTTAGCTTATAACAAGCTTCATTTATTATACTGCCTTTCAGAGAGCTTTATGATAAAGTCCATGCAAATTATGTTACTATACTCTCTTACATTTTAGCTTATAAAGAAGTCCATGTAATTTTACTATATTGCTATCAGAGAGCTTTATGATAAAGTCCATGCAATGTTACTACATTCTCTTACAGTGTAGTTTATAAAGAAGTCCATGTAATTTTACTATACATGTATTGCTATCAGAGAGATTTATGATAAAGTCCATGCAATGTTACTACATTCTCTTACAGTGCAGCTTATAAAGAAGTCCATGTAATTGTACTATACTGCCTTTCAGAGAGCTTATGATAAAGTCCATGCAAAGTTACTGTTACTGTTTTACAGTGTAGCTTATAAAGAAGTCCATGTCATTTTACTATATTGCTATCAGAGAGCTTATAATAAAGTCCATGCAATGTTACTGTTACTGTTTTACAGTGTAGCTTATAAAGAAATCCATGCCATTTTACTATATTGCCTTTCAGAGAGCTTATGATAAAGTCCAAGCAATGTTACTATACTCTCTTACATTTTAGCTTATAAAGAAGTCCATGTAATTTTACTATACTACCTTATGATGAGGCTTATAATGAAGTCCACCTAATTTTACTATACTGCCTGACAATGAAGCTTATGATAAAGTCCAAGAAATGTTACTATACTCTCTTACATTTTAGCTTATAAAGAAGTCCATGTAATTTTACTATACTACCTTATGATGAGGCTTATAATGAAGTCCACCTAATTTTACTATACTGCCTGACAATGAAGCTTATGATAAAGTCCAAGAAATGTTACTATACTCTCTTACATGTTAGCTTATAAAGAAGTCCATGTAATTTTACTATACTACCTTATGATGAGGCTTATAAAGAAGTCCATGTAATTTTACTATACTGCCTGACAATGATGCTTATGATGAAGTCCATGTAAATTTACTATATATAATGCCTGACAATAAAGCTTATGATGAAGTCCATGCAATTTTACTATACTGCCTGACAATGAAGCTTATGATAAGTCCATGCAATTTTACTATACTGCCTGACAATAAAGCTTATGATACAGTCAATGTAATTTTACTTTACTGCCTGACAATGAAGCTTATGATAAGTCCATGCAATTTTACTACCACTTACAAATTGAACTCTGTTACACTTATAATGAAGAAATTTACAGAGAGGGTGTTTGTTTGGCTTGCTGGTTAATGAAAATTTTAATACATTATTGATTGTATCATACCAAGGAAATGGAGATACTGGAGGATGCCTTTCCCATGGATACACCAAAACACACAATATGGGCCAGGCTGGGTAGGTAGTTAATCCATGCCCCTTGGATTATGAATTAATACCTGAATATATATATATGGTAAGCAATGCTGTACTATTGTGATGGAGTTTTAAATGTGTTATACCTGAGGACATCAATAGTGAGAGTACTATAATATGGTGTACTATATTGATTAAGTTCTAAATGTCTAATAACTGAAAACATCAAAAGTGAGCAATGCTGTTCTATATTGATTTAGTTCTAAATGTCTAATAACTGAAAACATCAAAAGTAAGCAATGCTGTACTATATTGATTTAGTTCTAAATGTCTAATAACTGAAAACATCAAAAGTGAGCAATGCTGTTCTATATTGACTTAGTTCTAAATGTCTAATAACTGAAAACATCAAAGGTAAGCAATGCTGTCCTATATTGATTTAGTTCTAAATGTCTAATAACTGAAAACATCAAAAGTGAGCAATGCTGTTCTATATTGATTTAGTTCTAAATGTCTAATAACTGAAAACATCAAAAGTGAGCAATGCTGTACTATATTGATTTAGTTCTAAATGTCTAATAACTGAAAACATCAAAAGTGAGCAATGCTGTACTATATTGATTTAGTTCTAAATGTCTAATAACTGAAAACATCAAAAGTAAGCAATGCTGTCCTATATTGATTTAGTTCTAAATGTCTAATAACTGAAAACATCAAAAGTAAGCAATGCTGTCCTATATTGATTTAGTTCTAAATGTCTAATAACTGAAAACATCAAAAGTGAGCAATGCTGTTCTATATTGATTTAGTTCTAAATGTCTAATAACTGAAAACATCAAAAGTAAGCAATGCTGTACTATATTGATTTAGTTCTAAATGTCTAATAACTGAAAACATCAAAAGTGAGCAATGCTGTACTATATTGATTTAGTTCTAAAAGTGTAATATGGTGTACTTGAGAACATCAAAAGTAAGCAATGCTGTCCTATATTGATTTAGTTCTAAATGTCTAATAACTGGAAACATCAAAAGTGAGCAATGCTGTACTATATTGATTTAGTTCTAAATGTCTAATAACTGAAAACATCAAAAGTGTGCAATGCTGTACTATATTGATTTAGTTCTAAATGTCTAATAACTGAAAACATCAAAAGTGAACAATGCTGTGCTATATTGATTTAGTTCTAAATGTCTAATAACTGAAAACATCAAAAGTGAGCAATGCTGTACTATATTGATTTAGTTCTAAATGTCTAATAACTGAAAACATCAAAAGTGAGCAATGCTGTACTATATTGATTTAGTTCTAAATGTCTAATAACGGAAAACATCAAAAGTGAACAATGCTGTACTATATTGATTTAGTTCTAAATGTCGAATAACTGAGAACATCAATAGTGAGCAATGCTGTACTATATTGATTTAGTTCTAAATGTCTAATAACGGAAAACATCAAAAGTGAGCAATGCTGTACTATATTGATTTAGTTCTAAATGTCTAATAACGGAAAACATCAAAAGTGAGCAATGCTGTACTATATTGATTTAGTTCTAAATGTCTAATAACTGAGAACATCAAAAGTAAGCAATGCTGTCCTATATTGATTTAGTTCTAAATGTCTAATAACTGTGGACATTAAAGTGAGCAATGCTGTACTATATTAAGTTCTAAATGTCTTATACCTGTGGACATTAAAAGTGAGCAATGCTGTACTATATTGATTTAATTCTAAATGTCTAATATCGGAGAAAGGACATAAATAATGAGCAATTCTGTACTATAGTGATGGAGTGTTATATTTCCAATACTTGTGAACATCAATTGTAGGAGGTCTGAACAAAAGTACTGCTTTACCTGTTAATTACTTTGATTGAGAGACAGGAGAGATGTAGAATAAAAAAGCCAAGGTAAAGGCTTTTATTTTCTGTATTTACCTGTGCACAATGCATGACCAACTGTAAACATCATAGATCCTGATTTATCCATGCATAATGCACCCACTGCCAGATCAATGTATTCACTATTTTCTTGAATTCAATGCACACAGTAATAAAGGATAAGAGCAGCATACAACCAGACCTGATATTGCGTTTCATACAGAGGAAAATTCAGTGTCAGTATGTTCATTGTTATTATTGCACTGTACAAAAACAGCCAGTTATTAAGGGTGTAGTTACCTTCAGGTTGATAACTATATTTTATGGAATAGAGAGTTTAATGTTACAGGAAATTACCTTACTTTTTAATACACCTGATCTAAAGGTGCGAGAAAATGTTCCCACTAAGTAAAAAGAGGAGTTGTGTCAGAACACATTATAATACTTCCTGTATGTCAGATCTGATTGATAAATGGTTATTTACAGAACTGCAAATACATGAGGGAGCAAAGATTTACATCTGAAATGCATCAAATTACCTAATATAGTCAACAAGCTGTATCTGTCTGCCTGCTTATCACTCAGTACATCTCTCTGTCCTTTTACTTATATAGTCAAACCTGCCTTAAGCAGCCACCTCTAAGAAATAAAAAATTGGTCTCAAAAGTCATGTCATTGTTTAACTAAGGTTAGTATTAATTTAGTTTGCATGTAGCCTTAAGGAGGACAGTAGACTGTCACTGAAGCACTAAATTAATGATAAACTATATTTTTTCAGAGTATCTGCTTTATACAAGTAATTGGTTTATATGTGTGGCACTCAGACACTAGATAAAAAAATGGTATAAAGTACTTGTAGATTGCTCACCTCTGTCTGTATGAGTTCAAACTTGGCATGTGAGTATGCAGAAAGCTTGCCAGTTAAGCTTCCTGAGTTCTCTCTCCATTCAATATACTGGTTGCCATGTATTGCCTATCATGTACTGAAAAATTGCACTAAATCCCACAACACCAAATTAAATCGTAAATGTGGCATAGTCATGTGGCCTTAAATGAAAAATTTTACTATATATGTATATACTCACTTATAAGTCAAGTCCAACTGCCTAAGACCCAGATCTGACATCACATAATGCACAAGCAGATCTGAGTCTATGCAGTATGTGAGTTGTAATTAATAGAATAAAAAGCATTGACTCTGATTTGCAGGCACATTATGTAATGACAGATCAGGGTATTTGTTGTTTGCAATTCAACATGACTTATAAGTGAGTGTATAATGTATACATGGGCATCAAAACAACTTTTTAACACAGCTTTTACTGAGCCCATCTGCTGTAAAAAAATAATAAGGTGTGGATTTATCTGATAAATTTCAAAATAAAACTTATTTTTGACAGGTAATAAAATCATAATATGTTTAATGCATTAAGTTGGGCATGGTCTAGCTGTTAGTGAATGTAATAATACAAGCATAAATGTGGCTGAAGGTCCATTAGTTATAGTCAGTAACTCTTTACAGGTTCCCAGCATCCTCTCTATGTCATAGAATACAGTTAATTTGTTAGCTTTGTCTTCGGCCATGTAACAATTTAATTATCAAATACAGAAAATTGTGCAGATCCAAATTTTGTATGCAAGTTTTACAAATTTCAGACATAGATCAGTGGAAAATACTAAATGGTATGTGTATACGCATTTATATGAAAATTTTAGTCCATTCTAATTTAAATAATTATGATGCTTGTTTTAGTCCATTCAGATTTAAATAATTATGATACCTCTAAGTGCATCAGTGATCTCATTGGGATACATACACATCGAGAAAAGTATAACTGATTCAGTTAAAATAAATTCTTCTTTTGAATGGGACCATCTGAAATATAGCATTTATTAAGATATACTTGGCATATAAAATTTCTTGATGGCTTCTTACATCATAATAGCCTATTGTGCTTTTTTATTTTGCAAAAGGAGAACTGGCTATCAGCCCATCATTGAGGCACGCTAGTTTTCTGAGCTTGACAGATCTCTGGATATGCCATAATTGTCTTGTATTACCATTTATATGCCTGTTTATATCAAAACAAGTGGATGGTTTATTAAAAAAATAAACCTACATTCAAAATTATAGATGCTTCATGTAGTGGCCAGCACTGAATAAAACATTGAACCTGACAGACAAGCATCCTCATGAATAAAAATGGACCCCAAAATATCAACATTATCATTTTGGAGCAAACCATAAACCACCTGGCTCTCTATAGGTCACAATGATCATATCAGATCAAAATATACACCAACTGACCCCAGGTCAAAGGTTGTAGGTTGCACATGCCTGGATCAAATATACACCAACTGACCCCAGGTCAAAAGTTGTAGGTTGCACATGCCTGGATTAAAATATGCACCAACTGGACACAAAAAAAAACACTATCTTGAATCATTGTACAACAAATGGACCTCAAAAGATCAGGCATTGTTATAATTTATTAAACTACATTACACCAAAACATAAACTGTCTTGAATTAAACAGTACACTAAATGGTCTTCAAAACATCAACACTATCTTGAATTAACTGTACACTAAATGGACTTCAAAACATCAACACTATCTTTAATTAATTGTACACTAAATGGACTTCAAAACATCAGCACTATCTTGCATTAACTGTACACTAAATGGACTTCAAAACATCAACACTATCTTGAATTAACTGTACACTAAATGGACTCTAAAACATCAGCGCTATCTTGCATTAACTGTACATTAAATGGACTTCAAAACATCAACACTATCTGTACACGAAATCAGAGGCGTAGCTAGAGTGTTTGGCACCTGGGGACAATATTCATTCCCCCCCACCTCAACTCTGAAACCCATTATTTTCATCAATAAAATCACCATTACCCGTTAAACCTATTTCAAAGCCCATTTTGGCGCCCCCCCCCCTAGTATGGCACCCGGGGATTTATGTACCCCCCTGCCCCCCCCCCCTAGCTACGCCTCTGCACTAAATGGACTTGAAAACATCAGCACATTCTTGAATTAACTGTACACTAACTGGACCCCAAAAGATCATACTATCATAAGGGATTAAACATTACAGCACATGGACACCAAAAGATCAAAACTGTTTTGGATTAAACAGTACACCAACTGGACCACAAAAGATCAGTACTATCATATGATTAGTCTGTATGTCACCTGGATCCAAATGATCAATAATTTTTTTTTATTAAACTGTCCATCACCTGGACCCCAAAAGACCATTAGCATGCCAACAACGTAACACAGACACTAAATTTGTCAGCAATGCCTAGGACTGCTGACAAAGACAGTGTGAGGCCACCCAAAAAATGGTACTGAAAATCACACATATTCAGCATGTACATCTTGGCAATCCATTAGTCTATTAGTCAATATTACTTGCTAATTATTAATTACCTCTTTATAATCTCACTTGATCAGCATCTACACATGTTTTCACCTTAATCCAGTGGAATTATAAAAGTCTTCCCCTTGAATTCAAAAGCAGCTGCATGTATAAGCCATGAATTCAACAGACAATACAGAATTCCTGGCTAACCGATTTGGATTTGTGTTGTACCAAACATAATATAAATACACAACACATGCCTATACAATTTAAATTCAACATGTGTTTAGGGTTAAAAGTAAATCTGTCACATGGTAATACATTCTGAAATTAGACTTTAAACCAGTGATTAAAATAGAGTGATCTTATTATATTTCTCAGGGCATTGTGATCTATTTAACATGAAGGGTTCCAGTTTTTATTAACAGTAGCAAAATAAAATTTGTTCCTACATTGCTGAACAAGTCCACTGAAGCATACAACTCTGCAGTTTGAGCAGACGACAGACTTAAGATACATATATCATAATTCCATCAATAATTGACCATTTGACATCTAATTACATGTATTCACAAGTCCTTTTTAGTTTATTGTCCAGCAGTCCAAATTCTTTGAGGTATACTACAAAACGTCTAATAAAAATGTTGCAAAGAATTTGTGTATGACATAAAATAATAATTATATTTGTTATCAATGAGAGAGAGGGAAAAAATGTACAAATAAAAGGGGAAATATACAACTGTAGTAGCTGGAAGGGTAGATTTAACAAATTTAAGTCTAAATTTTTAAACTTAGAGCAAACCCTGGTCAACAATTGGTGACATAATTATGCAATATCAGACTAATGAGATGAGATACTCAATACTAACATAACGCTTGTACAAATTTATTTTGCATTGGTTGTTTAGAAATCTACTAATAAATAATAAAAGTCCAGATACATGAAATTAATCTTTTTTCCATCCATACCCTGGTGTGTCAAAGAACAGACAAAAATAACCTTGAAACTTATCTTGTACAGCCAAAATCCCTGTTTATCAAATTTTTGTCTAAAAGTCTGAAACAATAATACCAAGACAAGACCTACATAACAAGCCTATGTTCAAACCCATGCTGAAAATTGTGGCCTTGACCATAATTAAAAGAATTAGGCAAACATGTGACTGAATGAAATGTCGTAGTTTAATAATGATTCATCCCAAGTATAAGAAAATCCATACATAGGTTAAGCAATAGAACCAAATGAATAACCTTGAACCCAAACTTTAATGTTATTTTCCATGACTGTGACCTTGATACCAAGATAACACAGGTTGATATATGAATTGTTGTACCTTTATAATGATTCATCTCAAGCTAATGAAAAGACTTGAAGCAAACCCTTTATGTAAATTTCTTATTCATGTTTAGAACAATAACTGCATTTGAAATACAATGCAAAATGAAAAACCTGAACTAAAACCTTAATATACAACATTGACAACAACAATGGAAAAAGTCGCTACTATCTCTGGCTTTGCACCAATACTTTTTCAACAATAAAATCCAGTCATCATAAAAATCAAGGCAAGTGTCTGCGGCCAGTTTAGTCAAGTTGCACCCATTATCAAGTTTTCAAATGAAGTAGACATGATGAGGTTACTGGAACCAACCAGCATAATACATTTAGGTATGGAATCAAAATTTGACGCATGTGAATCTGATTTTCACTTGTATAAAGAATTTTTTTTTTTTAAATTCTAAATGATGATGATAACAAATGGAGGAAACAAACAAAACAACCAATAATTCAAAAATTATAATAAAAATATAAATAAGGGAGTTGTATAAAGCAAAGCCAAAACATAATGAATCATATTCCTTCATATATTCCCAATCAAAATAACCTTATTAGTAACCAAACAAACATGAGTAATTATCTGTATTTTCAAATCAAAACCAGTGAAGTCCCAAAAATATAATACTTTTTTAAATATAAGGTCAACAAGGCACAATGTTGATTGAATTTAAGGAGTAACTAACCTGAGAAAAACAACTTGATATATCCCACCCTTGATAGGAAAGCGTTACAGCTTACCTGTAAGACTAAATCTCATGATGAGCTGCTTGGAATACAACCATCAAAGATAACCCTTCAATCACCCATGACTCTTAGTTTTATAGCTATTTGTAACCGACTGATTGCTTTGATAATGGCTACCAATTTTCCATCAACACAACACTATCCATCTATGTTTGAAAGGCTTGACTTCCTGATGATAATGAGCTACAAACACAGCTATAATCGCATCATTTAACAGCAGATAATCTTGCTGAAATCAGAGTGATACATGTAACAAGTATGAGTAGACATGTGCAAACAATCCTTTTCCTGAGTTGGATATTACAAGAGAGAAATTGCAAGGCTGTAAAACTGCATGACTGTAAAATTATAAAAACCTTTAGGAAATATGATTCATAAAATGACCCATAAAATGACTTGTAGAATCACCTGTAGAAAGATCTGTAGAATGTTCTAGATGCTTCATGTCTCAAATTAATGCATCACTTTAATTGGCATGAGTTATTAAAATGACACTTAATTTAAATTACAAATTTCTTATGAAAACTAAATTTGTTCAAAACTGATATAATTTAACACTTTAATAGATTAGGACAGAGCCAGAAAAGAGCTCAGAAGGTATCTACAGTTTTTCCACAAGATTAGTAATTTAAATATGTAAATACATTAGATCTTAACTCCCACACAAACCTATACTTAAAGTAACACATGGATTAAGGTTATCAGTACATTAAAATCTTAACTTGGAAACAAACCCATACTTAAATTAACACTTAATGCAGGTACATGGTTATCAGTACATTATAATCTACATTCCTACACAAACCTATACTTAAATTAATACTTCATGCAGGTATAAGGTTATAAAAACAGTATAATCTTAATTCCCACACAAACTTATACTTAAATTAACACTTAATGCAGGATTAAGGTTATAAAAACAGTATAATCTTAATTCCCACACAAACTTATACTTAAATTAACACTTAATGCAGGATTAAGGTTATAAAAACAGTATAATCTTAATTCCCACACAAACTTATACTTAAATTAACACTTAATGCAGGATTAAGGTTATAAAAACAGTATAATCTTAATTCCTACACAAACCTATACTTAAATTAACACTTAATGCAGGATTAAGGTTATAAAAACAGTATAATCTTAATTCCCACACAAACTTATACTTAAAGTAACACTTAATGCAGGATTAATGTTATAAAAACAGTATAATCTTAATTCCCACACAAAGCTATATTTAAAGTAACACTTGGATTAAGGTTACAAGCACATTATAATCTTAGCTCCCACACAAATCTATACTTAAATTAACACTTAATGCAGGTATAAGGTTATAAATACATTATAATCTACACTCCAACACAAACCTATACTTAAATTAACACTTAATGCCTGATTAAGATTATAAATACATTATAATCTACATACCCATACAAATCTATACTTAAATTAACACTTAATGCAGGTATAAGGTTATAAATACAATATAATCTACACCCCCACACAAATCTATACTTAAATTAGCACTTAATGTAGGATTAAAGTTATAAATACAACATAATCTTAACTCCTACACAAACCTATACTTAAATTAAAATGTATTATGAGTCTAGGTCACAACTCATGATAAAAGAGAAATTATCATCTAGAAATAAAAATCACTTGTGGAATGGGATATCTTGCAACAGTTAAAGTTAAATGCCACATCATCAATCAATTTGGTACTGCATATAACTGTGGGCCTTTCTTATATTATATACTTGTTTAAAGGATGAGTCCAAACTGCAAACTTCACAGACCCAGATATGCTAAAGTATAATGAGATTATGGATCAGGATCTTTGTTGTTTGACTCCACAATTAAGTGAGTATTATATTCCAAGCAGAATAGCAAAGTACTATTATATTAGCCAGAGCACATAATTGTGGGTCAGTGGTTCTTTCTGGGGGTTTTCCTGGGTTCTTCCTCCACCATTAATACTGGCTGCCATGTGTAGCCGATTGTGTGCTGAAAAATGGCATTAGGCCCTACAACAACAACAACAACACAACAACAACAACATCAACAAGATAAGCAGAATGGCAAAATGCCATTAAATTAACCATGGCATATAATTGTAAGCCTTAAAAAAAGCAGAAAGGCAAATGAAAATTAAAACAGATCTAAGCAAAAAAAATTTTTAAATAAAAATGTTTCAAGGAAATTTCAAATGGCAATAGTTTGCACTGGATATATAAGGTCAGACTGCAATATGTTTTTCTTTTCTTTGTTTGGCTCAAAGTTTACATAAACTCACTCTGGGAGCCTAATTATTTATTAGAACCATTCCACAGCATAAATCATATCTGCCAATAATGTGTCACACAAAAAACATGATTTATTACTCCCAAACCCTGGTCATATTTAAAAATACATGATTTTCAGTAAAACAAAATTACAAAAATAAACAAAAAGTTATTTTTGGACAACCACAATTTATGTTGCTATCTAGTAGCCTTCACAAACAGTATTCAGCCCTGCTGAGAACCACTTTAAAACTATCCTCAGGGCATTTTGTACCAGAAATTATCACAGGCATTAAAAGGTAATGTGATCACTCAACAATTATTATTTCCAGTTCAGTACCCATGAATGTAGTTCTAGTCTATTTTTAGAACATTTTGCCCTCTCTCATTTTGGTGGTGATAGAATACGAACTCTGAGAGTGTTTGTCTGTGTGTATTTTGGCAACAGTGCACATTGAGTAATAAGGCCTTGGTGATGATCCGGAAATGAAATCTGTGTTCTGTTTACATGCTGTTCTGTTCACAGTGCAGCCTCTCAAAAAATGTCTGCGAACCCTTGACAAGAACTAATCACCGTGAAGTCATCTTTCAAGGTATTTTAGATTAACATATGATTTGTATTGATTGTCGCACAGTTGAAAGGTCAGTACTGAGAAATATATGTAGAGAACATATAATAAAATTAATTGTGATGTACCGGGTAGGCCAAAACATGTTTAGAGGTGAAATGCCAGTGCCCATATGCTGCATACACAATCATTTCTAAGAACTCCCATCCCAGTAAAATGAGTGAAAATTCTGCCATCACTGATTCAACAATGTCAGGAGTAAGTGCAATGCTGTCACAATACTTCTAAACAAATTTCAGCTAAAGAAGTTAGCTAGAAAAAACACCCTAGCACTCTTACATTCCCAAACTAAGTCCCAAAGTCAAATAAAACTGTATGATGAACATTAACACAGTGTGTACATATCAATAAACTTACAGTAACAACCTTTCATACTGACTGCTCCATGCTAAAATGAAAAAGGAAATTTTACTGAACATTCAGCTAAGTGATCAGTTTTATCTAAAACATGGACCTATCAAGTTACTTTTCAACAGTAGTCATACAGGTGCAAAGGAATCATCAGAGTCCTATGGCAACTGCTTAGACCAATTCAGGAGGGATTGGGAAACCAGTTTAAATCTCTTCATTCATATGCCTATACTGAGAGCAACATATTTATATCTGGACTAATCTCCCTCTTCTTTTTGATATTGATGTGGAACCTGTAAACTCTATGTTGATAGACCTGTGTAAGATCTTCAATCTTTATTATGTTTCACAATATGATTCATACTTTCCACAAGACAGAGCTGAAATCAATGACCTACTGTTTCACAAAGATGGCATTTATTTGATTATTCAAAGGATGGGACCAATGTTCCCTCTAAGCGAATGGTAGATGTGCGCACAATGCTCGCTGCATTGTGCAAGCATATCGGAGATGAGCAAACTTTAATATTGGATTGACAATTCAGCTGCACAGGGATGTCTGAGCAGCTATGCACGTGCAGCTTAGAGGGAACATTGGATGGCACAATATTTGAGAAATCTCAACAATTGCATTTTGGCACTGTAATGTAACTTTATTTACTGGATTTGATAAAGTTCAGACTGTTTTTTAAACATAAACTTCTAATAATATAAACTTTGTTTCTAATGCTGGCCTAGTTATTGACCTTGATTAACAAAAACAGTAAGAGTTGTGGTAAACATCTTATTTAAAATCTTTTCTTTATTTTTTCTCAGAGTAAGATTCATAAAGCGGAATTGAGGCAATGATTGGAGAATGTGACAAATAAAATGCATCAATCAGGTTTTTCCAGAGGACTGACCCACATCCAGGCATCTGTTTTGCATTGTAACTACATTTATTATTGATGTTTTGAGAATTAATATTTATTAATGCCATATCACTTAAGAAGTTTAAGTGTTTTATGTTGTGACCAGTTTTGGGGATAATTATTTTGTTTTCTTTAAATTATTTGGATTACAAGTTTGTTTTTTCTGAAAATACTATGGCTCTAAATTAGTTCTTGGACAAGGACAGTTATTAAAATTACACATAATTCAAACACTGGAATATTATTTTCTGTGATTCAACAAAGAACTGTTGACATATCAATATGATGTTGATCACAACAATTGTCATTGCCTTCCATTTTGGATTTCATTGGGATTCAAATTCATTTTTAATATGACATTTTATTTCAAGGACTTCTATTTTTTGTTTTCTTGGATTATTTTTTTATTTGATTCATAAAACTATAAGTTCTTTTTCTCCTTTTTATCTTTTTTTCTAGAGAAATAAATTATTTTTTAAATTTTAGAAAGCTTCTGTTTTCACTTTTTTTTGTTATATTTTGCAAGAGCCTAAACATAACAACATCTTGAAATCCATCAAGGATATCTGCTGCTTCTACCATGGAAAACAGGGTCATATCTTGCACTTGAACCTGGCTTATATGTTAGTATATACTGTAAGTAAGAGTGTGTAATATATGTATGTATGTATGTATGTATGTATGTATGTATGTATGTATGTATGTATGTATGTATGTATGTATGTATGTATGTATGTATGTATGTATGTATGTATGTATGTATGTATGTATGTATGTATGTATGTATGTATTGTTTAAACTTTACTGTTGTCACACAACATAACATTGAAGTAAAGTGACTCATTATTAGAGCCATTCACTATCATGGCCAAATTGACTCATTTAGAGAGTCTTTCAGTAGCATGGCCAAACTGACTCATTAAGAGAGTCATTTATAGGCATATCCAAACTGACTCAGTTAGAGAGTCATTTATTAGCAAGGAAAAACTAACTCATTAAGAGTCATTCATTAGCATGACCAAACAGACTCATTAAGAGTAATTTTTTTTATCATGGTGAAACTTAATGATAAAGAGACTCTTTCAATTGCATCATCAAATGAACTCATTAATAAAGTCATTCATTAGCATGGCCAAACTAACTCCTTAAGCATGGATCAATGAACTCATTAGGAAAGTCATTAATTAGCATGGCCAAATGGACTCATTGAGAGAGTCATTTATTAGCATGGCCAAACTGACTCCTTAAGCATGGATCAATGAACTCATTAAGAAAGTCATTTATTAGCATGGCCAAATGGACTCATTGAGAGAGTCATTCATGAGCATGCCCAAATGGACTCATTAAGAGAGTCATTCATGAGCATGGCCAAACTGACTCCTTAAGCATGGATCAATGAACTCATTAAAAAAGTCATTTATTAGCATAGCTAAATGGACTCATTAAGAGAGTCATTCATAAGCATGGCCAAATGAACTCATTGAGAGAGTCATTCATGAGCATGGCCAAATGGACTCATTGAGAGAGTCATTCATGAGCATGGCCAAATGGACTTATTAAGAGAGTCATTCATTAGTGTGGCCAGACTGACTTGATATCAGAGCCATTCATTAACATTGCAGTTTCTAATAAACCAGTTTTCTTTTTTGAGTTATATTCCAAGTAGAGCAATATAAACGCAACAATTATTGCAATGCCACAGTGAAAGCTGTTCTAGAAGTATTACAGTTAAACTCTAAATATGCAATACCTCCACCCCGGTAAACTCTAAATACCTGGTATACACATTACCTCTATCCAACCCAGAACAATGATGACCTTTTTATATTTATGCTCTATATAAACATTATCCCACATAGCCAGAATACAGAAGATATTCTTACATGTATACTCTAAATATACATTACCTCCATCCAGCCCAGAACAGTGAAGTCATTCTCGGATAATCTGGGTCTACCATTCCTTGTGAACTCTTTCAAATTGCTATCTATACATGCATTTGGGATATAACATCAGTTAAATGCAATCTGTGTAGTATCCCAGGTATCACATATTGTTTATTGTCTGAACAGATTGTATTGGCAACTGGCCATTAAGTTTTGTAGGATGATAAGTCCTGAGTCAAAACAGATCCTGCCAGGCACTATGTCCTGACTTGAATGATTTTGTAGGGTGCTTAGTCCTAAGTAGAAAGATTCTGTAGGGTGCTAAGTCGTGAGTTGAATGATGGCATAGGGTGCTAAGTCCTGAGTTGAATGATGTCATAAGGTGCTTAGTCCTGAGTAGAAAGATTCTGTAGGGTGCTAAGTCTTGAGTTGAATGATGTCATAGGGTGCTAAGTTCTAAGTTGAATAATTATATAGAGTGCTAAGTCCTCAGTACAAATATTCTGTAGTGTGTTACGTCCTGAGCTGAATAGTTCTGATTATCTCCAATTTACCTAAAGCTATCACTTTGTTGCCTATTTAAATGGAATAGTGCCTCTATTCCAGTGGAATTTGATTACTTGACCATGAATACTTACTCAGCATTATCTCCATGACAACAGCAAATTCACAAAGCAATTAACAATAAAAATGCACTGAATGTGATTCATTTGTAATTGGCACCCTTAACAAGCTTGTTCTTTTCACCAGCTAGGAATTTTTCCTCAGAAATCTGTTTGTGATAATGTTAAATGAACAACTGTAATTTAAGAATAGACAGTTCTGTGTTTGGAATGATGAAATATCACTCAAAGTTTGACAATGACAGAAAACTCAGTTTTATAATCAGAAAGAATTTGTACAATCTCCACAAAGTACATGAGATAGAATTTATGGCATTTCAGCATGAATTACATACAATGCAGACTCCTGAAGTTACTAATGCACCAACATATTAATCCAGAAGTTACTCATCCACAGAGGTACTAATTTTGAATATAGTCATCCACAGAAATAGATACTAATGTGGAAGTTACTCATCCACCAAGATACTAATCCAGAAGTTATTCATCCACTGAGATATTAATCCAGAAGTTATCAATCCATTGAGATAATAATCCAGAAGTTACTCCTCCACCAAGATACTAATCCAGAAGTTATTCATCCACTGAGATATTAATCCAGAAGTTATCAATCCATTGAGATAATAATCCAGAAGTTACTCATCCACCAAGATACTAATCCAGAAGTTATCAATCCACTGAGATACTAATCCAGAAGTTATCAATCCACTGAGATACTAATCCAGAAGTTATCAATCCACTGAAATACTAATCCAGAAGTTATCAATCCATTGAGATACTAATCCAGAAGTTATCAATCCACTGAAATACTAATCCTAAAGTTACTCATCCACTGAGATAATAATAATACCAAATAAATGGAATCAACATATTATTTTAAATAAATAATTTTAAGCAATACATTCCATTCAAACACAAAGCTTAATACAAAGCTTTGTCAGATTAGTTCCCAGAAGATGAGATGTGGCATGTCTTCTCATAAAACGAGTCAAATGGATTCTAGTGTTCTTTATATCACCATTGTAACTAGATCACAGCACTTTTTACACCATTAATTCACTTACACATTACACACCAAGGAGACCAAAATGGGTCAGTCAGACTAATTGATAATATTAATCATTTTATCAATGTTTGTTTACTGACTGCAGTCAAAATAGTGGCTTTGAATGGTAGGAGGAAAAACAAGATCTTTCATATAGTATAGAGTCGTCTGATGCATCCTAGATCCTTAGTAAAAAAGATCAGAAACAAAATATATCACTGTTCTGTAATAGGAGCTATGGAATATACTTTACACAGATCTAATTTATTCAGTGGCCCGTCTCAGCAAATAACCATAATTAGCTGGCTTGGACAATAACAAAAGCCTTGAGGACTATATCATGAACAAGACTGAACAAGAAAGGAAAATAAATTTATATAATGAAATATGGTATGTTAACCTTTACACAATATTCATCTTCACAAATTAGCAGTGTTATTATCTTCTCAAGGTATATGCAGGTTTATATACACTATTCGTTCACATGTACAAAGCAACTCCACTGGAGTGAATAGGAATTCAAATTCTCAAGTAATTTCAAAATATGATATAGGTGCTATTCAAGACCAAGGAAATAAGTACCAGGTACAGGGTCGTCTGCTTTCTGGAATGAATGCTGGAGTGTTTTTCATGTAGAATAATCTCCCTGTATTAAACTTCTGTCCACCAAAAGGCTATTTTAGTGCAATGCTGCAGGACATGACAAACTGAGACAATGTTGTGGAATATGACAAACTGAGACAATGTTGTGGGATGTGACAAACTGAGACAATGTTGTGGAATATGACAAACTGAGAGAATGCTATGGAATTGTAATTTAAATTAAGCATGTGAAACATTATATCAGTTTACATATGTACTTTTTATGCTGTGTCATGACTTTGGAGTACTTTAGATAATCAGGATTTGCTGCATGAAATGGCTATCACTCACACTGCCTGTTAATTCAGAATACCAATGCCATTTTTAAACTAAATTCCCAAGAAAGCAAAGTCCCTCAAAGAGATTCTCTCTCTAATGGCTGAACAGAATATTCTGGAATTAAAGATAAGACCATTTCTTTGTTTCTGATGGCTGAACAGAATTTCCTGGAATTAAAGATATGATCATTTCTTTGTTTCTAATGGCTGAACAGAATTTCCTGGAATTAAAGATAAGATCATTTCATTGTTACAACTGCAGAGTGTGGAAAGCATCTTCTTCAAAAGCTAAGTTTTGAAAGAAGCTGCTGTGGATGTCAGATTGGCCCCATTTTGATCTGGGTCCAACAAAATGTCATATAGGACTGACAAGACAGCAAAAGAAATCTTGTGATGGAGACCCGATGATGATATACCTTTCCACTATGAGAAGTAATCATAACAAGATTTTCAAGATTTTCAAGATGGCTGCCAGAGTGGTCATAATGGATATTGAATTATCACAATTTCAATTTATGATAGAAGTAGCTACATTTCCTAAAGAATCTTTTCGTGAAACAACATTTTTTATATGACCAGCCATCTAGGAAGTCTGATTGGCACCATTTTTGATTATAATCAGCTAGATATTATAAGAAGTCCTTTAGTGAAAAGCACCTGCTGATATGTGTTTGAATATTAATTCAGGGTTAGTAATACAGTAGTGTCCACACTCACTGTCTGAGAAGCCCCATTTTCATTTTGAAACAATTAGATATAAGAAGTCATTTAGAAAACTTCATGCAAATACATTCCATTCAGATAGAATTGCAACAAAAATACAGTAAGGTGATGCTCGGGGTTCCAAAATAACACTGTGATATACCCGGTAAGTGGTTTAAAACATTTTTCTAAAAACTTCCCCATTGAAAATTTGCATTGAAATTTCAATTTCATCAGTTTTAACTAAGTTAGGGCAACATTAAACACCGTACTGGGATTAAAAATATGCTAGGGATACAAAAATTCACTCTCTTGGCTCAGTGTGCGGAGACGAAGCGAAGAAACGGCTACTTGTCAGTCATTTTCAAGCGAAAAGTCAGGATTGAATTGATGACATATTATTACCTGTGATAAGAAAATGGATACATGGGAACGTTATTACCTTTTGAACCACAGTTCATACACCACTTCTTGAGCAGCATAGACGGTGAACAGAGCTTTTGCTGAAGCGTCATTTTTGCAAAATAAAGCTTCTTACGAAAATGGAAAATACAAGGTCAAAAACGCCTAACCAAAGTCCCTAACTACACTGAGAGTTTTTCTGATTAAGTTAGCTTTTTTAAAGTTATTTTATCCTGTCGTTTTTTTATTAAAAAAAATTGTATGTACCTTTTGTTTACCCACCAGACGTTTTATTGATGTCGCACCCTGTCTGCTGATGTAATTAGATCATTATTATATCTCAATAATATGGCAAAACCTATGGAAACTTATACAGCAACTAGAGAGCGACTAGAACAATTAAGAAATTTCTTCCTGTACGTGATTCTATCAGGCGAAAATTACAAGAACGTCAGGAGTCTAAGATAGATTATGCTGAAAGTTCTCAACAATTATTCCAACCTGTTACTGAAACAACCAACCCCTTTCTTCCTTAACACGAAACAAAATAACTTAAAAAACGAGAAGAAACATTAAGACTTGTACATGATCTTTCTGGTCGAATTCCTCAACCAGCAAAACCTATTACTAAAGAGGAGAAGAAAAAAAATGATGAATAAATAGTGGAAGAATTACATAAAATACTTACTGAAAATGATTTTAAATTAATCGACAAAACTGATCCAGATTAATTTTCAGCTTGTGCTGTAATAAATGAAATGAGACAAAATGTTGAGAATAACATATGGAGATATATTAACAACGAAATGAGACAAAATGTTGAGACCAACATATGGAAATATATTAACAATGAAATGAGACAAATGTTGAGACCAACATATGGAAATATATTAACAATGAAATGAGACAAATGTTGAGACCAACATATGGAAATATATTAACAATGAAATGAGACAAATGTTGAGACCAACATATGGAAATATATTAACAATGAAATGAGACAAATGTTGAGAACAACAGATGGAAATATATTAACAATGAAATGAGACAAAATGTTGAGACCAACATATGGAAATATATTAACAATGGAATAACACAAATGTTGAGACCAACATATAGAAATATATTAACAATGAAATGTGACAAATCTTGAGAACAACATATGGAAATATATTAACAATAAACAACACTGTGCTGACGTGTTAAAACTAAAACAGGTCGAATCAACACAAACTTACATCGTATATAGAATACGTCAATGCGAAAAACAATGTGATCAATATGAAGAACGAAAACAATAAGAAATAAAAGAACAAAAACAATGAAAGAAAGAAAAACAGCAGAAACACAAGAGAAAAATAATTTTTAATCCGTTCAAAAATTAAGTGATAAGTTTAGACCTGGAACTTCTGAAGAAAAAAAAATATGAATGATGATAAATTAGTTGAATATACTGACGACGATTCTGATTATTTATCTGTTATGTTACCAGAACATCATGGACTTTATGAGGATGATTATCGTAAGATTATCTTTAGAATTCATCATAATAAGGGTGGTAATGTTAAGTTCTCTTCAAAAGTAGATCAACTAAACGCAAACCAGAAAGAAATTGATCCATCGACAGTTCCACCTTGTAAATCAACTACTAAGCCAACATCCCCTTCAAGAACTCATCAAGCTTAACAACAACTGCCACAACCAGTTGATCTCAAGAATAAATTTACTTCTCCGACGAAGTAGTAGATATTGCCGCAAATGGATACAGTTAAATGTCGAATATACGTAACACCTAGGTTTATTGGAAGAGTCAAGATGATTCAATGGAATACTTTATGTTTACTGATGAACTTGTCAAAGGTACTGACTGAAATTTGCATGAATTTAGACGTGATGTAAAACTAACGATAGCAAGACTCGAAAAAAAAAAAATTTCACGATGCTCCTGTTTTGTTGGGCAGTGGTATTACAACTCAAGGAAGTGGTTTTATGGCTTGTCCTAATATTATCCTTTTTGACTTAAATAGACTAAAAATTCTGATTGGAGGAAAACGAGCTGGAAAAAATTCTCCAGATTTTAAAAAAAATGAAATATCTGATTTTTATGAACGATTATTGGCAGGCGGTATCAGGGATATTACTGTTTATCGATCTCTTATTTATGAAATTGCTAATGACTATTACAGTGATCAAATAAATAGATAACAAATAAGATGACTATACAATCAACGTGAACCGATCAAAGTCAGAGTGATAAATTCGCGATTACCAGTACACAAAGCGATATACGGTGATGGAATCGGTGATGTTGTTCAAAGTTTTGTTTAGAACGAGAGCTCCAAAAGCAATACCGAATGCAAAGCAAACAGGAATGAAAGCTATTGACGTTGTCCGTGTAAAAGCTCCTGGTGCTATTGGTAATATTGCCGGTAAAGCGCTTTCAGCAATCAAGCTTAAACTGGCTTGATTAATACGACGAAAACCACAGCCATTAAAATTATTCAGAACTGAAGTATTGCCTGCAAGACAGGATTGGTTGTTTTATCTAGCATGTGAGTGAGTTGTCGTACAACAGTACAAGAAACGTCTACAAGCTTAATTATGCTTCAAGGAGATTTGGACTAGTTGGCAATGTTCAGGTTTTTCAAGGGAATCTGAAATAATGACAAGATTTGTTTGTCGGAGGTTTCGATGTACTGGAAAGATATCAATATCGAAAGTGTCTGGCAGATGATGGACACGTTTAAAGGGCTGCCTTTATGTATTTATGTGGTACTCATCCTTCAATCATGTCCTTAATAGTCAAACTGTTAAAATAAAATACAACTGTGCTATCTCTGTCTGTCTGTCTGTCTGTCTCTCTGTCTCTCTCTCTCTCTCTCTCTCTCTCACACACACACACACACACACACACACACACACACACACACACACACACACACTTAATTTCCTCAAGCAAGTAAGTTCCAGGTTGGAGTCTCGCACTCCCAACTTTGAAAGAGATTGTGTCACAGTTAAAACTGTTGAAATCATAATCTTAATTCAGGATTAAAATTAATCATTATTTAGCCATAACATGTTATAGTGATAAAACCGTACATTATAAAGCGTCATGTACTGACCCCTAGTCAGCATTTTTTTTTAAAATTCTTTTTTTAAAATTCAAGTAATTTCGTAACAGAGATGCATGAATATCAGTCAAATTAAACTAGATTACATTTTTAGGGATAGTCACTTAACAAATAAAGAGATGACAGTGAAAAGTTTGTTGCCAATATCAGACTTCATCTTTTCTATTTTTGTGGTATAAAACTAAACATTATGAATATTGATGATACGATATATGTATACAGCGATTCGATCCCTCCTGG
Source organism: Unio delphinus (assembly GCA_029339505.1). Classification (NCBI taxonomy): domain Eukaryota; kingdom Metazoa; phylum Mollusca; class Bivalvia; order Unionida; family Unionidae; genus Unio; species Unio delphinus. Next base: position 7,083,123 of record JAQISU010001242.1, on the reverse strand, counting down.
TATCACACCTCACTGTAGGGACACGTACTGGTAATATCCCATCTTCAAACTTTAAAGTAAACAAGACAGTTTCAGTCAGTTTTATAACCTCAACATTACTAACAAGAGTATTTTAATACATGGGCCGGAACTAGAATTTTCTAATTGGACACGTAATACGTATTAATATTTTCAATTATTTTGATTTACTTGAAAACTGCAGTACTTTGGAATTTTCCATCCCAGATCTCGGGATTAATTGCTCCCTCACTCTAAACTAGTATAAGGAATAACGTTTTTTTAAAAAAAAAAACACGAAGTCTACTATATTTAAATTCATACAGGTCATATAGGTTTTCTGAGCCAACTATTTCAGTAATAGGAATAATTTATTCGAATTTGATTATACACACCTTTAACTGGCAATTATTTATTTGATTTGGATATTGATACATCCATATTCCTCTGGAAGGTCATTATTAACACGCCCTGATAAAAACTCGGGGCAAAATTAATGCTAAATTATGCTGACATATTTGGACGAGGTTATCGAAAAGATGTGATCCCTTATAAACCGGAATGAGTGTCGCGCTGTGATGCCACCATAAATGCAACTCCCGTTGAAATTCGAACTACTATGCTAATTTTTGTTACGACCTCATGTTTTCTTTTCTTGACCCAGTTTAGTACCTGGCTTTTGCAAACATTTACAGCGAGCAATATTTTGCGTTGGAAGTTTTTTTGTCTTTCTCTATTGGCATTTATGGTGCAGAGCATTCAACATTTAAGACTTCAACATTTAAGACTAAAAAGGACTTTTGTCAAACTATTTTGGTATAAAATTTTAGAACAACAATTACAATTACAATTTAATTCAGTTTGAGTAAATGCTCCTACATTACTTACATGATTTTGATTTACCCGAGAGCACACTGGACTCAATCAGAATGTTAGAAACAAACCTTGGCTGTAAAATTGTGTCCATTTGAAATATCCTCAAGCTTTTTGTAGCTATCCAGTCGTTGATAACTTTATTGAAGTCACAACGACTCAACAACTCAATCGGTAATAGTAAATTAAACAATAGTTTAAGGTACTTGAAACCAGATGGTCATCCGACAAAATCATACAGGCGGGTTCAGATAAATAAAAAAAAACACTTTCGGGTCTGTGTTCAGCTAATTCAATTAAAAAAATAGAGGTTTTATTTGGCATGCACCTTTCATTGTGAAAGATGAATTCCAGGAATGAAATTGTACCACTGAATAATTGGGAAACAGTTATTCTTTATTTGAGATGCATTTCTTTGTGGTTGTGAAAGTTGTTTGTTGGAAATGTTCTCGACGTTAATTTATTGGTGGATGTAACCAAGTTTATCACAACGATTATTAGCGAATCTCTTCAGAGAGTCGAGTGTATTTTACTCACATCGGAAAGAGACGAATATTTTCAGACTGCACTTGTACCTGCATCTTAGCTTAAAATTGCATCATTTCTTCCGATGATATCAAGACCGCAGATAATCAAACCAAATAAATTCCGGTCTGTTTAAAAGCCAATCACTTTCATCTAGGCGTTATGGTATTGCGGAGTACATACAAGATTTAATATACATTTCCAATACTAAAACAGCAGGCATATTTGCTTGAGCGAGTTTGTTTAGATGAATTTTGCTTACAAGAAAGGTATAATTCTCTAAATTACCTACTGTCCATATATTAAATTTATGAACATATGTTGTTCTTGGTCATATGCATTTTACTTAATTTTGGGACAAATATTAGAGCTAGAAATTAAAAAGACCGGATGAAGAACAAATGCGTTTACTTTCTTTGTATGTGTTGACCAAGTATCACATCCGTTCACTAAGGCGGGACTTGACCAGAAACCAGACATTGACCGTGAATAGGTTCATCGTTTAAATTGAAAATTTTCGTTTGATTTGAAATATTAAGATCACAGTGATGTGGCCTCTGGTGACAATCAGGTAAGTAAATACATATTATTGAATGAAATAACTCATTTGAATGCATCTTTATTATATGCTAGCGGCTATTTATTTTAAACCTGGAATACCACGAGGGGGATGTGTGGGTAATTACCACGTTAAGGTCAATCCTACGCATCATACCTCGAATGTTCGTTGATAGTTCCCATTCGGCTCATTCTGGATATCAGGGCAAGACCCAGAAGTTATGAATTCTCGAACTATTTATTAACGTCGAGAACATTTCCAGCAAACAACTTTCACAACCACAAAGAAATGCATCTCAAATAAAGAATAACTGTTTCCCAATTATTCAGTGGTACAATTTCATTCCTGGAATTCATCTTTCACAATGAAAGATGCATGCCAAATAAAACCTCTATTTTTTTTTTATTGAATTAGCTGAACACAGACCCGAAAGTGTTTTTTTTTTATTTATCTGAACCCGCCTGTAAGATTTTGTCGGATGACCATCTTTTTTCAAGTACCTTAAACTATTGCTTAATTTACTATTACCGATTGAGTTGTTGATAATAGGTATTCCTATTTTTAAAAAATGAGGGATTCCATTTTCGAGGAGAAATGAACGAACAAAATTAATTAAATTTTACTAAATTACTGTAGAATATTTATACGTTGCAGCCCCCACTAAATCCCCCGAATAATGCCCCTCCGCCCGAAAAAAGTTGAAATGACGTCCTTGATGGGCCTCATGCCGCAAACATGTAGCATCATGTCCCACCCAGTCACATTATTCTGAGCACCAAGAGAGGCAGCTGCTAATACCGTTTTTATGTCTTTGGTATGACCCGGCGGTGGTTCTGACCAGTGACCTCCAGCATCCACATGGCCACCGCAGCTGTCAATGCGGTTAGAACAATGTTATTAGGTGCCGGTTTTGGGGCATAGGGAATCATAATGGCGGATATGGAAGTAAACACGTTTTGTGACGTCACGTCAAAACATTTATATAACCGATAAGGTGATTTTATGTTTTCTGAGATTTCGCCGTACTTTATTGATAAAACGTCAGACTCCCGTGTCAAATCTGACCGACCGCTCCGGTGACCTACGTGGTTACAGCATATATATAATCTTCGAACAAATCAACATTTCAACTCAAAGAGCCTTGAGACTTTTTCAACTTTATTCACTACAGTGAACCTTGAACCAATTAATCCCTTGTTGTCAAATAGCTTCGGACTAACTAAACTTCCAACCTTATGACTATTTACTCCTACATTCCTTAAACTCTCGAAACAATGGAACTTTTGGCTAAAGTGTTCAATATAGTTTTTGTACACAAATATTTAAATCCTATGAAACTTCGGAACATCGTGGAATTACTACCTAAATCATTCATTAAATGGTGCCAATAAATGGTGCATCTCCAGTATCGTATATTCGTGCATTACTTAAGTCATAACAAGTAACTTGAGGGCGCTTCAGTCGGGCCGATTGCGACCATCTATTACAGAGGGTAAACCTCCTTACGGGGCTCCCATTCTTTTAACTTTGATTTGATAATTTCATGAATAGCAGGAACATTTTACATCATAACCTGCGCAAAGGAAACCATATGTACTCTCTTTTAAATTATTCGTTATTGGTACAATAGTGATACTGCTCAGAAAAAATGTTTCATGAAAAAGCCACAAAAAATGCGGATCATGGAGGGTTTCCCGCAGGAGAGGTTTTATTTATGTATCTAAATACAGAATGTGCCGAGAATATTGTGGTACTTATCTTCGTTTCGTGGGAATAGGGTTGTATTATAACATACCATCTGTCTCATCTTTAACTGGAAATGTTTGTCAGTTCTCTCTCTTAAGCACCTGGTAGAGGTAGCAAACAGAGAGTCTGACGTTTTTATCAAATAAGTTTACCAAAATCTGTGACAACACGAAATCACCTTTTCAGTATAGTAAATATAAATATACATATACATGTATTTATAGTACATTAAGGTGATTCATTGTAAGGTATTTCAATGACAAAACGTCAGACTCCTTCAGTAGCAACAATATACTCAATGAAAGTAAATATTGTTGCTACCGCTACCTGTAACAAGCAGTTTGTTTTTATTATTACTGCTACAAAATAGTATAAAACGTGTTTGATATCTTTGGATCTGAAATTAATGTATTAGTAAAACAAGACTGATATAGATTTATAATTGTATCTTCACAGATTTGAGGTGGTTGTGTTCTGTTTGAGACCTATAACCCCCCTCCTTGTAATAATTTAAAAGTTTTTAAGGTTACTCACAGCTCAAGCTGTTGTAACATCCATACCCCCTGCATAACATCTTCATTTGTCTGTGATAATATCGTTATTTTACACTGATTAAAAACTAATTTAATATTCTTATGATGCGAAAATTCAGCACAATCCAATTATGCAAAAAGCAGCTGCAAAAAAAATAAAAATTAAATAAAAAGTATATATATATATATATATATATATATATATATATATATATATATATATATATATATAGTTTTTCACAGAAAATATGACCAATTTTTTTATGTAAACTTTCAGTCATAAAAATAATATTTTTACATGAATTAAAATCTAAACAAATTCTAATACAGGTAGGCATATAAAAGGAATAAATACCTGGATTGCATTGTTACACTGTCCTTATCGATTTCTTTTTAAAAGTAAGGAGGCAGATGTTTCCAATCCTTTCTTCACTTTCACATGAATAAAAACAAACTTTACACATGTCTGGCTTTTGGATTGGACATAAACTCATATGTGTAAATTCTGAGTAATTAAAACTGCAAATTGTGGATTGACCGAGACACATTATTATATTATAATTGTGAATCTGAGATGAAATTTTAAAAAGAGCTTTATGACTAAACACTTTACCATAAACTTCATGTCTGAATGGTTTATGCCCAGAATGCGTCATCATTTGACATCATTTGACATCCATTCTGATCAAACCTTTAACCGTACATTTCAAATTTGTACGATTTTTCTCCAGTATGCATCCAAATTTAGTTATAAGTTTCGCATGGAATAGTTCATTTCTCAAACAGATTTTTGCATGCTTCGTTCCATTTTCAAAAATACAAAATACAGAGCTACTTTCATAAGTCTACAGAGTAAATACTCTGAACCAGGCAAATAATTCAAAGTGATATGATAGTTTACAAACTTAACGACGAAAAGGAGAAGGATAAAGATACATGTCCTATGACCAAAGGCAATCACTAAACGACTAACAGGAGGACATCTGTAAAGTTGAAAAGACTTTTTAAAGGTTAAAATAATAAAAGGAGGAAAACACCAATGTACTCGTGGAGTGAATGTGAGATGAAGATTGCTTAACAGTTGGGAACATAAAGCATCAGTTCTTTAACATAAATGGTGGATGAACAGTACAAAGACATAATCGATTTCTGGAATGTGATACATTTGTAACAAACAGCGCAAAAATTCATAGAAGTAAAAACATCTACCGCATTTCATTCCAGATATATCCACAAAATCATTATCTGGAAATACTCTTTCAAGATGACAAGCTTAGGGATACGATACGAATGACTTTTTAAAAATGTCAATATTGTCTGTTTGTAAAACAAAATAAGTGCTTTTCTCTCAAATATCAATGAACACGATTACGGTTCAACTTTTATATTCTGTCTTTATTCGATATAAGCAAGATAACTTCCAGTTTTATTTTTATTTTTGTGCTATAGGGCACATAGGTAATTTCAAGTATAATCTATGTATCGTTTCGATAAAGTAAATATCCTTATCAGTAGTTAAATAAGATTATTATCTTGAATATACATTTATCTCCCTTTCGCCCGTAATGGATAAACAACTTAAAAAATTCTGCCTTTAATTTTAAAAACCTGGTTCAAATTCCTCTTAAATCGTCAACCGTTGTGTCAACTGTCCCAGGGATACCACTACGTATTGCATTATTCAACGCTCAATCAGTAGGGTCAACGGAAAAGTGCACAGAAATTGTTAATTTTATCTACGATCAGAATATTGACTTCTTCCTGACAGAAACTTGGTTACATTCCGCAGGTGTTGAATGTAAGTGTGCGGATTTAACACCCAGCGATTACTCCATCAAGTCGCCCCCCTTCCCCCCCCCCCCGCAACTCTCGCGGCGGTGGCATTGCTGTAATTACAAAGAATTCCATGATAAAATGCCTTAAGTATAACACAGCCTTCAATTTCTGCCACACATCGTTTGAACTAGTCCAAATAACGCTCACACTGGAACAAAGGTCAGTCCATTTTTTCTGTCTCTATCGTCCTCCTCCTAGTATAAAAAACAAGCTGACTGAATCTCTCTTTTTGGAACAGTTCCCAAATCTTCTAGAGTATGGAAATTCGATATGTGGCAATCTAATTGTTCTTGGAGATTTCAACTTTCACTTTGACTGTCCTGGTCAACCATACATGTCAAAACTCCTAGATTCCATTCATGTTTTCAATCTTAAACATTCAGTTAACCAACCTACCCATAAACTTGGTCACATTTTAAACTGGTTTCTTTATAGACCTAATGATAATATTCTGCAATCCACCCTTGTATCCCACGAACTTGCATCGGATCACCTCTGCATTGTATGCTATCTCGACGTATCAGTCCCTAACCCTCCACCTCTATTTGCTACTAAGAGAAACCTCCGTATGATAAACAGAACCAAATTCATGCATGACATCCAAGAAAACCTAACAACTTTCTTACATCCAACAGCGGAAAAACTTGATAACTGCCTGCGTTCATTGCTTGAAAAACATGCCCCAGCCACCAAACGCAGAATATCAATAAAAAAAGAAGTGTTCTCCATGGTATATCAGTGTTAGGGACCAGCTTCGCACTGCTAAAAGACATCGCCGAAAAGCAGAGAGGCTTTGGCTTTCCACCAGACTCACTATTCATAAACAAATCTACGAAGCCGCTAAGAAGAACGTCACAAACATAGTCCATTTATCCAAATCATCCCACTACAGTACTAAGATCACGGAGAGTTCCAGCTGCAAAGAGCTCTTCGAGATAACTAACAAACTAATGTCAAGGAACAAATGTACACCACTTCCATCAACCTTCTCTAGACTAGACCTACCAGACTAATTTGCAAATTTCTTCGATGACAAAGTACAAACCATTAGAGATTCGCTTGACAGCACAATTTCAACTGATTCGTCACCATACAGTTATGATGCAGAATAGCAGACAACCGTTAGGAATATTTAAATCTTTTTCTATTGATTTAGTACGGTCAATCGTGATGAAAAGTGCACCAAAGTCTTGTGAACTTGATCCAATTCCGACATCACTGCTGCTTGAGTGCTTAGAACCAATATTGCCTTCACTAACTGATGTTATTAATATCTCTCTCTCATCAGGGGAATTCCCATCATTTTTCAAAACTGCCATCGTAAAGCCACTGCTGAAGAAACCAACAATGGACCATAACGATTTAAAGAACTACCGCCCAGTTTCTAATCTCCTATCCATATAAAAAAAATCTTAGAAAAGGTTATTCTAACTCAACTTGTATCTCATTTGAATTCAAACAGTCTTTTAAGCAATGTACAGTCTGCATATCGCCCTTGTCACAGTACGGAAACTACTCTTCTGAAAGTATTTAGTGACATTCTGTCTGCTTTTGATAGTGGAAAGATTACAGTCCTCACTCTCCTGGATTTATCTGCAGCATTTGAAACAATAGATCATGATATATTGCTTCACCGTCTCCAGCATGTATTTGGCATTCAGAATATAGCCTTACAGTGGTTCAAGTCCTACTTAGTTAACAGGACACAAATTATATCTGCAAATGGAATACACTCCAGCCCAGTTGACTTATATTGTGGTGTTCCACAGGGATCTATTCTTGGACCTGTTCTCTTCATTCTGTATACTCAGCCGCTCTCAAGTGTCATAGATCATCACCCAGTGTCGCACCAATTGTATGCTGATGACACCCAAATATACAAGTCTAGCCACCGAACTGAAGTTGATGCTACCATCTGTAGTGTTCTAGAAGCAGTGTTATACGGTACTATAGAATTTCCCACTGCTGAATCTGTATGTTAGGGATTGGAGACAATGCTGACAGATAGGGTGCTAGATGTAGGTCAGACAATCAGATATACTCTGTATGCTATGGAATAAAGAAGTGTTTTTAGAAACAGTATTTGTCCTCTCTCATTATAAAAACCTAAACATTACAATGGCGACGAGGATATTACTAAAAACAAAGCTGAGGATAACAGGGGCAGAATAAGGACAATTGAGTCATTCTACTCAGAGAATTATTACAGACCTGCTAACGTGTTGCACACTGGTAATGACCGTCTATATCTCTGATAATGGCAGCAAGTTTGCCTATTTTACCACCATTCTCTATCCAAGAAAATGCACCTGATGTTCGATGGAAGAAGTGGGTGAAACGACTTGATAACCTTCTGATTGGAATGGACATCAGAGACACAAAACGTCGACGTGCATTACTTTTGCACTATGCAGGAGAGGAAGTAAACGACATTTTTGAAACCCTCCAAGAAGCAGGAGAAGATTATCTAACCGCCGTAGAAAAGTTGACAAACTATTTTGCACCAAAGAGAAACAACGAATTTGAAATCTACAAATTTCGGCAAGAAAAACAACAAAATGGACAATCATTGATGATTTCCACACCAAGCTAAGGCAGCTGTCAGCAACGTGTGAGTTCAATGATGTCGACAAAGAAATAAAATCACAAATAATTCAAGGATGTTTGTCAACACGTCTTAGACGTCGTCCACTTCGTGACGAGATGGACCTAACACATCTTCTTACACTTGCCCGTGCCATTGAATTCTCGGACAGACAAGCAACAGAAATAGAAAAATCCGAAAGAGAGAATGCAAATGCCATAACGAAACGAAGGACACCGAGTCATCGTAGAAACAAGAGGCATTTCATGGAAACAACAAAAGGCATCAACAAACAACAATTCAAAAGCCAAACATGCAGAAATTGTGGTGGTGAATATCCACACAAAGATAGACAGTGTCCTGCAAAAGGGATACAATGCAATTTCTGCAAGAAGAAAACCATTTTGTTAAAGACTGTAGATCAAGACTCAAAGCAGAAAGCAAAGTTAATCAAGTAGAAAGCCAGCAAGATAGAAGTAGTACGTCTGAGAACTCAGATGAAGAAAACACTTTTGGCTTGCGAACTCGAGATAAGGTCAATTCACTAAAACCAAAATAACCTCACACAATGGTAGAAGTAGATGGAACAAAAATAGAGGTACTGATTGACACAGGATCAAGCATTAATGTCATGGACGAACATACATTTGCAAAACTGAAACCTAAACTGCAGAAAACAGACACAAACGTATTTGCCTATGGATCCGAAACGAAACTAAATATAGCTGGCAGGTTTCAAGCCGACATTGAGACAAAATATAGGATAACTACAGCTCCATTCTATGTAACCAAAGGAAATTTTGGAAACCTATTGAGTTATGAAATAAGCATACAGTTGCAAATAATTCCAAGAATCTGTGTTACAGTGAAGAGCAAGTCTGAAGAATTGTGTAGAAAGTACCCAGATATCTTCAAAGGAATTGGAAAACTAAAAGACGTGAAGATACACCTTCACACTGATGATACTGTAATCCCTGTAACTCAACCCCATCGACGTATTCCATTCCACATTAGGAAGAAAGTTGAAAAAGAGTTGGCAAGACTTGAAGACTTAGACATTATCGAAAAGGTGGACGGACCAACTCCATGGGTATCTCCAATTGTGGTTGTTCCCAAACCCCAAAACCCTGACGAAATTAGAATCTGTGTTGATATGCGTTTGCCCAATGAAGCAGTAGGGACACATCACACCAACAATAGACGACCTTATAGAAGATCTCAATGGTGCAACCATATTCTCCAAGCTTGACCTAAATTCAGGTTACCATCAACTGGAATTGGATGAAAAATCAAGAAATATTACAACATTCTCAACTCATATTGGACTACGAAGATATAAACATCTCATTTTCGGAATATCATCTGCAGCGGAAATATTTCAAAACACTCTGTACAACACTGGAAGGACTAAAAGGCACAAGGAATATTAGCGATGACATTTTAGAATATGGTCGCACGCAGGAAGAACATGACGAAAACCTAGAATTCACTCGCATACAGCAAAAGGGTTTGACACTAAATAAACACAAATGTGAGTCCAACAAAGACAAAATTGAGTTCTTTGGATACATTTTCAGCAAAGACGGAATTTCTCCAGATCCAAAGAAAGTGGAAGCAATCAAAAGTGCCAGTACTCCATCAAACACATCAGAAGTATGCAGTTTTCTAGGCATGACAAACTATGTGGGGCGATTCATCCCAAATTATGCACAATCAATGAGCCTCTTCGAGCTTTAACCAAGCAAAATCAACCATGGGAATGGACTGAAAAACACGAAAAAGCATTTGATAAACTCAAACAAGACCTAGCTAGTAGCACCATAATAGCATATTTCGGCCCTAATAAGGAAACACACTTAATTATAAATGCAAGTCCTGTTGGTCTTGGCGCGTTATTAACCCAGAATGGAAAGGTTATTGCATACGCCAGTAGAGCACTTTCAGATGTGGAGAAACGATATTCACAGACGGAACGTGAAGCACTAGCAATAGTCTGGAGTTGTGAGCACTTCCATCTGTACCTGTTCGGTCATACGTTTAAACTAATTAGTGACCACAAGCCCTTGGAAGTCATTTTCAACAATCCAATATCACGACCCCCTGCAAGAATTGAGAGACGGAGATTGAGATTACAACCATACAGTTTCAAAGTAGTTTACAAGCCAGGTAAAACAAATGCAGCAGATTATATTTCACGACATCCCAAGGCTGGAACAGAATGATGTAAACATTCTGAAGTTGCAGAAGCTTATATTCAATTCATATTCGTCAATGCCATACCCAAAGCCATGACCACTGAAGAAATTCGGACAGCTACTTTAGCGGACCAGGACCTTCAACAAGTTATCAAATTAATAAAATCTGGAAATTGGAAACAGTCTTACAAACAAAACAAAACCTTGGAAACATTTTCAAGACTCAGACGTGAGCTCACGATCGTTCCAGTTACAAACGGTTTTGTCCTACTGTGTGACAAGAAACTAGTAATACCAAAAGGGTTGCAAAACAGAGTGATAGAGCTAGCACATGAAGGCCATCAGGGCATAGTCAAGACAAAACAACTTCTTCGTGAGAATGTATGGTTTCCTGGTATTGACAAACAAGTAGAGGAATTCTGTCAAAGTTGTATACCATGCCTTGCATCAACGCCAAAGCAAACGACAGAGCCGCTAATTATGACAGTTCTACCAGACAACCCTTGGGGTCAGATTAGCATGGACTTCAGTGGCCCTTTTCCATCAGGAGTCTACTTAATGATACTTGTTGATGACTACTCAAGATATCCAGTAGTTGAAATTATTAACTCAACGTCTACAAAAACAGTCATTCCGCAACTTGACAAAATATTTTCAATGTTCGGAATACCAGAAGTTGTAAAAACAGATAATGGACCTCCATTCAGTGGATACGAATTTACAAAGTTTGCAGAATACATGGGTTTCAAACATAGGAAAATCACACTTTTATGGCCTCAAGCTAATGGCGAAGCAGAAAGGCTTATGAGGACAATTGGATAAATAATCAAAGCAGCTAATGCAGAACGCAAAAGCTGGAAACAAGAAATATACAACTTTTTACGCAATTACAGAGCCACACCTCATGCAACAACAACAAAATCTCCAGCAGAAATTCTATTTGGACGAAAAATGAGAACTAAACTCCCAAGTATACAAATCAAACCAGACGACAACAAAACAAGGAAAACCGATACGGAGAAAAAGGAAAAGATGAAGAGTTATGCAGATCAAACTAGGAAAGCTAAGAAGTCAAATTTCAAAGTTGGAGACAGTGTTCTAGTAAAACAAGAAACGTGAGACAAGTTGTCAACTCCATTCGACCCCAAAACCATATGAAGTTATTAACAAAAAGGATCAATGATAACAGCGAGAAGAGAAGACCATCAAATAACTAGAAACTCGTTATTCTTCAAAACAGTAAAGAATTCATCACATATTCCACCATCTGACGACCAGACATATGATACAATAAATCTAGAGAAAGATGGAAATAGATGTGACACATATCCATCATCCGACCTAGCGTTAAGGAGATCATCCCGAATCAGAAAACCACCAGACTATCTAAAGGATTATGTGTGTAAAAATAATATAAAACTTTTAGAAGCTTTACCACGTGTAATTTGTAATACCTGTAAACTGTTCTGTAGAACTAGATAGTTAATAACAACGTGTATGTTTTGAAATGGCAATTTAGTTTAACTTGTGAATTTGAACTCTGCCCTCAATTGAAAACTCAGATCATTATTAGGACTAAGCTGCGAGAACTGAAAACCTACTTTACCCAGTTCCAAGTTTACCATTTGTACATTATCAACAAGAAAAAAAATGACGACGCAAGTTTTATTGCACTCATGAATTTCTATTATATGAATTTCTGTTGTTAAGACATACATTATTATTACCATTATGACTAGTTCGAAATATGGTGAACTGATTTTCAATTTAAGAACAAATTTTAAATCTGAAAGAAAAGGAGGGATGTAGTGTTCTAGAAGCAGTGTTATACGGTACTGTAAACTTTCCCACTGCTGAATCTGTATGTTAGGGATTGGAGACAAGGCTGACAGATAGGGTGTTAGATGTAGGTCAGACAATCAGATATACTCTGTATGCTATGGAATAAAGAAGTGTTTTTAGAAACAGTATTTTTCCTATCTCATTATCAAAACCTAAACATTACACCATCCATGGAGTAGAGAAGTGTTTTTCTGATGTGAAATCATGGATGACATGTAACAAGCTGCAGATAAATGATGATAAAACTGAGGCTATTCTGATCACAACACAAAGACTTTCTCATTCACATCCTTTACCTCAGACAATAAATGTCAACAACACCAACATTAAATTCTCACAGTCAGTACGGAACCTAGGTTTTATTCTAGACAGTACTCTCACATTGCACCAACATGTCATGAACATATGCAAGGCTGCATATCTTGAATTGAGACGCATCAGTTCCATTCGTAAATATCTTTCAGTTGATGCCACTAAAACACTTGTGTGTTCATTAGTACTTTCAAGACTGGACTATTGTAACTCAATTCTGTCTGGTTCGTCACAATATTTACTCGAGAAACTTCAAAAAGTTCAAAACACTGCTGCACGGATCATCTTTAGAGTACCTCGATCAGAGCACACCTCACCACTGCTCTGTACCCTACATTGGCTATCAATTCGATACAGAATCAAACACCAGACTCCAGTCCAACATACCTATCCAGCCTCACCCATGTGTATACACCAGCTAGATCCTTACGCTCTTTTTCTGATAATCGTATACTCATTGTTCCCAAGGTGAAAACAAAGTCATATGGACAACGTTCGTTTGCACTTCAGAGCCCGGCGACGTGGAACGAATTGCCCATTGAAATTAGACACAAAGACACAGTGGTCCTTTTTAAGAGTGCTCTTAAGACTCATCTGTTTCGACTGCAGGGACAAACTTAGCGACCTAATCATGTTTTGTATCTTATAGTTTTCAGCATGTTTTTATGTTTTCCAATTTCATTGTTTTTGTCATTTGTTGTTCTGTAGTGTAGTCATATCATTATTGATGGTGTAAAGCGCTTAGAGCTTCGTAAGATTAGGCACTATACAAAGTCCTCATTATTATTATTATTATGACTAATGTTGACAACGGTTTGTTAGGGAATCAAAATGGCGGCAAAAGGTGCGCGCCTGTTGCATTGTGGGTATTTGCGTACTTAATCGTGACGTCTGTGAAAACAACCCGAACCGATAAGGTGATTTCATGTTTTCAGAGATTTCGCCGTATTTTATTGATAAAACGGCAGACTCCTGTGGATTTGAGAAGCAGACGATTTGTTGACATTGTGCTCAGCACATATTTCTGATTAAAAAGTACCAAAAAAAAAATACATTGCAGCTTTATACGGTATGAATGGGATTTGATCATTTTCTTAAATTGATACATGTAAAGAAAATCTACAATTTTGTTTACCGATAACAGTTTTTTTTCAAATCGCTCATGTGACCTATATATAGTCTGTGAACACATCCCCGTTTGTTTGTAGCCCCCTGCTGATTTCAGTAACGAAAAGCATAAACAAAATAAAAAAAATCCATAAATCTTACTCAGATCATTCATTGATTTATAATTGATAACCCGATTGCGACCAGGGTGTCTATAACACCTTCATCGTCATCCACAGTGTAGCTAAGACAAGCATAAAGGTCCAGCTATTAAAGCCGCCAATGAAATACCCTTTCAAAATCCATTAACATTATGTAATGTTACAGGACAATTTCAAACGTAAGCGACTTACTCTTGAAAACGCGCATGGCGTCTCACACAAACGTTTGGAATATGACTTCTTATGTACTGGAGACAAGTACACTTAGCGCTTCATGGTTCTCAGACAGCCATCGTGTATACGTCTAGTTATTAACAGCTTCATTTTCAGATTCACGTGGCACCTCAAAATGTCGCTGCTTGCTCCCATGCTGCTTGTAGTATCCGGCATCTATGGCAACTGTCTTTTCAGTTTCTACGAGTGAAGACAACTCGGTCATGGCTACTGAAATACGTATATATTGAGATGTTCTACTATAAAAATCAATCGAGTCAATCTGACTTCACTGCTTTGTCGGTCTCCTAAAAAAAGCATCAAGAGTGAAACTGATTGCAAGCCTGGCTAATAAAGCCCATGTATTTAGTGAAGGGAAAAAAAACCCCACCGTTATATGAATCATTGATACAGACGAATAATTTAAATGGCGATTAAATAATAAGCAAGTAAACATAATCTTTTATAAATAGCTTATCTACAAGCGTTTAGTTGCCAATAATTTGCCTTATAAGCTAGTCGGATTAGACTATTACCGGCCCTAAAAACGTATCGGTGAGTATTGTTTTAAACTCGCGTGCCCAAATACACTATTGTGAGCCTACTACCGTATTTGATAATCGTAGATAACATGGACCAGCGTGCGTCAGGCGTGTGTGCATGTGTGATTTTGTAAGCGTAGCTTTAACAATTTTTCAGTCATATCGCTACGATATCTGCAGCATAACATGTTATAGTGGTATCCAGCACTGGGGTATCATGCCGCACCCATATATAGTATGTCACACCCAGACACATTATCCTGACACCAGGCCGACCAGTCCTAATACCGTGTTCGAACCTGCAACCTCCCGCATTCGAGGCGGACGCTCGAACCATTAAGCCACCAGAGCTGTATATGTTTCAGCAATTTATCAGCTTAAATAAATGACCAAGTTTAAAGTCAGGTACGGTTGTATGGGGTTTATTTACGAGTTTAAATCTGAAATTTGGGATCGGTTCTTTCGAGCCTTTGTACCTCAGTTGGTAGTCTGTTGGACTTGTAATCCAAGGGTCTCCAGTTCCATACTCGTGCGGCCAACCCAAGTCGGCTGTCGTGCCGTATTCTTGAGAAAGGCATTAGACTCCAGCAGCAGAGAGGGTGAACCCTACAACGTTTTTAGACAAAAAATTGATTGAAATTTTAACGAGCCTTCCCTACGAAATCTCATTTTAACTAAAAAAATGAAAACGGAGACTTTTACGATTTTTTAATTAATTTTGGTCGCAACTTGTTGTCATCCCCCCTCTCTGCTGCTACAGGTTAACAAAAAATAATAAATGATTTGATCCAGTCTTTAGGATTTCACAAACAGACTAATCGCTAACACCTCTTCTTGTAGATCAATTAGATTATTGGACTGATCTGTGAGTTTGAAATTAATTCTCGTTAACGAATTATTATGGCATCGCATGTAGACAGGATTAACCGGAGACTCAATTATTAAAAATCCTGGAGGAGCTGTTGGTGCAAACGAATAAAGAATATATCCTTGCTGAGCTTGATTTGATCGTTCGAGATTAATTTGATAGCTTCCTTCGATAACATCACATACTAAATTGAGCGCAATCACTGAGGATATATTCACGTTGAACGGAGCGATATGCCTACCGCCACCATCTGGATCATTATTATGTTTGAGGATTTTTATTTCCTGTGATGCTGTTTTTTTCCATGCATCATGAATTATTTTAAAACCAACATCGATGGTGTCACTGAGAAGTTTTTTTTAGTTCCGGTACGTTATATCCCGGTAGTTTGAATGTTGGAATATCTTTGACGGGGATTTTAAATTGTGATGCAAATTTTATTCTCGATTGGGGTTTATCGTCATCTAGTATATCCTGAATAATTTTTAGGTTAAATGTTTCCATATCGTCGATAATTTTGTTGCATGTTTCTACGACGCTGATAAATTCATCTCGGGTGAGAGACCCGGATTTAAGAGATCTTAACAACAGCGATAAATCATTATTCATTGCTGTGAAATTTTTAATAATTCTAGGTTCGCTAGCAATATGATATTTCTCTAAGGGATCCTTCTCCTTCCCTCTCTCAGGTGGTAGGACTCCGATATCAAAAAACTGTAAAGTGAATTGGTGATCTATATAACTCTTTATTGGATTATCAGGTATTATCACGTCGGTGATATAATCAGTTTTTTGTGGTTCCGGTAAATCAACGGTTTCCCCCCGGTGGTAATTCAGGCCATCCTAGTACGGTTCTAATAAAACTCTGATAGATATCTACGACGTATCCTTCTGTGCTTATCTCAATTGCGGATGATAGCGTCGGTTCATGAACTGTTATAGCGATTTTTGACTCTACTCCAGTAATCGATTTTATTCTACGCGCGAATTCATTATTGATTTGTTCGATTTGGTATGACCCTGTTGGTATCGAAACGACGTTCCAGTCTGGGGTACCGTCGTCTTTATTCTTATACGAGAACACCAGTGAATTATTCGGTTGTTGACCACCAAATGATTTTGATCTGATAGTAGGCCAACTGTGGTATACTCGTAATTTTGCTAGCGCTATCTCCTTCACGGGGACTGGGCTAGGGAAATTCACACTAAACTCGGGTTCCGTTGATGTTATTGATATCATGCTTGTTTGTACTGGGTTCGTGTTCTCCACTATTTGTTGAAGTAATTCCATCGGTGTTGTCATCGTTGCTATACTGTTGTTGTCGCTCTAATTTTGACACCGCGGAATCATAAATACTGACCATCACTGAGAACTCACAATTTGGTATGGTTGAGATTATTGAGATCATTTTGGTTTTTGGGTTTGTGTTTTCCAATTCCATCGGTGTTGTCATTGTTATTATATTCATGTTGTTGCTCTAATTTCGATATCGCGGAATAAAAAATACTGACCATCGCTGAGAATTCACTATCTGATATAATTGTATTATCGAGTGACGACGATATCATCAGGGATAACTGCGAATATGCGGTTGATGCAATATGAAATTGAATTAAGTAATCCTGCAGTTTGCGTTGGCTGCATGATGATATCTTTTTTGCTATCCCGGTTGATATACCCCCAA